>VDFB02270651.1:191660650-192067016 GCA_007258455.2 Sequoia sempervirens
TCTGAAAGAAACCTGCCATCAGTAGTTGAAAGGCCTCAGAGATGTTGTCTTAAACTTGTTGGAAACTTCTAAGGAAAAGTGTCTATGAAAACTTTGAGTGGTCATATGGGGAATGGTCAAGAACCAATGAGACCTAGTGAACCAGTGGTGGCTTGAATGGTATTTGAATACCTTAGATTGTTGTTTGGATTTCTTTTGATCACTGCTCTGCATCACCACTCTATGCAATGTGAAGAATTGGTCTTCGGTCACGTTTAGCTAACAAAATGAGTTAAGGCCTACAAATACCATAGGTTAGCGATCAAAGACAAAATATAATGTATTTGAAGTAGACATTATGGTTTATAACATGAAATTTAATATCTTTTGCGGTCTACTGAGAGTGCAGGTCTGATTGTTTCTTCCCACTCTTCTCAATCCAAAGAACCAGTCTTTGGTCATCTTGATATGCAAACAAACTCACTTACCACTATGCTATCGTTGATAATTAGTCAATGACGAATTAAAAAAAAAGTACATACGACACAAAATGAATCTTTCTCATAGTTTTGACCATGGCCTTCGACACTTGAAATAGGGTAGGAGAACAACTATATGTGAGAATTTTAGGAATACTGATTGAGTTACAAATTACACAACTGTAAAAATTGAGATGAAAAGGATAAACTATGAATAATTACATTATTTTTTATTAATTAATTGCTTAAGAATGAGTACAATATATAAATCACGAGAAGAGCCATCTAGAATGGCAACTACCAACTAGAAAATAGGCATGCAACTCCATGCAAGATTGCACAACTAAGCAATCATTATCCTAACAATTTAGCAACTAGCAATATTATCTAGAGGAATATTCTAGACAAAATATTCTACACTAACACCCCCCTTAAGTGTAGCTAGGTGAATAGAAATATATGCAAATAATGCAAGGATGGATGCATGAAAGTGTGAATGGGTCTCGACTACAAGGCCATGTCAGGTACCGATGAACATATCAATGCAAAAGAATTCTCATAAATGAGGAAAATGGAAAAAACTTCATGGGAAAAACTCCTAACAAAAAGATACAATAATGAAATCCATCACAAATCCAATAAATCTCCATCCACACAAAGGATGACAAGAGAGGCTATACAACCCCCCTCATAGTGAGACAACTTGCTACAAAGAAGCACTAGAAGCACAATTGTGGAGTAGCACTAGAATCCTTAATATAACAAGCAAGGAAAGATACTTATGTTTAATAGAAACCATATTATTGTCACTAAACGACATAGGTTGGAATCCTGATAAGGCTACAATAGACTTGATGCCAAGGAACACTAGAAAACTCGCAAACTGGCACAAGTCTGGAATCTATGAAGTAAAAATTTATTGAAAAATGATCTAGAACAAAAATGATGTGTGCAGAGATCAAAAAGAAAATGCAAACCTAATGCATGAAAATAGGAAAGAGTGCATGCATTGATCAATATTCACATATGCCTCCATGATTTTCTACCTTGCAATATAAAACAAATTTTCACTCAAACTAACCTCTGCTCTAATACTTTGTGAGAATTTTAGGAATGTTGATTAAGTAACAAATTACACAATTGTAAAAATTGAGATGAAAACAATAAACTATGAATAATTGCATTCTTTTTTTTATTAATTAATTGCTTAAGAATGAGTATAATAAATAAAGCACGAGAAGAGCCATCTAGAATGGAAACTACCAACTAGAAAATAAGCATGCAACTCCATGCAAGATTGCACAACTAAGCAATCATTATCCTAACAATTTAGCAACTAGCAAACTTATCTAGTGGAATATTTTAGGCAAACTATTCTACACTAACACTATAAAGACGTTAATGAGAATGAGCCACAATAGAATTAGTGAGCGAACTCAAAGGGTGTATACCATATGCATAACAAAGAGTATAGAGGGGTTTCATTTAAACAACGCATTATGGGTTTTGATTTGTTTAGGTGGCTCATCTGAAATTACACTAGCTTCTCTAATAGAGCACATCTAGTATAATTGTAAATGATCCATTTAAGAAAGTCAAAGCTTAAAGTGTGATGTTTAAGTTTGATCACATGGAGGATTTGACAAAGCAATAATAAGCATAGAACTTAGACTTAAGGTATGTTCAAATGATTTCAATCCTAAGTACAAGTATCTTGTCATATTCAAAGGAGATTATGGGCTCACAAACCAATATCTAATTTGAATGCACACATAGAAAGCCTATTGACTAGCTATGAACAAGGTGCCTAAGGTTGATTCAAGTACAAGAAAACAAGGAGCTCTTGAAGAAAATCCATGGACGAATATTTCTCATGGAAATGTGTATATATAATCAAGATTTTATAATGGAGATAAAAATGTGAAAGAGCACAATATGCATATATGAACAAGAGTTGTAAATTGAGGCTGACAAGGTAAAACCAATGCATTGAGAAATATTGATTTGTAAAAACTTAAAAAACCACTTAAGTAAATTCATGATTACACATAAATCTAATATATTAAGAACAAGAACCATATATATCAAAATTTGTCTAAGCCAAGTTGAACAAGATCCCTCCAAAAGTGCAAGTGTAAAGAAGGAAAATTAAAATTATAAAGGCAATCCCAACACATGAGAACTCTTTTGAAAGAAAGCCAAGTTCAAATAACAATCCTACAACATAAATTTGTTCTAATGAAAACACAACCATGGTCTTAGATAATAAAAACATTTGCCACCTTTGATATACTAATGATTAAAAATTTAAATAGTGTAAGCCAAAGAAGTTATTCTTTCATCTTAGGCTGCACAAGTATCTAGTGAAATTACATGTAATACTAATCAAGATTAAAGGTTATTCTAATTCAAAAATAATATTTCTAATTTAGGAAGGTTTGGGGTGTGTTGTAGAGGCCACACCAAGTAATATAAGTAAAAATATATAATCATTTGTTCTTCGTAGATGTGTAATAGTCTAATATATATCATCATGTGACAATCATCATATAATGAAAGATTCTAAAATAACATGTAGCAAGAGATCATGTGGTATCCCAAATGTTGCCCTTAGATGTGAAGACAAAGTTGTGTCACACTTTTATAAAGGAAACAGCCAACACTGATCTAACTTTTAAACTTGAATCACTAGAAAGTGGAATATATGTTTTGAATTTTGAAATGATGTAAACTAATAAAATGTTTCTTTTTTAGTATATTTTATGTTTGTATTTTTTTGACAAAATTAAAAAATTATTTGAATATAGTTTTTTATAAATTAACACTATAATTTAATTGCTGGTAAAATGTTGAAAAAAGATTTTCCACTCAACGTCAACTTTTATATTGAATATTTATTTAAAGTAGAAAATGAATTATACTATCTTAATCTAGATTCTTTTATCTAGGGCATCATTTTTTAAAAAAAAATTGAATAAGTTTTAGTATTTTTGTTGACATGGTAATCAACCTAATATTTTTGTGTTGATAACCTACTTTTAGTAAAATTAAAAATAAAATATATATAATAATTGAACTATTAAAATAAATATGTATTTGAAAACTACACTTATGGATCTACAAAAGGGTATTTTTTACGTTTTTAAAAATATGTTATTTATATGAGTAGGAGTTGTTGAAACATTAATTTTTCAAATATTTTCATTTTTTTAGTAAATTGGCCTCAAAGTGGTGCTACATATGCATTTAGCCAACAATTTGAGTTGGAAAAGTTGTGGACATATTTAACTTATCTAGAATGAATCTTAATAGATCATATGTTTGACCAAAATTGAATTTTAGTTATAAATACTAAAATTCACTGGTGCTGATAAGTTGGTCAAAAGTGTGACACAACTTTGTACTTTTACCAAGTAGCTAATATACCATTATAAACATGTAAATGCACTCATAAAAATATAATGAGTAATATCTAAACATAAAGGCACACAATATGCATGTGAAGTAGTACCTAATTAAAAAATGAATGCATGTAAGTTACAAACATGTATCATAAAAATGGGTGTAAATGAGGCAAGACCATATAGATGGGGGACAAGGTTTATGTATATGACCAAATGACCAAACCAAAAGATCATGAAGCATCAACCTATAAACAAAAAACATGAATTGACATTTGTATACAAGTATGTAACTATATCACACAAACCTAAATTTGAATGTACCATCTAAAATTGAATATCATTGTGCAAAAAATATCCATTTAAAGTCAAACATCCATCTAAATATAAATATCCAAAATTAAATGTCATCTAAATTTGTACTCTTAGACTATAAACCAAGTTGAATTTGCACCATGAAATTAAATATGGAGCTTAATATGTACTTTGAATCTAAATACAAAGCTAACTTTATACACCAAAACTAAATACCAAGTTGAATTAGACCTAAAATCAAATACCAAGGTTGAATTTGTACCCTAAAACTAAATACAAAGATAAATATGTACCCTAGAAATAAATATTAGCTAATATGTAGAAATAGAGTCACCAAAATAATGTATGTTACAAGAATAATAGCATCATAGACGAATGATATTAAATAGATCCTTATGTTTCTTTACATCCATAATAGATGTCATATGCTCCCAATCCATATTTTGTAATAATAATATAGGGTCCCATCCAACTTGGTTGACCAATTCACCAAACTCAAAATATCTCCAAATGAAGTGCTTGTTATAAACCATTTTCAACTTTCACGAATAAACTTTAAGATTATACAAGGAATTGATCCACCTTTCATCTAGTGTCTCAAGTTGGTGTAATTATTGTTCTTAATATGTATTAACATCAATGATGTTGTAGATATTTGATCTACATTCACTCTTCAAGATGATATTTTAACTACCTTAGTTTGAGGATACTATGGTAGATATGTTCATGGAATCAACATCAATAATTGGCAAATACAAAAAAAAAAGCATTTCATGGGATAGTTTCAAAGATCATGACATTGGCTTCAACCCAATCTTTCCATAGTGCCATTGGTTAAAAATAACACATCAAGTCAAGTGGCTCCCATTACAACACAATCATAAAAGGAAGTCTTCATCAGAGTAGAGCTGCCAAATGTATAAAAGAGCTATCTAATGGTTGGCGTGAGATTTCAAAGTTGTTAGTATGATAACTTCACAATATTGCACTATTGGGTAAAAGTTCACTAAGTTAACCAAGCTAGTGGGCCCATTAAAAGTGTATAAATTTTGCAAAGACTATAGGAAAGAATAAAAGCATCTATTACTTTGGACATATGTTGGTAGTATATTTCCTTTGAGAAAAATTGATCAAAGCATGACATAGTGAAAAAAGTGGGTCCTAGTTTTAATAAAATGTAAAAGGGCACAAGTTAAAATAATGAAGTTGTAGAATTGTTTCTTTCATTATGATCTATGGCATGGACATTGTTTCAAATGTGGAATTCTAACAAACATTTCCCATTGTATCATTAATCGGACAACAACACTTAAACAAGTAGTAGATCCCACACTAAAGATAAAATACCTTAAATTCATGTAGAGGACACATGGCATTTTGATAGTTTAGGGGGAATGATTACTAGTATGACAACTTAAGGTCATTGTGCTACTATATTAAAATATAATAAAATGTATAATAGGAGGACCAATTGAGTAATTTATGCATGCTAAAAGTAAAATATGTTTAACAATGAAATACAATCTTAAGAAAACAAGGGCATGTTGGACTATCTTATATTATTATTTAGAAAAACAACTTTAACTCTAATTGCATGGATTATGCATGTTGTCTCTTCATTTTTTCTAGATCTTTATGGTTTTCTCACAGTAGGTGGAACAATGTAAATAGATAGCTTGTGATCTTTGTAGGGAGTTGGATATTATAATATTTTAGTTTTCGTAGAGAAAAATACTTATTTTCTATTATTCAGGACTTTAAGGTAAGATATTTTTCTTTTAAAATTTAGTTGATTGAACTCTAACTAATCTTGTTTACTATCCCTTTGCATTGGATGAAATCTCATAAATACATATCTCTTCTTGTTGTGCCTATTTTTGTGTTCTTCTCATGTTTTAAACTTTATTATTATCATTTTTTCCTTAAATGTCTTAGTTTATTTATACCAAATTATATACTTTTGATATTAAAATAGTGCATGATTATGCCCTTTTCTTTTTATTTAAAATTGTTAGTCTTAAGTAAAATTTAAGATAAATACAAAATATTAATTAGTAGAACATAAAAACCCTTTTTAGGTGATTCATGTAGTAGTATATTTTTAATCAAAGAAAAAATATTCCCTTTCCCCTAAATAGATTAAGAGGAAACTAAAAAATTATACTTTAAGAAATGCCAACTTCTTAATTTAGAGGTTATCTTATAAAATCATGTTATACATTTATAAGATTTCTCATATTGGTACATGTTAGAACTTAATTAGATATTTCCAAATTTCCTTTAAGTCCCACATCATTTATGCGTATCTTGATCCTATGTGTCCATTATGAATATTTGATCTATGAAACATTAAATGTACATTCCCCTATCAAAAAATTTCTAGGTTTTCCCTCCTACAATTCCCCTACCCCCTTCACATGACTAAGTTGTCAAAAATGCTAAAAATTTCTATGTCCATGTGTTTGGAAGGAACTTTAGCATGCTTATTAGCATTCTTGGGTTGGTTTTAAACCTACTATTGAAGAACCAATGCCAAGTTAGAAACCTGAGTGAATTTTTTGATTAAATATTAGCTTGATCTTTCGTGTGTTTTTCAAACCTTTTGTGAAGTTCCTTAACCTTCTTTGGGGCCTAACATTCATTTTGAACCTTTATAATATTTTCAATGATTGTTGGTGAGTGTGCCCTAATTGTGAACCTACTATCAAGAAATTACATAGCTCTTGAAATTCAATTCTCCACTAATAGGGTTCATGTTGCTTACTTTTGTCTATTAGGTCTTGAGACTATGTAGGGGAACCTTGGACCTTGGTACCAAATTCCCCATTGCTAGGTCCTTCTCGCTCCATCATCCCTACATAACTCCTTCTTTCATTCCCTTTCCTATTGTTCTTCATTGAAGTTGTAGAACCCTATAATGACTTAAAACCTAATAACATTTTTGAAGTTTTATTTCCTCTTTCTTTCCTTCTAGTGACCCTTGTGCTTCTTCACTCTTCATTCCCCATGGATTTGTGAGACTCCCATTCACTTTAAGAACATTTTTGTGTCCTTGATGTTGAACATAGGTTATCATTGAAATCAAAGGAGTTCATTGATGACAAAGGAGTGATGTATAAAGAGGATTACTATCTGAATAGTGAATGTAATAGTACTTGAATTATCATTATCAATGCATTTTGAGAACAACAAATCTAACTGCTTGCAATATCATGCTTGCATCTATTCTTGTTGACAGAAGTAATTCAGAAGTTACTTAGGGTAGAGATATTTTTCTAGCAATATAATCATGTTTTGCATTCAAATGTGAGGTTTGCTATGTAGTTTAGAAGGAGAGTATGTCTATATCTATTCTATCTTATTCTAGAGTTTTTGAAAGTTATGTTCATAATGAAATTTTTTTAAGTGACAAAAGGTTCACTGTGCTTGTTTGTTAACCTGTTGGAGTTCCAGACCTATGCAGCAATGGATAGTAGCGTATGATATCTAGAGATAGTGTGGGGAGTTAAAATAGGTCTAGGTTAAGGTTTCTATGGAATCAAATGACATCATGTTCTTTTGGCAGAAATATTTTTGTTTTAGGACTTACCTGTTACATGTTTCATGTGATTTGAATTTAGGTCCAACCTATGTCAACCTAGTTAATTGTGGACCCCTAGCCGACATGAAGTGATGTTAATTTAGTATGTTGTATATAATCATCATCTCACTTCACATTATATGTGTGTGTGGATGTGGATTTGTATGGAAGTATAATCTTGTGCAAGGAAGTGTAATTCAATGTGAGTTGCATCTCAATAATTATGCACCATTATTAGAAGATCATCAAGAATGTATATTTAGTGTGTTTGAGGCAAGCTCAAATCATGTGTAAGCTATGTTATCAATAGTGAAGTTCCACAAGATTTATCTTTGTATTCTAGTAGGTTTGGTGTTCTACTCATTGAGTCAGTGCTCAGATCTTTGTATAGGGGATTGGTGTCTCTATTAGGTTGGTACCTACTTCATTATTGTAATTTATTCATTATTTTTGCAAGGTTGGATTTGTACAGTAGCTCCAAGAAGCTCTTCTCACTCTGGTTTTTCCCATTCAAGGTTTTCATGTACATATCTGGTGTTCTTTATGTGAATGTGTGCTTTAGTGATTAATTGACTGGTAGTAGCTACTTTGATGCATGTTTCATGATCAATTTTACATGTTGAATTAAAGAGTTTTAAATTTATTTTATCTACTTACTCACCCCCCCTATTAGTAGATTGTATATTCCCTTCAATTTGTATTAGAGAAAGGTTCCTTTGGAGAAGCTTAACAACTTGAGGTAGAATTGGGATTACACACTCATTGGATCAATAAGGTTTGTCTGCAAATAAGGAGCCAATCTTTGATGGATCCAATTATACTTTTTAGAAAGTGAGGATGGAAGCATACCTTATGGAATGAGGGTTTGAAGTTTGGCAATCGGTTGTGGAAGGATATGCAATCCCTAAAATCCCTCCAAGAGATCAAGCTCAAAACAAGGCTTGTGAGAAAAATGCTAAAGAAAGGTATGCTATTTTATGTGGTTTATCTAACTCTAAGTTTGTGAAGATCATGCATTATAGGACAACAAAGCAAGTGTGGAATAAGTTACATAATATCTATGAAGGAAAATCCAAATTCAAGCAAGTAAAGCTTCAAACCCATAGAGGTCAGTTTGAAAGTTTGAAAATAAGGAAAGAGGAAAACATTGCCACATTTTTTCTCTAGGTTGATGAGGTTGTCAACTCTATTAGATGTCTTGGTGAAGAACTAAAATAAAGTATGATTGTGAAAAAGGCACTTAGATCTCTTCCTAGAAATTTTGATGCAAAAGTTTTTGCTGATGAAGAAGCTAAAGATCTGAACACTCTAACTATGGATGAATTACATGGAATCTAATTTCCTATGAGATAAGAATGGAGACTAAAAAATCTGCAAAGAAATAGGTTACATTCAAAGCACTTGAGAAGCAAGTTGATCCATGTTCAAATGATTAATTAGATTCATAGGAAGAAAAATTTATTAGGAAGCTATAGAGGGGTTCCAAAAAGTATAAAGGTAAGATTAGTTTCAAATATTTTAATTATGGTGATGTAGGACATTTTATGGCATAGTTCCCATACAAGGATTCTAACAATGTTGAGCAAAAGCATGGAAATAAGTCATTCTTAAAAGGTAATAAAGTTAAGAGGAAACATAAGAGTTTCTTCATCGATGAGGAAGGATTTTCAACTGATGATGAGGATCAAGACATCTCTAGAGATGAAAGAGATAAAGATGTATTCATGGCTAGGGAGACTACTATAGATGATGTAGAGATGAATTTTGTAAATGATAATGATGAGCTGGATCTTATGGAAGAGTTGATCTATGTTGGTAAAGAGATTAAGGGGCTAAAGAAGAGAATTGTTGAGGAAGTGAAGGCTAAAGAAAATTTATCTCAGAATCTTGAGAAGGTGGAGAAGATGATCATTGACTTAAACATTCAAGCAGAGGAAGCAAAGAGGATTGAAGAAGTGTTGACTGAAAGGTTGTTGTCAAGAGACAAGGACTATAAAAATATTGAAGTAGAAATTGTGTCACTAAGGAAATATTTTGATAAAGTTAATCATTAGCTAAAGATGAAGTTTGAAAAGATTACTGAAATCTTGGAATAGATAATAAAAATTCAGAGGTCAGCACATATCAAAATCAGTATTGGTTTTGCTAATGAATTGAAGAACAAAGTAACTAAGAAGTCTATGAAGTCTATGAAGTCCGCTAACTTGAGAATTCGGAAGAGATTGGCTATGGAAGTGTAAATTCTAAAAAGATTGCAACAATAAATGATAGAAAAGTGTAGAATGATAGTTTCATCTCAATAAAAAGGAAGAACAAAAGATCTGGAAGAAAAGATTCAAGAGGACAAGGATACAATACCAAGTTTAATCATTATTTTTCAAGTTACCATTTTAATTGCAATCATTTTGGTCATAAGGCTCTAAATTATAGAAGGGCTCTAGTAAGAAGACATAACTTTATTAGAAGTAATGTATTTGCACCTTTGTACAATTACAATATTATTTTCCATAAATGCAACAACTTTGGACACAATGCTAGAGTTGTAGGAGCAACTTTGTGAGTCCTCCTCTATCATAAATAAAAAGAAAAAGTGTTGAATGTCAGAATATCAAATCAGATAAAGTTTGGTAGAAGAATCCATAGGAAAAAATGTCAAAGAAATATATGGTGGCTCAAACTACCTTACATGCTCAAAAAGAGAGGAATATGTGGATTATTGACAATTGATTTTCAAGTCACATAACTGGGGACAAAAGTAAGTTTATGCATTTCAAGAAGTTTGACGAAGGATCTATAAATCTTGGAAATAAGTCTATTGCAAGATTATTGGTAATGGTACTTTGATTCTTGATGTGGTAAGAAAAAAACTCATAATGTTTTGTATGTTTAAGGATTGAAAAATAATCTTCTAAGTGTGATTCAAATGTGTGACAAAGGTTACAAACTTTTATTTAGTGCTAAAGGTTGTGAAATAAGAAAGGTCGGTAGCAGAGAGTTGATTGTGGAAGGAAGTAGGACTAACATTGATGTATACCATCTCAGTGAGTTGAATGGATAAAATTTCTTTGCTATACAAAAATAAGAGAGTTGGATCTAGGAAAAAAGGCTAGGAAACATCAATTTTGATGATATTGTGAAATTTATCTCAAAGGGAATGGTCAGAGACATGTCAAAGATCACTAAGCCTCAGTCTACTAGCTGCAAACCATGTCATAAGGGGAAAAACAAAGACTAGATTTCCTACTAAGGAATATTCTACAACAACGCCATTGGATTTGATCCATATGGATCTATGTAAACCAATAAGGACAAAGATTCTACAAGTTGACAATTATTTCATGATGCTTATTAATGATTACTCTAGAATGAATTGGATTACTTTTTTAAAAGAAAAATTAGAAGAATTTGAGAATTTTGAAGCATTTAATACTATATGGTTAAAAATGAAACCCAAAGAACAATAAAATGTCTAAGATCTAATAGAGGTGGATAATTCACTTCTGATTGGTATGATGAATGTTGTGAGCTACATGGTATTTGGAGACATTTTTTTGTTCCTAGGACTCCACAATAGAATGGAGTTGTTGAAAGAAAGAACCATACTGTACAAGATATGACTAGAACAATACTAATTCAAGCAAGTTTATTGGATATATATTGGAGAGAAGTAGTTTAGACCGTAGTACATATTTTAAATAGGGCTCAAATAAGAAGTTAAGGACTAATAAAACACCATATGAATTATGGAGAGTAAGACCAACTTCAATTAGATATCTCAAGATTTTTGGAAGAAAGTGCTATATCAAAAGGGATGAAGAACACTTGGGAAAGTTTGATTCTAGATCTGATGAAGGTATTTTTCTTGGTTACTCTATGACAAGTAAGGAAAATAGATATTATAACAAAAGATTGAAAAGGATTGTTGAAAGTATTGATGAGACAATATAGTCTACTAATCTTTAGAAAGTACAAGATAATGAAGAACCAATCCACAACAGTGATGAAGACTTAGAAGATGATTCTAAAAATATTGTTACAAAGACTCTAGCAAGGTATATCCAAAAGAATCATTTTGAAGATAATATTATTGGAGATAAGAACAATGGAGTTTAAACTCAGAGAAGAATTGAGAAATAAAATGAGTAGGTACACTTTGTGTTACTATCAAAGATTGATCCAAGGTCCTATATAGAAGCAAGCAAGGAGAAAGGGTGGATAGATGCTATGGATGAAGAGATAACTCAGATAAAGAAAAATAAAACTTGAAAACTGGTTCTAAGACCTAAAGGTAAGAATGTTATTGGTACCAAATGGGTCTTCAGAAACAAGTTGAATGAAGATGCAGAAGTGATCCGCAACAAGGCCAAAATTGTTTGTAAAGGATATATGCCCAAGTTGAAGAAATTGATTTTGGGGAGACATTTCCTCTCATAGCAATATTAGAATCAATCAAAATGTTCTTGGCCTTATCATCATTCAAGAAATTCAAGGTGTATGAGATGGATGTGAAGTCAACATTTCTAAATGGACAACTAGAAGAAGTCTACATTAAGCAACCAAAAAGGTTTTAATGTTCAGTTAATCCGTACGTTGTGTGCAAATTGAAGAAGGAACTTTATGGACTTAAATAGGCTCCTAAAGCATGGTATTCTAGGTTGAATAGGTATCTACAATAGCAAGGTTTCCAGAGAGACAACATAGATGGTAATTTATACATAAATGTGTTGTAGAAAAATGGACCCTTTGCTTGATATGGATTAATTCATGATAAATTGGACTTAATGAGTTGTTAATCTAGTGTTGTGAAGCATTTTATGTGTCAACACTAGGTCTTGGATCCTTGTAAATCAAATAACATGTGTTTATTAATATCTTGTAAAGATGTTGTAAAGTCTTGAAAGATGCTTTCACGCTTTTCTAGACTTAGTAAACCTATTTCAATATTATAAAACATATTTAAATACATTATCACATCAATCTAGAAGGTTCTTAACTTAAATTTAATATTAAACTAGTGTTGCAATGTGTCTTGCACATTCACATTGATTCTTGTGACTTTCTAGGATATGTGGACCTCATTTTAGTGTTGTAAAGTGCATTTAATCACACTTTCACATTGGTTTATGTGTCGTAAGCCCTATTCAACATTTACATCATCACTAATAGGTCCTAATTGACCCATATTGTGCATCCTAAGGCTTTAATTGATCAAGTACCCGACAAGATGGCATTCCAAACCTTATTTCCTAATTCCTTGGCTTCTTAGGTGTCAGAATGGCCCCTATGGGACCCATTCACCGTGCATAGTGAATTAGCCCCATCCAGGTGGGATCCATTCACCATGTGTGGCGAATGAGTCCTATCTAGCCCCCATTTTGACCCTTGAGTAGGAAAAAAGTGAAATTTAAAGTTTATTATCACTCCATGTCGGCCTATGATGAGGTAAATTATCAGGTACTAAGGCACAGTTGTCGATAAATAAGTGTTTTCATCCTCATTTTACATCAAACAAATCATTTTTACATCTCTTACCATTAGATCAACATCTATTTTCTCATCCAAGTCAAGCAAACTAGGGTTTCTCCATTAGAAGACTTCAAGTTAGCTTTCTAAAGCATTCAAGGGTTGAATCTTCATGTTATGTTGCAGAATTTCAAGACCAAATCATCATGACAAGGTAATCATTTCCATTTTTTCATGTTTCATTACTTTATTTCATCACTTTGGTTTAATTACCTAATAGTCAAACCCCCATGCCCTAACATTCAACATATCTCTCTTTTGTCTTGTTTTGTATGTAGATTTAGGACTCTTGAAGGTTGAGGAATCATTGAAGATTGAATTGTAACGTCATTCAATTCATCTCTTCATCATTCAAGTCAAAACATCAACAAAAGTCATTTTCAGAACTGAATTTGACAATTTTAGAAGTGGAGACCTAGAGAAGATAGAAAGGAAAATCTAAAGCTACAGAATCAACCTCTGACTTTTCAAATCCCTGAAGGAGGACTGATTTTCCAAGCATGGTGAATTAGTCCCATTTATGGGCCTAGAAACTATTTTCATCAGAATCTAACTCTTGGCAGACATAAACCTGTTTCTGGAAGTTTTTACCAAAACAGGGACTGATTCGCCCTAGATGGCGAATGAGTCCTATCAGGCTTGAGATACATCATCAATCAATATTCTAGACATTCCAAATTCATCACATTTTGTTCAGGTGCACTATGATTTTATCCATCTCTTTTTGTTCTACATATTCCATCCATTTAGTTCATTTTAGCAATACACAATGTGTTTTCAAACAAGTCATAATTTTTAGATTTTGCATTCATGTTTGATCAATTCCATAGTTTAGAAGCACTTATATCATTCCATTTAGCTCATATAACATTGCATACATCATAATTTGAGTGTTACATAAGCATTTTGGAGCTAAATCTCTCTCCTTTTAGGTGAAAAGCCCTAGAAGTGCAAAAGCAAGCATTTAGGTTCCCAAAATCTATGTCACATTTTGGTGAACCCGCCTTTTATAATACTTTCTGATCTGATTTTGGATTCATTTTTCATTGATCTAGTCTTACATTCGTTTTGCATTTGGATTTGCATTAGTTTGTATGCTAGGTTTCAAAACTTGCATTGATAAAAAGTGCAATTAGGTTGCATTTGTTGCATCTAAATTCATTTATATTTATTGAAATTTTGCATTTTTCATTTAGGTCTATGTATTGGCTCTCAAAATTCCTAAAAATTGGTCTAAACTTTCTAAAAAGTTTGAAAAAAGTCTATACTAGGACTCATTCGCCACCTTGGGCGAATCAGTCCCTTCTGACCCCTGAAACAACACTTTCTAGAATTTAGAACCTTGTTTGTAGGCTTCCGTTTGGTGCCTTAACCTATATATATCATTTAGTTGCATTTATGTAGCATGCATTTCATGAAATTTAGCATTAATTAGCCCCTCTCATGCATAGTTTCACTTTCAAGTTTGCATTCTCATCTTGTTATATCTCATAATCAGTCAATTTTCACCTTTGAATTCTGAAACATTATTCTTCATTTGTATCTTTTCTTTCACATTGTTACTTTTCAAGTTTTTAGATTAATCATTACATCATGTTTTCATTACAAAATTCTATAGTTCTCATCTTGCGTGTTCTCTTTTTAGATATCATTACATGTTGTAAGCAAATTTTGTTCAAGGCATATGAATTATAGGTCCTTTCCCCTTTATTTTTTTTCATCATAGATCCCTCTCCTAGTTCACCTTTGATGGATGAGGTTAGTTTAGTGAAAGAAACCTTGGATAATCATAACACTTACATTTTTTCTTCTCCTATTATCTCTCACACTTGTGAAGCATATATTTTAGTGTTAGAAGAACCAATTGATGAGAGTTGTGACAATCTGAGTTGTTTCTCTCCTCTTACCTCTCTTATTAGACATGACATTACTAGAGAAGAGGACTTCCCATTAAGCAATCATGGTGATCAAACAACACAACTTGATGATGAGACCATATATTCCTCTCCCAACTTCTCCCCTACTTGTGAGAATGTTTGTGAGGAGGATATTTTGACATTCAAGACCTATAACAAACATCTTTATGATGCTACACCTCCTATTTCAAGAAGATATTAGGGAACAAAGCAATGAAGTCATATATGGTCATGATAATCTCATTTTTTCTTCTCCTAGTATCTCTCCTAGTTGTGAAGAAGATACTATGTTGTTAGAAAACATAACCAATGAGAGTCATGAGAACCTTAGTTATCTCCTTTCACTTACAGAAAACTTTATTGAGAAAATCAATTCAATCCTTGATCCTCCTCATGCTTGTGATGATGCTACTTTGCACATTTCAACCTTCGATAAACATATTACAAGCTCTCCTAGTAGGGTAGATAATATGGAACAAGAGAATGAGACATTACAAACACCAAATGATTGCATACAATCTTCCCCTAATCAAACCCATTCACCCATTAACACCTCCATTAGTGGAAATGAAGTTATTTTAGATGAACCAAACCTTAATTGTCATGAACATGTGGTTTGTTGTTCTCCTAACAACTCTCCTTCTAGGGAGGATATTATGATCCACAAAAAAAATAACATACCCTTCCAAGACAATGAAAAATCTCATTTGATAAGGGATGTTAACAATATTCAACCTAAACTTACCCTTTACCCACCTTCGCATCCACTTCATCCTTCCAATAAACCTAAACTTACCCTTTACCCACCTTTGCATCCGCTTCATCCTTTCAATAAACCTAAACTTACCCTTTAGCCACCCTTGCATCCCCTTCATCCCTCTAATGTATCGCAACAAACTAGTACTGATATTGTTGCTCATACATATAACACACGAAATAATCCACAACCACCGCAACCAATTCCATCATCATTACCTTTACCTAATCCGCCTAGTGCTCCTCACTACACCCTACAAACAAAATAGTATGATCTTACTAAACAATTAAAGAATACTCCTACAAAAATTTCCCTTTGGGATTTACTTCAGACCTCACCAACTTACAACACTATTCTTCAAACAACCTTACCATAAATTGCAGCTCCTCATGGATCAACTCTGAATTATGTAGCAGCTTTAGTTCATAAAATGAATCACACTAATCTTGACATTACTTTTCACCAACATGAGCTCCCTTCTTTGGAATTGCGAAAACAAAGTGAGGCTTTCATGATTATTGCTCAATACAAATGGACAGCATCAAAAGGACTCTTATCGACAATGTTTCTGCTCTTAATATGTGTGGTGTGAGTCTCCTTGATCACTTAGAAGTTGATAGATCACAAATAATACCTGATTTTGTTTCTATTCAAGGATTTGATAATACAACAAAGCAACCACTTGGGATAATCACTTTACCTATTACGGTTGAGGTGGTCACTTTGTAGACTCCTATCCATGTCATGCCTTATGATCTCTCATATAATTTTCTTTTAGGCTAACCATGGATTCATGAGATGAATGTAGTGCCTTCAACCCTTCACCGTATAATGAAATATGTCTATAACAATCACATTTATCAAGTTAAAGCATATCTCAAGCCTGAGAGTTGCTTGAACCTTGGAAAAGGGGTTACAAGTCCTCTAAACACATTGATTCCCACCTCCAACATAGAAATTGAACATAACAATCAGGAATGGCAATCTAAATTCTTTGGTAATGATTGGGGATCCTTAGAATTCACACCATCATTTATGGGCGAATACATATTCTCACAAAACACAGATAAACAACAAGAACAACCACCCATCATGTCAACGCAAACTTCAAATAACCTTTCAAAAGAATCCACTTCAACCACTTTAGACAATGCCACAAATTCTACAATCACCCTTGATGAACACAACAATGAACAACCACTTGATTCCAAAACACTCCAAAAGCTTTATGGAAAAGGGTATGATTTCATGAAACAACTTGGGTATAATGGAAAAGGTTGGTGTGCTCGAGAGAAAGGTATCCACAACCCTATAGAGCTTAACACACAACAAACAATTTGTGGTCTTGGTTATTCTCCTTCCTTCAACATCAATACTATCAGACAAAACTCTTCCACGCCTCTATCTTATTCACATAAATAACCTTGGTTTCCGCTCCTTGCCATGTAATAGTTGAAGGATAATAAAATTCTCCCTATTGCATGTTTTTCATCCATTGTAAGGGGCAGCATACCATCATCCATTCTAGGCTCACCTTTGTCCTGCACTAAGTGGGTGCCAAAGGGTTAGACAGCCTTATCCCTTGTATGTCAATTTTCGTTGTCTCTTTCGACTACTCGTTAACTTTTCATGAACATATAAGAGCAAGATTGAGATGTGAATGACATGTCTTAAGATTGACTCGCATGTGACATACTCCCCTTTCTTCATGACACAACTTATCAGAAACATATGACTTGGCATAGGGCTTTCCGAGTAAGCTCTCATGTCTTCTTCTCTTTCCTCTTCTACTTTAAAGTAATTTCTCACAGAAAGGTGTGTAGAAATTCCTTTAAAGTGTGGGGAATACAATACCATAATTTATTTACATTCTTGCTTCCTAGTGTAGCCTTGTCATTTTTGTGATGCATTTGTTACTTTGTGGATGACATTGGGTATGATGTCCTTCATAAGTGTGATCTTTCTCAGCATATTACATTCCTCTTTGTGGTTCGATGTGACACACTTCATCCCCTAAGTTGTGAATATACTATTCTTTGATTGGTCCTCTCTTGGAGACATTAGACACAATGTTCCCTAAGTGACTGACCTTGCATAAATTGAACAAGACTCCTTCGAACATTTCACACTTTTATATTTTATATTTTTGCATTTTTGGCCACCTTGCATAAAACAACTTGCATGCTTGTAGTGCCATATTGTTTAAAGCTTAGCATTTACATTTCCTTTTCCTTTGTTGCACCTTGTTAAAATTTATCAGGAGGTATAACTTTGGCATGGTTGAGTAGGAAGCCCAACTAGCAGCATGACTTTTCCCCATAGCCACCTTTGTGTTTGTGAGTGCATACCAACTAGCATATGTTTCTCACCTTTTGGAATTTCTCACCCTGCGGATGACCTAAAGTTCTACGGCCCCAGAGTGAGTATATTTTGGCCCTTCTCACCCTGCGGATGACCTGAATTTCTATGGGCCCAAAGTGAGTACATCTTTTCCACACCGTCTTTCATTCTTGCCTTTGTATTATTTTGTATCTTGGGGGCTTAGCGTACATGTGGATCTCTCTTGAATGTTTACTTTAGTGTGAGTTTGAAGTAGGTTCATCCTCTCACTAAAGTGGGGTCTAAATATGTCTTAGAAAAATGGACCCTTTGCTCGATATGGATTAATTCATGATAAATTGAACTTAATGAGGTCTTAATCTAGTGTTGTGAAGCATTTTATGTGCCCACACTAGGTCTTGGACCCTTGTAAATAAAATAACATGTGTTTATTAATGTCTTGTAAAGATGTTGTAAAGTCTTGTAAGATGCTTTCACGCTTTTCTAGACTTAATAAACCTATTTCAACATTATAAAACATATTTAAATACATTATCACATCAATCTCAAAGGTTATTAACTCAAATTTAATGTTAAATTAGTGTTGTAATGTGTCTTGCACATTCACATTGATTCTTGTTACTTTCTAGGCTATGTGGACCTCATTTTAGTGTTGTAAAGTGCATTTAATCACACTTTCACATTGAGTTATGTGTCCTAATCCCTATTCAACATTTACATCATCACTAATAGGTCCTAATTGACCCATATTGTGCATCTCAATGCTTTAATTGATCAAATATCTGACAAGATGGCATTTTAAACCTTATTTCCTGATTCCTTGGCTTCTTAGGTGTCAGAATGGCCCTTATGGGACCCATTCACCATGCATGGTGAATTAGTCCCATCCAAGTGGGACCCATTCGCCATGTGTGGCAAATGAGTCCAATCTGGCCCCCATTTTGACCCTTGAGCGGGAAAAATGTGAAATTTAAAGTTTATTTTCACTCCATGTTGGCCTGTGATGAGGTATTATCGGGTACTAAGGCATATTTGTCTATAAATAAGTGTTTTTATCCTCATTTTACATCAAACAACTCATTTTTACATCTCTTACCATTAGATCATCATCTATTTTCTCATCCAAGTCAAGCAAACTAGGGTTTTTCCATTAGAAGACTTCAAGTTAGCTTTCTAAAGCATTCAAGGGTTGAATCTTCATGTTATGTTGCATATTTTCAAGACCAAATCATCATGACAAGGTAATCATTTCCATTGTTGCATGTTTCATTACTTTATTTCATCACTTTGGTTTAATTACCTAAAAGGGGTTTGACTAAGGCAAACCCCCATGCACTAACATTCAACATATCTCTCTTTTGTCTTGTTTGTTTGCAGATTTAAGACTCTTGAAGGCTGAGGAATCATTGAAGATTGCATTGTAAAGTCATTGAAGTCATTTCTTCATCATTCAAGTCAAAACATCAACAAAAAGTCATTTTCATAACCAAATCTGACAGTTTTAGAAGCAGAGAACTGGAGAAGACAGAAAGGAAAATCTAAAGCTACAAAATCAACCTCTGACTTTTTAGATCCCTGAAGGAGGACTGATTCACCAAGCATGGTGAATTAATCCCATCTATGGGCTTGAAAACTATTTTCATCATAATCCAACTCTCGGTAGACAAAAACCTGTTTTCGGAAGTTTTCACCAAAACATGGACTAATTCACCCTAGATGGCAAATGAGTCCTATCAAGCTTGAGATAAATCATCAATCAACATTCCAGACATTCCAGATTCATCAATTTTTTCCCAGGTGCACTCTGATTTTATCCATCTCTTTTTGTTCTGCATATTTCTTCCATTTAGTTCATTTTAGCAATACACACTGTATTTTCAAACAAGTCATAATTCTTAGATTTTTCATTCATGTTTGATCAATTTCATAGTTTAGCAACACTTAGATCATTCCATTTAGCTCATATCACATTGCATACATCATAAATTGAGTGTTACATAAGCATTTTGGACCTAAATCTCTCTCCTTTTAGGTGAAAAACCCTAGAAGTGCAAGAGCAAGCATTTAGGTTCCCAAAATCTATGTCACAATAAAAGATAGAAGGTGATTAATTGTTGATTGTTGTTGTCTATGTTGATGATATTATTTTTGGTGGAATCAATGATGACATGTGCAAGGATTTTTAGAATGCAATGCAAAGTGAGTTTGAAATGTCAATTCTTGGTGAATTATCTTTCTTTCTTGGTTTATAAATTTCTCAATTAGGCAAAGGCATATTCATTTCTTAAAACAAGTATATAAAGGAAATGTTAAGTAAGTTCAAGATGAAAGAATGCAAACTGATAAGTATATAAAGGAAATGTTAAGTAAGTTCAAGATGAAAGAATTATCTACAATAGCAAGGTTTCCAAAGAGGCAACACAAATAGTAATTTATACATAAAAAATAGAAGGTAATCAATTGTTGATTTTTGTTGTCTATGTTGATGATATTGTCTTTGGTGGAAGAAATGATGACATGTGCAAGGATTTTTAGAATGCAATGCAAAGTGAGTTTGAAATGTCAATTCTTGGTGAATTATCTTTCTCTCTTGGTTTATAAATTTCTCAATTAGGCAAAGGCATATTCATTTCTTAGAACATGTATATAAAGGAAATGTCAAGTAAGTTCAAGATGAAAGAATGCAAACCGATAAGTATATAAAGGAAATGTTAATTAAGTTCAAGATGAAAGAATGCAAACCGATAAGTAAGTTCAACATTTCTAAATGGACAGTTAGAAGAAGTCTACATTGAGCAACCAAAAAGGTTTTAATGTTTAGTTAATCTGGACTTTGTGTGTGAATTGAAGAAGGCACTTTATGGACTTAAATAGGCTCCTAAGCATGGTATTCTAGGTTGAATAGGTATTTACAATAGCAAGGTTTCCAAAGAGGCAACACAGATAGTAATTTATACATAAAAAATAGAAGGTGATCAATTGTTGATTGTTGTTGTCTATGTTGTGTTAGTGTAATTAATATTTAATTGCACTTGCATAACTTTACTTAGGTGTATTTTAATTCCTAGGTTTATTATTCTCATCCTTATCTTGTTGAGCTATCTTGTTGCTCAAGACAAGATTAGGGTTATGCATACTTTGCTTTTATAAAGCAAATCATTATCTTGTAATTATTGAATTCCTGAATAATATTATTTTGCATATCTTCTTGCAAAGCTTTTCCTTTTCTGATTTTCTCTTCTATGTAAGGCTTTTCTGGTTTTCATTTCAGATCTTGGTTTCTAACATGTTGATGATATTATCTTTGGTGGAAGCAGTGATGACATGTGCAAGGATTTTTAGAATGCAATGCAAAGTGAGTTTGAAATGTCAATTCTTGGTGAATTATATTTCTTTCTTGGTTTATAAATTTCTCAATTAGGCAAAGGGCATATTCATTTCTTAGAACAAGTATATAAAGGAAATGTCAAGTAAGTTCAAGATTACTTTTAATGTAAACTGATAAGTATTCCTATGGTTACCAAATGTAAACTGAGTAAAGATGATGAATCTACTTCAACAAACCAAACCTTGTATAGGTCCATGATTGGTAGTTTTTTGTATGTAACTACATCTAGACCGAATATAATGCATGCAGTTGGAATGGTAGATTTTAGGTAGCACCTAAGAAAACTCTTGTCAAATTAGTAAAGAGGATATTTAGATATTTGAAGGTTGTAATGGATTTTGGTTTGTGGTATCCTAAGTGTGAATTTTTACTCTAGTTGCATACATAGATGTAGGTTGGGAAGGAAACATAGATGATCAAAAGAGTACAAGTGGTGGATCTTTCTTTCTTGGTGACAGTCTTGTATCTTGGCTAAGAAATAAGTAGAATTTAATATCCTTATCTACAACAGAAACAAATTACACATTGTATTAGCTTCATGTTGCACTAAAATATTGTGGATGAAACAAAATTTGAAGAAGATGAAGATTGAGTTTGATGAATCCATTTCCATTTTATGTGATACTACTAGTGTTATAAACATTTTAAAGAATTCAGTAATGCACTCAAGGACAAAGCATATTGCAATAAAGTATCATTTCTTAAGAGAGAAGGTTGCTAATAAATAAGTGAAGATGGAATGTGTTGAAACAAAGGAACACGTAGTAGACATTTTTACAAAACCACTTCCTAAAGAGATTTTGAGTATTTCGGCAGAAGTTGGGAGTTTTTTCTCCCTCCTCTTGAATCAAGAGGAAAGTACAGGTTGATGGGGATTTTAACTCCCTACCATAAGAAGGCTTGCTGGTCTTGTAGATTGTTTAGAATTAGTGTGATATGGTACAGGTTGAGGGGGAGTATTAACTCCTTACCACAAGAAGAATTGGTGGTCTTGTGGAGTATTTCAGAAGCGGTGCGGTATGTTATAGGTTGAGGTGGAGTGTTAAATCCCTACTACAAGAAAGCTTAGTGGTCTTGCAGAAATTTTTAGATGCAATGCGGTATGGACTTAGGGGGATTATATCCAAGAAATAGGTTTCTAGATTATGTAGAAAGTAGTTGACCTTAGCCATTGATGTCAAAGGGGGAGAAATATGTCTCAAAATGCTAAATCTTGTAAGGAGAGAAAAAACACAACTGATGTGGTTTCATGTTACATTCTTCTTCGTGTGTGGCCAAATTTTTTCTATTTTCCATCAATGACAAAGGGGAATATTGTTGAACATAGGTTGTCATTAATGTCAAATGAGTTCATTGATAACAAAGGAGTGATGTCTAAGGAGGAGTACTAGATGAGTAGTGAATGTAATAGTACTTGAATTATTATTATCAATTCATTTTGAGAACAACGAATCTAACTGCTTATAGTATACCTACAATATAATTCTTGCATCTATTCTTGTTGATAGAAGTAATCTAGAAGCTACTCAGGGTAGAGAGATTTTTCTGGAAATATAGTCATGTTAACCATTCCCTTTTGGATGTGAACTTTTTTATCAACAGTTTGGAAGGAGAGTATGTCTACATCTATTCTATCTTATTCCAAAGTTTCCAGAATTTATATTCAACATGCAAATTTTTTGAAGTGACATAAGGTTCATTGTGCTTGTCTGTTAACTTGTTGGAGCTTTGGACCTATGCAGCAATGGCTCTAGTAGCATATGGCATCTAGAGATAGCATGGGGAGCTAAAATAGGTTTAGGTCGAGGTTTATATGGAAGCACACAACATCATGTTCTTTTGGTAGCAATATTTTTGTTTTAGGACCTACTTGTTACACGTTTCATGTAATTTGAATTTAGGTCCACCCTATATCGACTTGGTTAATTGCAGACCTTGGTCAACATGAATTGATGTTAATGTAGTATTTTTAATATAATCATCATATCACTTCACATGTTATATGTGTGTAAAAAAGATGTGTGTGTGGATGTGAATTTACATGGAAGTATAATCTTGTGCGAGGAAGTGTAATTCAATGTGAATTGCATCTCAATTATTATACGTCATTATCAGAAGACCATCAAGAGTGTAAGAGTTTGTTTGAGGAAAGAATATATTGTGTGTAAGTTGTGTTATCAATAGTGAAGTTTTGCAAGCTTTATCTTTGTATTCTGGTAGGACTGTTGTTTTGCTCATTAAGTTGGTGCTTAGATCTTTATACAAGGTATTGGTGTCTCCAACAGGCTAGTTCCTACATATATTTTAGGGGATTGGTGTCTCTGGTAGGTTGGTGTCTAATTCATAATTGTAACAAGTATTCATTATTTTTGTGAGGCTAGATTTGGACATTAACTCTAAATAACTCTTCTCGTCATGGTTTTTCTCATTCAGGGTTTCCACATATATCTAGTGTTCTTTGTGTGAATGTGTTCTTTAGTGATTGATTGATTGATTGGTAATAGCTACTTTGATGTATGTTTCATGGGGTATGTGTAGGATCATGATGGGCAAAAAAGTGGCGATATGATGGGTATGTGTAGGGTATGTGGTTAACGACTTTTTTTACCCAAAATTGATGAACAAAAAGGGTTTTTAAAGGAGATTCTTAGCTTCCATCAATATAAATTATGCTTTACTTTGAATTCTAATAAATAATTATTATTCATTTTCTATTTGAATTATGACTAAAGTTTTATTGATGCTAATTGAAAACATCTATAGCTTTCTAAATCCGATCACATTTTTGAATCAAACATGTGTCACACTCTATGTTTCACATACTATAGGATTTTTTTAAAAATGAATTTTCATGAAGTTTTGACCAAGTTAAGGTGGTCATAATGAAGCTTTTTATTTTTAAAAGTTGTAATAAAAATTCATAATTAATTATTTACTTGGAAAAAATTACAAAAAATATGCATCACATTGGGACATGAGTCCTCTACTTTATCTAAAATCTTATAAAAAATATTATCATTTTATTGTGGTTAGGGTGGTCAGATAGACACCTACTTCTTATTTTTTCCTTGAAATTTAAGTACTACTGCATTGAAATTTCAAATTTTCACCAAATATATTTTTTATTTTTTAAAAATAAACTTAGTAATTTAGAAACTACATTCAATTTTCTATAGATTCTATTGTTACATATTTTTGAAATAATATAGATAACTTATTCAATTTTTACATCAAGTTGCCTAACTCTGATTTTTCTGAATTTTATCGCCACTTAAGGGCCTATTTTTTCCATGATGATCGTGCACATACCCCATGATCTATTTTACATGTTGAATAAAGAGTTTTAAATTGATTTGATCTGCTAATTCACCCACCTTTTAGTAGATTATGTGCCCTCCACTTGGTTCTAGTTTCCATCCTGAGCTTGATTTTTGTATGCACTTTCCTCTCCTTATATTTCCCCCTATGCCCCAATTCCCACCATTTCGTCATTCCCAACCCCTCAACTCTTTTATGTCCTCACACACCCTATACCTTTGGGAGAAGCCCAAATTGGTACCAATATCTAGTGACAAGTATGTCATGTGGCCTATCCCCCATTCTTCCTTTTTCCCATCCCTCTTGATCTTAGGTCTAGTTCTTTTCCTAGTCTATGTCCCTAAGCCTTCCTTGTGTGTTCTAGTTCTCCCTTGGAACTTGATTCTCAATCTTCCCTAGTTCGCATTCCTTGTTTCCTCCCTACATTTGACTCATGACACATGCACTCATTGAACCCTAAGGACCCATACATACTTTCCACCTTCTATTTTCTTCCACCGTCCATGTCCCTCCCCACTCTTACAACTCATGAAATTCTATGTATGTCCTCAATTCCTAGTGATTACTTTAAAAACCCCACCCTAGAAAAGTATATATAACATCCTAGCGAATATTTCATTTTTTTGGAAAATAATTTATTAATAATTTATATTGGTGAATCTATCCAAGTTTTTAAAACAATATTAATTTTATTGGATTTTCTTAAATTAGTCTAGACATTTGTAGAAAATATTGGTGGATCTTGATAAAAAAAGGAAAATGCATTAATTACCATGGCAAATCCTTCCTTTTGAAAAGAAATAAATTCCTATGAAAAAGTAAGGGGCTAAGGGTGGCGATGATTGACTAGTTTAAGGTGTAGTGCTCATGTCTATAATTCTTGAATATTTTAAACCAAACATTAAATATATTATCAATCAACCCTAATTTATTTTTCACCACCATTGATTTTATTTATAATCTAATGGTTTGGGTTCTATTTCAAGCCCCATGGGCATTGGCGCTCTACACATACTATTTTACCCACATAATTTAACCCCATTTATTAGATTATAAATCTTTAATGACCCAAATACAATTTTGGGTTCGATGGGAATTGGAGCTCTATGGGTACATTTTGACCCATGGAATATGACCCCATCCATTAAATTATAAATAAAATCAATGGTGGTGATTAAAAATTAGTGATATGGCCCTAAAATACCGATAATTATATAATATTTGGTGAATTGATTTTATTTTCTACTATAACTTAGAAGGTTAAGGTGAATATGATCTAATCAAATATTGAATATTATGGAAATTTTTTGATTTAAATTTTTACTAAAAACAATTTTATGGTGATTTAACTAGGACTAAAATAAAATATTGTAAAAATGTGGTGAATAAGTTTTCCTTACATCTTGTACTATTATCCAAGTTTTGAATCCCCAATTTTAACTATTAGCCAATTGACGAATCTTCACCACTAAAGATTTCATTGACTTTTGGACCTAATCCTCTAATAAGCACCCATATGCCATGTTGCACATTGAAAGTTACTTTTGCCTTGGAAAACCTCATGATGAACTATTCAACCTACCTCCTATGAATGGTGGGGTGTTTCAATCACACAATTTAGCGTGTGCATTCTCAAAGATAGTTTTTCCTACAATCTCCATGTTGTCTCTCATGCCCTAGTGCATCATTGAAGGACAATTTGCAGATCTAGGGCCATAGTCACTCATTCTTCCAATGGTTCTTGAGGATGGTTTGTAAGTTTTGTGACATGATCTCCCACATGATTTAAGGAAAGAGTGACCCCCTAATATACCTAGGCATCCCATATTAAGTAAAAATCAAAACATCACTACAATAATTATAGATCTACTCCACTTCCTTTTAGTTGGTAAAAAATAAAAAGGAGATCCCTACACCTTGACGTGCTTCCCACCCTTGCGTTGTTAATTCTTATCATGAGAACTATATAAATGAAAGTTTATTCCAAATTCTAAGGGTTTTTCATTTGTTGTTTTCATAATTTTCATTGTGTAGATAGTATTCTAGAGGTTACAAATATACTAGTTTATTCTTTTCTTTGCTAGTGCATTCCAAAAGTTGTAGATAGGTAGCTTATTATCTAGTAGATTTATGGAATCTAGTTTCTCATTGGCCAATTGTAGGAATTTTGGATAATTTTGAGCAAAGAGGAATGAAAAGCTCCTCCTTATTCGCAAGTTTATTTCACCATATTTTCTAGTGTGAATGTAATATGAATATGATAAATATTTCCACATTTTAATTCATTACAAGTTGATATTTTTAGTGGTCATTTTCTTATTGAATTTGAATGTTTTTAATTTTTGAGAAGGGCTATTAAGTAGACTTGATTACTATCTAACATATCTTTGTTGTTGAATATAACTCTTTAGCCCATGTAAAACACTAGTATTGAAAAATTGATCCTCCACACACCTTTACAAGAAAAAATGATTCACCAATAATGTAAGAATAGGAAATAGGTTCTATACATTTCATGACCTAGTATCATACTTAGGGAAAACATTTGAATCAAGTCGTAATAGTTTTATCCTAGAAGGTTGCTTTATATATGGGTATCAAATTATTAGAGAACATAGTAATAGGTCTATATTGGTCTAGTAATAAGACTTGGGATAAAAAATATCAACTATGTACTACTTTAATATATTTATCACATGTACATAATTGTGTAAGATTAAGACCTTGATCAAGGTCACTTCTAGGAACACCCTCCTAGGTTTGTTTGAGCCAAAAATTTAGGAGATTTTTCCTACTCTCAATTTTGTTAGCCTTGAAACCCCTATATTCTATTGATGAACCCTTGTTTTACCCTCATGAATGACACCTCCTATCCTTGAGGTTAATGTTCTGGTCTAATATTTTAGTGGAAATGTTTTTGGATCTAACAATATAGAGGTGTATGAGAATAGAAATATACATATCAACAATTTTTGCATGCTTGATGGAACATGATTTTTTTAGGAGTAATCCATGGAGCCTCTATTTTAATCTCATGTTTACAAGAAGAAGTCACATCACTAGATCATTCTTGGCCATCACCATTATCTCCTAATTCTACCTTTGGTTATTCCTTCGATGAGAACTATCATTAATCTAAATCCCCCATCATCTCCACCAATGGAAACTCAAGGAGCCCCTAGAAATTTTCTCAATTGGAATAGTGGAAGTCCCCTAATTCCTCCTATCCCTCCATATCCTCATTAATGATTTTAAGGCTTTATCAAAGTTCACTAGAGAAGATTTCAAGACCCTTATTGATCATATTCAAGATGTTACAAACATGTGTACTATTCATTATGTTATTAAATAAAATTAGCATTAATATTGCTTTTGAAATCCTTTAAAGGGAAATCACTAGATTGGCATTGATCATTGGCACCAAATTCTATCAATTCATGAGACTAAATTGGAGATTCTTTTTGAGAGATTCAAATAAAAGGAGGACCATTCTTCACTCATACAATAACTAATCACTATAAAGAGAAATCCTTAAGAAGCTAGTACCAATTTCAACTCTAGATTCTAGAAGATCTAGGAGAAAATACCTATTACAATGTACATCACCATGGAAATAGAATTTTTCTTCTACTTAATATATTTTAATTCAAAAATATCAATAATGATTCAATAATTAGGTTGATAGAGCCTCCAACATCTATTGAGTTAGCAATTCAAAAAATAAATAGCCTCATTAATGTAGGGATACTTCCTCCAAATCATCCTATGCTATTGTTTATGGAACTCTCACTACTAGAATAAGAAGAAGCCAAAAATTTTAATCATCCTTTGTTAGGAAGACAATAGGATCCTCCTCCAATATATGTGTTTCCATCTACATAGCTCCAATACCTTACACTTTAGTCTCTAAAATGACCCAAAAAATGGATGATATGAAGAATATATTGTGAAATTTTTAAATAAAACTAACAATTTAAAGAGTCAAGAACCAACTTATCATAGGCTTGTATACCATCAAAATAAAGGCCAAAGTCCATAGTATCATCCAAATAGATACAAAAACCAGTTAGTCCAAGGGAAAAATTTATCCTAGGCATTTAATCATATTGTTTATGCTCTAACACCCTTATAGTATTTTTTTCCTAATCTAGAAGGGATTATTTTAGGATAGAATAATTTTGTGGATGACTCTAGCATGTGGTTCTTTTAATGTAATTATGTGCATTCTTCTAGGGTTTTCCCAAGAGGGAATTTTCCATAAAAGGTTTCTAATCAAAGACAAGTTATTTCCAAGATGAAAACAACCCTACGTAAGCTACTATATTAGTCTGTAGGTGTCCAAAATTAAATTCTAATAGCTGAAATATAAGGCACATCTTTATAATAATAAGAATAAATAGTCTCTAAGAATTATTTTCATGGACAAAAGAAGAAAATTTTATCTTCACCAATGACCCAACTACAACTAAAGTTCATCAAGTCTAGTTTGACTACTACAATAGATCCAAAAGAAGATTGAAAAAAAATCCAGTACAAAGAATGGTAGGGAATCCAAACTACTACTCTATGACTCTAAAGAAAGGGATAATTCATCCCAACCAACAATTTAATATTTAAAGATCTCCAATTACAAGAACATAAAATAAAATAATAGAGAGACAAGGTTTTCAAAATAATCTAGCTTATTTTTTGAGAATTCAAATAGTTGGTCCCCCCAATGTAGGATAATTGCACAAGAGAATGGGTACACGTGTATCATTTTGGGGCACTCTTTCTATCCCAAAATAAAATAATTTACTATAGAAAGATGTGAAAGCACTGAACTTGATCTTATTTTAAGGTGGTATCCCAAGTTATTAAACCTAGAGAAAAGATAACACAATCAAAATTAATTATACTATTCAATCAATCTGTTTTTCTTTCAAATGTTTGGATTGATGTAAGTCAAATCATATTCCTTTTTATTATCAGGAATAATTTATTACATAATTATGTGGTTGATTCTAGTACAAGAACCACTATTATGATTAAGAAAATTGATAATACGATAGGACTTATTTATGAGAACATGGAAAAATGTATCATGCAACTAAATGGAAAAATATTCCAAATATCTAGATTATTAGAAATCTTCCCATCACCATTTATGCATGCCCAATATGAATGTTCAAGAATATGTAGTAATAATTGATATCCCTCTAATTTTTGGTCTCTATTTATCTACATATTTCAAAATTAAGTTATGAGGTTACCTCTCCCTAGTATTGTTTCATCTCATTCTCAGAACTAATTATGGGTAAAATATGAAGTTCATCTCAAAACTTATTCATAAATAACACATTACCCATAAAGTAATGATAAATTTGAAACTAGTCCATGTTATATAAAAAAGAAGAATATAAAAATGAAAAACTACTTAAGGGTGAAAATAACCATAACATCCTAGCATCTAGTCTATTTTTAGAAGAATGTATAGTTGAGAGAGCACATTGGGACCCTTTTGTTGACTTTGATTCAACAATACTAGGAACTTATGTAATATATCATGAGGATCCTTTTTTTTCTTGAAATAAATAATGTGTGAAAACTAGTTAAAGAACATGATGAGATTCTTTCAAGGACATGTAAGTTATATTTTGATGGTGCTAGATGTTATAACAAGTTTAAAGGATCAAGAGAGTGTCGTATATCTTCAATGGGGATGGATATTTTGAGAAGTCTTTTCTTCAAATATAGTTGCATAAATAATGAAATAATTTGAATATAAATCATTGGTCCATAGTCTTATTTTAGTAGAAAATACAAAAGATAAGAAAGTTCAAATATTTGAAAAGAGTATGTGTAGAAATATGGGGGACCAAAAATTTTCCACCACCATTATTTGGTCCATTAAAGGGAAAAAGTGAATTTGTCATAATGAGCACATATAATAACTCTAATAAATAGATAAAAGATCAGAGGTTGAAAATTTCATTTGAGCTTGAACTCATTTCTTTTGATTCCCAAATGAAAGTGAGGAAAAAACATGAGCATATTTGAAAATACTTTGAGTGGATTCAAGCCAACACAATGATGCCATGATGTTTGTGAGACCTACATGATGTAAGAATTTTAGGTTTTGAGAAGTTTAAATTAAAATGAAATAATTTTGTAATTATTTTGATTAAATTTTTAATTTTTACGGATTGAAAATCCTTCGACACCGTAAAAACCTAATTTACCAAACCATATGCATCAGGAAAATCATGAAGAGAAAATAAGACTATTTAACCCTCTTCAATATTTTTAAATTTTTAGAAATTTAAAATCCTTCAACACCCTTTAAAACCCTAATTCACCAAACCATATACATGGGGGAAACCACATTGAAGAGAAAGAAAGACCATTTAACCATCTTAAAGATCCTCCCTCTATTCCTTACCATCCTCATGAAACACAAGAAAACTTATTAGTTCGAATTGAAACCAATAGAAACAAATCCAAAATATTAGTTGACACATTAAAATATCTAAATACAACTAGTTCACATTGCAAATTTCTCACTACATCTTTAGAATTTATTATTTTTCTTATACATTTCATTAGTGACCAACTAAATATATGGTCCAATCATAGGGAGAAAGACCAATAATTTTATTCATCATAATTGTCATACAAACAATTGAAAGAGAAAAAAATAAAATATGATTTGTGTACATTTTTTATTTATTCGGGAACTAATGCACCCATGCACAAAAGTTACAAGAGATTCCCTATTTATTGGTGCCAACACCAAGGAATAAGGGATAATTTTTGGAAAAGGTGGTGGATAATTTTTTATTGGGTATATGCAAGAAGATGGAGGACCAAAAAGTGGCCACACAACTTTTTGACCCCATTTACAGAAAATAGGCAAACCTTAGGGTTGGAGGGCAACAATGGAGATGACATGATGGTTAAGGGATACCCAAAAATCTAGCACCAATAGATGTAAAAAAAAAATTACCACAAAGTATCAAATTTTAGGGGTTGAAATAGGAGTTAGATGATGGAACAACCACATTTGAAAGATTGGTGAAAAAGATCTAACTTCAACAAACTATCAAGGGTTGGATATTAGGGTTACAAAACAAATAGAGGATCAAGTCCAACACTTCAAGGATAGAAAAAATCTAAAGAATCAATAAACTTTAGAACTTAGGTGACTAGCATGACAATAGGATAAGTCTGACGAACCAAAAAAATCTATACTTAAGAGAATTTTCAAGGGTTTGGAAAAAACTATTGAGATTGAGTGGAAGGATATGCTACAAGGAAGAAACTCGATAACTCAATAGACAAGGGGATGGATATGGTAGGGGTGACATGTTAATAAGGAAACACTCAAAGGTCCAAAACTTTAAAAACCTATAGAACTTAAGGAAAAAAACCCCACAACTGATCAATTAGAGTTTTTTTGGACCTTTCAAAGACATTAAAGCATGGAGAGCATACAAAAGACATCATAAGAAAAACTTGAGAAAGATTTTTACAAAGGTAAAACTCACTTATATTTTCTTAAATCAATTATCAAAGATAAGCCAATACACAACCAGCATAGCATAAGAGAAAACAAAGGCATACTTGTAAATTTTTTAGACATATAATTGGGTTCCAATGTACTTGAATGATCCATGAACTTCTTCTCCAAAACTATAGAAAATATAAGGACTATAGGGGTCATCCCAACCTCTACCACTATCATAGCCTCTACTAAAATGTCGTATTTATAAATGCAACAAAAATATCACAGTATAAATTTTTAACATTGAAACACCAAAATCTTGATTTAACCAAAATCTTGATTTCATTCTTCAATGATTGAACCCAAAAATACATAAGAATCTTTCTTTAAAAGGAAATCCACTAAACATCCACTATTTAGCATCATTAAGATGCACCAACAAAGTAGTCAAACTAAAAACCACCAAGAGCAACCAAAATTTCTAAAAATAACAAAATGTTAATTTTAGTAATTTTATATTTAAGCATATGTGGACCTATAAATTTAGTCATAAATTCTACACAACTAAATGAGCCTTGAGAGTGAATTTGAAACAAGATCCCTTAAACACCAAATTATTAAACATAAAATTCTTAAAATATCAAAAAAATATTAAATTGTAATTTTGAATCCCTAAATGGTTGAATTTGGCCTCAAAGTTTGGCTTAATAAATTAATGCTAATTATCAAGCAATACAACTATATGAGATCCTCACTTTAAAAAAATGGGCTTAATTATCTACCCATATCAAAAGTTATGGCCTCTAGAAGTCATGGTCTTACATCTAGTGAAGAGCTCAAAGATGATGTAAAGTTATTGCCTTAAACACTAGAATTCAAAGAAAAGATTAGATTGAGAGTTCATTAAATAAATTAATTAATAGATGTTTTGATCATCAACATGTAACTATAATTTTATATTTGAGATCTATATATAAAATTTAGTACTAGATCTTAAATTTGTGATTATGACAAGAATATTAAACCAATTGCAATGAATGTCCCATTCACAACCATGTGGACAACCTTGATCTAAATTCAACAACCTTAATCTATTATAGTGTAGCCTTGATCTAGTGCCCAAAAAGATAACAAATGAATATTTAGATCACAATTGTAGGTGTAGCATTAATATATCTATGTACAACCCTAATATGATTTGTAGGGACCTAAACCTTATTCTAATATTTGGAAAATGTGGTGCTAATAAGCATTGTTAGGACATGCTATCAAGCAAAGGGAAATTGCATCTTATTTCAACAAGTTTATACATAAATAAATTATTAACAAATTTATTACAAAAGTGTCCTATTATACATATTTAATGGTGATGCAACAAGTTTGAAGATATATCAAGTAATCGTGCAATGATCTACATTGCTAAAGTGTAATGCTAATGTACTCATAAATGATATTGCATCTATACTCTTCATTATTGCTTTCTTAGTGAATATTTTCTTTCTTTATTTGAATCCTTAAAAATGGCTTCCAACTTTCCTTTATCAATAGAACCCTAGATGTTTGAATATTATTTAATTGATACACATGTGAACAAGGTGAAACAACTAGAATGCTAAAAAGTTGATTCAAAAGGATAAAAAGTATAATTTAAAATTGAATGTTAACGTTGCACTTGCAATTTTTATTTTTTTTAAATCTTTTCACATAGAATCAATAGTCATTAAGATTGATCCTATAACTCTATGACTGTGTCTCGAATGTCCCCTCATCCAAATATAACATTTGAATTGGCACTTGATTTTGTGACCGATATCCATATTTCTCAATGAGTTGGTCTAATGATGGAGAACTTGTACTTTTGAAAGAGAGGTCACAAGTTCAAATCCTATAGGGGGTAGGGTATGTACGCCTCGTTTGTAGCATAGTTAGGTGCCTCCTACATGGAGTATGAGGTAATCCCATATTAGCCATTTGTAGACCAAAGCATAGTTAGGTGCCTCCTGCATGGAGTTTGGGGTAATCCCTTATTTAACCATTTGTAGGCTAAACAACAGATCGCCGAATATTGTGAACTATAAAAGAATCCATTTCCATTTCCAATGATTCAACCATCCAATCTAACCCAAGTTTAAGGTTACAAATGGGTCTCTATTTTGACAATAAAATACAAGAGTAGTCAACCGACATTCTCTGGCTCAGACAAGATAGATTGCGATGGGAGAAAGTAGTGGGCCTATTAACCACTTAAAAACATTGTTAAGCTCAAAATCAACATGGTTTGTATCTAGCATGACTGTTCTTACATGTAGCTATGATGATGATCACGTACAAGAACACTGTGTGCATAGGAAATATCAGTATGATAATAATTCATCCCACGGGCCTGACGTTAATTCTGGGGCCCGGAATATGAGATAAAGTTGATCGGATTGCACTGTTTCGTACACAGTTATCACAGCCAATTTAGGCGAAATATGGGAGATTTTAGTCCTTTGAAACAGAGACCATTCATTACATGCAGTAGGTTTATTGCACGGATCACTCCAAGCGCTCTGGAATACACTCCCGACTTCTCTGGACTGAATCCGCGCCTCACCACCTTCAGAAATTTAAGTTTCTGTAACGTCTTTATCTTCAGAAATTTAAGTTTCTATGGTGTCTTATCTGCGGAAATTATCTGTATTTTGAGATGCGTTTTTGAACGTTTGATCGCTGGTTCAAAATATCATATTCATTCATTATGGGCGTACAAGGAATACTTGTCGCGCACTGAGCACGCAGGTCTTTAGACAGCTAAAATTTGTGTAGCTTAAAGAGCGGGCAGTCTTACGTGCCGTATTCAATGTTTGTTTGGTTTTCAGTGCTTTCAAAATGTGAGGATCGTGGTGATTGAAAGTTTCAGAGATTGTGATGTCAGACTGCCATTATTGTTGTTGATTTGATAGCGATAATACTCAGGCACTCAATGCAAGACGATCATGAACCAGTTAATAATCCAAAATAGCTCACCAACTTTTGAAATATTTTATTTCTTCCAGTTTGTTTGATTTACGCGTTCAATTGAGTCAGATTTTATCATTAGTCATTCGTAAGTCTTAGGGCAGTGTGCTGGGCATCATGATTGTATATGTATGAATAAAATTCAGTGCTACTGAGAGACATCGCCGCCCACGTGCATATCCGCACCCTGCCATGAATGACCGATTATCCAGCCCAGCAATCAACCACAACTATTTCTTAGTTGGCAGCGTGCTCTCATGTTGACGACATTAATTGTTTTGCTCTTGGAATCCACTGTGAGTTCCGAATGAAATGGTGAAAGAAAACTGTTCTATTTTAGGGCAGCCAATAGTAATTTTTGTGGCTCCCATAGGCGAACGTTTCTAATAATTTTTTTTTCACTGATTTTAAGGAAATATCATAGATTATTATTATTATTTTTTAAATAGTATGTTACAAAGTAAATATGTTATATCAATTTCAAGATAAAAGATTATGAGATCTAAAAATTTAACATTTTTAAAGAATGGATAATTTTTTTGTTTTAATCTTTAGTCGTCTCTTTTAATTAATGTTTTTTTAAATATGAATAAAGATGGTTGTCTTCATCTTTAATCTTCTTTGCGAATTAGGGGAGGGGAGAGGACCCAATACCTGAGCATGTACCAATAGTTGTGAGGGTACTTGTCATAATTTGGTCCACTAATAGAACAAATTCTCATGATTGTTTGAATATAAAGATATTAATAAATAGTCTTAAAAGTACCAATCATAATTTACTTTGACTCATGTCATTGTTACACCAAAATGTGTACAACTACTCATCATTTCATAAAAAATACAAATAATAGTAATCAATATATAGCTCAACATAAAAGCTAAGTCAATCAAATTTATTACTACTAAAGATTACATAATAAAATATAATGTAGTTCTCACATTTAATAGTTGATCTTATGCAATCTTGGAACTCTTTTGTCCAAAGACATAATATTATTGTTATATTAATTACATCATTGACAATTTAAAATACACACAAGTGCAATTCTTTCTCTTCCAAATAATGCTCATTTTGGAGACTTGCACCACCAAATATTAAAGTACCTACAAGAAAGAAAGAAACTGTAAGGCTCGCCATTTGATGCAATATAGATTTCAAATATAAAATTTAATTACTCAAAACCAAGTTTCAAAATCGAACCTAGAACCTCATGAAATTAGGTATTCATTGAGGGTGGCATTTTAACACTAGTTATTATATCGATAATATTTCCTTTTACTATTTAGTCATGCTCCAGTGAGGAGTTTGGTGTCTTGAAAACTTCAACCACACAATCTATTTATGGCATATTCAACATAATCCAATAGATCACTAGGAGTAAACAAGGAGGGAAAACAATCAACTATATGGCTCTCATGTACGAGCATTCAACCAATGAAAAATTAATTGGTCTTTCTTGCTTTCATTCCAGCTACCAGTTTTACAAGGAGATGCTGATACCAAGCCAATAAGACCTCCTAAAAATAGTTTATGCTTGAGGAACCTAGAGTTTTCATCATGACAGTTCTTTCTCAAAAAAACCAAAATTTAAATAGACTTTGCAGTTTTAAATTTAGAAAAAGTAGAGTTTCATGTTTTTTTTCATCACATTAAGTGGGCATGTAAACCATTTGTAGACACCTTGGGACTATTTTAACCCCATTTAAACCATTTTGGTCACCAATTTTAGCTAATAACCTATTTATGCATTATGGTAATTGAAATAAAGAAAAACAAGGTGGGGGTTGGTGGATCAAAATAGGGGTATGAACCACTTAGGGACCTATTTTCCTTCTATTTCATTAGGAAATGAGATCCACTCAATGAAATTACTATCAACCCTTAGGTGAATCAAGTCAAAGTGTGAATCTACATATTTCCTTTTTTTGCAAGGACGGGGGTCTTGATTAAACAACACTTTGGGGAGAAAAACTAAAAATAGTAAAATAACTCCAAAATACAATCTACAACTTGGATCTAATAGATTAAACTCAATAATGATGGAACTAGAAATCAAATCATATATTAGAGAAGGGAAGAATGTTGTTTGCTAATCACCAAAATCTAGTTGATGAGGTTGATCTAGGACTCATTCGCCTAGGGGTGAATGGGTCCTGAGTTAGGGTTTGTCTGCAACTTTCAAGAGCCTTTTCTATAAATCTAAATCTCTCAATTTTCCTAGGTTTCAGGTTTGGAAAGTCAAAAATAAATTTTGCAAGTGAGTTTTCGTGTGATGACAACTTCTCTAATTTTGCTCTTCAAGAGATCTTCAAGATTTCTTCCACCTAAATCTGCAAAGACAAATCAAGAGGGAAAAATGTTTTGTTTTTGGTGAATGGGGGATTTCCTTGGACAAACCATGTTTTGGTAATCAAACCTTGAAATGAAATGAAATGAAATAGCATGAAAGGAATGATGAATGAACAACTCAATGCCGCAACTCACCATTTACCCTTGAATAAACCTTGGAATGTAGATCCACAACTTGCATGAAATGACTTCAATCGATGTGGATCTTGAACCTTGAAACTTAATTTGAAACAATTCCTTGAATGCTTGAATGGATCATGAAACCTACATCATCATATTAGCTCCAAAAACATGCATAATGCAAGAAGACTTTAATATGACAATTGGATCTTGATTGCTGCAATAAATCTTCAATAAATCTACTCTTGAATGCCTTGAATTGCTCCTAACTTGCTAGGATCTTGAACTACTTTTCTCTAGAATTTAAAATGATGAAATAACCTTATATTTATAGATATGTAACCTTAATTTCATGAAATTCAAATATCACAAGCCGACATTTGAATATAGATTTGAATATGTTAAAATATCGCAAAAAACATAATTTAAATTTAGGTCCTAGGTCTAAGGTAGAACCCATTCCCCCATGGGTGAATGGTCCTAGGTCCCTAACCCTAGGACGAACCTTGCTCAATGAGAAGTGTTATGTTAAGGAATTAATGAATGTCAGGTTTCCTCTTCAAAAAATGTGATAAAATAGACTTTTATTTGAATTAAAGGGGCTAATTAAGGAAAATTAAGCTCAATTGATTAAAGGGGCCCTAAATAAGTGTGAAAGTGTAAGTAAATACATTTTACAACACTAAATTAAGGCATTATTAAGTTTATTTTAATTAATAGGGCCCTAAAATTAATGTGAACATGTAAAATACATATTACAACATTAAATTAAGGCATAATTAAGTCTAAATTAACATTAATTCCAAATTAAGTGTGAAAATTTTAAAGGGATATTTTTTCTACACTACATTTAGCCCCCACTTTAGTGAGAGGATGACCTTATGTCAAACTCACACTAAAGTAGACATTCAAGATATATGTATGCAAAAACGTCAAAGATAATCAATCATACAACATTAAAGACTAGAATGAAAAGTAAAAACAAAAAAGAAAGGTGGATCAAGCCTCGATTGTCCAACGTGATGTGGAACATGCCTCAGCTATTTTTCCAAAAGGAAGTGGTGAATCAAGCCTTAACTATCCAATGCAATGTGGAACATGTCTCGACTGTCCAAAATGTTCACAAGCAAAACATGATGTCTACTATGCAAACAAAAAATGCTCACTCCAGGCTAATGGAACCTTAGGCTATCCACTAGGTGAGCCCCTAGAAAGTGGCTTGGTGAGAAAGTCATGCCAGATCTACAAGATCTCACTATTCTAACCATACCAAAGCTATCCCTCTGATAACTTCAATAGGGTGCCACAAAACAAAAACTTTGAGCTTCACAAGGTTAACTTGAGTTGTATTATGCTAAACACTTATGAACAAAAATGAAAATAAAGGTTTGTTCAAAGGTACTTTACTTAGTTCATGTAAGGAATCCTCTTAGGGAACATCATGCCTAATGTCTCCAAGAGAGGAAAATTCAAGGACAAAAGATTCGTAATCTTAGGGAATGCAACACGTAGAATCATCACTAAGAGGAAAGTCGTATGCCAAGAAATATCACACTCTTGGAGGACATCAAACATAATGAAACCACCAAGAAAAAGACACATCACAAGAATAAAGAAAATCGCACAATGAAACATAAGGAATGGCAAAAATGTCAAAATAATAATGCCAATGTATGCCCCCACTTTTAAAGAGATTTCTAGCACCATTGTTCTGACCAATTTTCTTTAAAGTAGCAAATAATCAATGCTAACCAATAAAGAAGACATGAGAGCTTATTCAGAAAGCCCTATTCCAAGTCATATGTTCTTGAATGAAGCTACATCATGAAAAGGGGTTGCCCCCAAAATGAAATCTCAAACACATAAGGGATCCATAGATTCGGGGTCAATATATCTTTGCTACAATGTGATTGTAGATCTTAGAAATGTCATCATTCCCAAAATTCTCATAGAACAAGAAGAGTGACACATAGAGAATGAAAAAAAAGAAAAAGCTTTTGGTTCAACATGGAAGAGACCTAAATGTCTCGATGCCTTGCATCACCATCAAAAGGAAAACACAAGACAAAAGAAAAGATAAATGGTTATGACATATAAAAGAATGTAGATACAAATAGAGGAATGCACATGAAGAGGGATACATCAAAAAAATAGTATGGGGGATCACATTATGCACATGCAATCCCACAAAGAACATGAAAAAGAAAGCAAAAGACTAGTAAGGAAAATGTGAGTCAACCTATAGCAGGTCGTCCACATCCCAATCTTGATCAATATATAGAAGGTAGACAACTAGCTAAAGGGACAACATCAAGTGTCGAACTAGGACAAGCACCAAGCTCAACACTCTTATTAGGGGAATCATCATTTAAGCTCATAGAAGATGAAAGCATTAAATTTAGCTCATTATGCACTTCCTCATCAATTTCAATATCATCATCTAGATTAATCACAATGGGAGGTCTAATGACAATATCCATAGAATTTTTTTTATGTTGCAACAAGGGTGAAGAGACATCATGCATTTCTTTAGACAAGTTTGCATTTTGATTTTTTATGTTATTCTTTTCTTCTTTTTCTTGTAACAAACAAACAGTATCATGACATTTGTGCCTACACTTTCTAGCATTTTAGTTTCTTTTCATTCAGTTTTCATGTTGTGTTTGTGTAGGAGTGGGTTTTTCAACCATAGGTTTCTTTTCTTCCCTTAAGGGAGGAATGGAAGGAACCATGGGAGGTTGTTAAACCACTTTCTCTTTAATTCTATAAACTTATTTGACTTTAAGAGGCACAACGAGATTTATTTAATTTTCTCATGGTCTCTTATAAGAAATAGGGGGAGGATTTGTCATAGGATACTCTTGGTTACTTGGAAGGGATTTTGGTTCAATCATGGTCTCATCAAGGATAGGAGGCTCAATCATGGGTTGAGACAAATTAGTAAGGGATAATTTTGTTATATGCTTTGTCTTAAAATTTTGATAGGATTTGAAAAATAATTCTTCATGGGGTCTAATAAGCTCTATAGGCTCAATTCAAAAGAAATCCAATGAGAAATTCCCACAGGAAGACACAAGATTAAAGCCGTCCTATGATGCACAGTGAATAATTTATTGCCAAATGGAAACTTTAAGCATTTATGCACAACCAACTGGATGACATTCATGGAGTGAAGCTGGGATGATGGTGAATGAGACATTTAATTCTTTCAGTCCAACTTTTATAGGGAGATTTATCGAACCAATCGTAAGGCAAGAAAAACCATTATGTGTTTTGATCTATGCTTTCAATCTTTCATATGTATCTTGATATCTAGTTCAAGCACAAATAGGAATTATTCAGTGACCATGTTCTCTACATAGATGGAATCAATTAATATCCCATTAGTATTCTTGTCATTGATTCTTTTAGTTATGTAAAGAGGACCATCAGGTGCATTTTTAAGTATGTCTTGTTGTGAGAAAGCAATGTCAAGCGACATCTTTGTTAGGCCCTTACGAGGTTTAGCATCAATAAATCTAACCAAACCATCCATAAGGTTGTTATCATTTTATTTCATGTTTTCAACGTCTATTCCAACATTCATCACATCATTCTTTGTTTCACTATCTTTGACAAAGGAGATATTATGATTAGGCATAAGATTGGTGAAGATTTAAAAATTTTGATTAGGAGGAGCTACATACTCATTACCTTGATCATTAACACCTCAAATTAGGATATGATTAAAATCAATGAGGTCTTGGACAAGATGTTTAAGATGCTTACAATGTTCTGTATCATGTCCATTTTATCGATGGAAATGAAAATAAGCATAAATGGTCTATAGTTTGAGGGTTAAGGCTTAGTAGGATCAAGAGCTCTAATATGAGGTAAGGAAATCAAATTATTATCTAAGAGCTACAACATGATTTTATGAAGGGTATCAGGTAGAGGTATAAATTTTCTATTTCTATTCACAAAGGCATATGGTTTTGTCATCTTTATAGCAGCCATTTGGTTGTCAACAGTTTGATTTTATTAAGGGGTATTAAGTTGTATGAAGCCTTTATTTTGTTTCTTGAAAGGTTGATAGTTGGTTTGAGGTGTGGATTCAGACTTTTCAAGATGGTTAGAGGGAGTTTTCACTTCACGACTACTAATTGAATTTTGGTAATCACAAAGGGTTGTACACAACCATGTGAAGGAAGGAAATCTCAACATCTCAAGCTTAGTTTGTATTTTATCTTGCAAATTGGAAATAAACATTCTTTGAAGGTTGGCATCAGGAATCTTAATGTTTATTTGTGAATAAATCATTTTGTATCGTGTTATAAAATTTGTGACCTTTTCATCAACCTTTTGTTTACATGTCATCAAATTAGCTAAGGTCAGTTTAGGAAACATGTGAATTTGGAAGTGGTTGTAAAAAGCGTCAATAAGTTCATTGAATGAACTAATTGAATTATTCAATAGGGAGAAAAACCACTCTAAAGCAGCATCTTTCAAGGATTGAGGGAATAACTTAGCCAAGATTTTATCTTCAAAAATGAAGTCACTACATAAGGTGGTGTAAGCGGAAACATGGATAATGAGATCTCCTTTCCCACCATATTTTTCAAACCTAGGAACATATATACCTTGTGGCATTTGTGTTCTCAATATCTCCAAGGATAATGGATTGGTTTTGATGTATTGTGAAGGTTGGCCATTATTGTTTTGGTTTAGTGTGGCATTTTTTTGTTGGAGGGATGACATATTTTTCAAAAGTGTGTTAAGGATTGGATCATTTTTGGTATTGTGAGATGGAGGTGAATAAGGTGGAATTGTGTATTTATGCGGAGGTCAAATGAATTGTAGATTTGTGAGGGGGGATGGTTGAGGAGATATGATATTTGAATTCACAAAGGTAGAAGGACAGTGGAAATACCTTAGGAAGTGTTGAATTTCTAGTAGGTTGGATGGTTGTACTAACATGAGTACTAGTGTATGTAAGAATAGAGGTAAGGGTTGTGGAAGGAGGAATTGAATTTCCACCTTGGCTTTGTGTATACCCCAAAGCTTGAGCACAACTAGTCATGGTAAGAACATGTTTATCAACAATGTGAGCTAGAATTCACACAATGTCTATTCCATGTTCATTTTCAAGCATTTTCCTCACATTATCTAAAGTAGGAATGGCACTACTAGTCATATTTTTATAAGTCACAAAGTTTTGCAATTTCTTTGTCTTCATCTATTCTTCTTATGTTCTCTTGCGGGTCATTAGTGGCCATTGTTTAAAAATCATGCACATGAGTTGTAGGTAGGGAAGTCAAAGGAAATGAAGTATGAAAGTTAGGGTCCATAAAGGGTTGACTAGTATAAACACTATGAGTGAAAGAGTTGGAGAACCCAATATCCATGGTGAATGGTGTATCATGAGATGACATGAGTCTCGAGCTACATATCACAATAGTATTGCTAATAGGAAACCAAGTTGTGAAGCTCATACAAGTTTCACAAACTCAATGTATACCAAAAATGGATAAAAGGTGAAATGCAATGAAGTAACCTAGGATGTAAAGTGCAATGCATATATGTAAATGCAATTTTCAAATTCTAAAGAAGATAGTTTTCTGATTATGCTATGTCAAAATCTGAAAATGATGTCTTGTAAATGCAATTTTGAATTCACATAATGCACTAAATTTATCAAATTAAGCTTAATATGATTAATTTAAATTAATAGAAATTATGCAAATTAAAAACAACCAAGCAAAATACAGAAACAAATGTTTTAATGCCCAAAAAATCAAGAAATGACCTGATCAGAGACTCATTCACCCTTGGGTGAGTGGCTCCTAGTTTAGGGTTTTTAAAAATGTTTTTTCAAGTTTTTGAGTTGATTCTAGTGGTTTCCAGAATCTGATTTAAAACAATGAGTAACAATTTGAATTTTTTTATGGAATTAACCTTGAATGCAAATGCAAATTATGACTAAATGGAAAACTAGGAGACCTAATTTGATGTGCAATTTTCATTCAATTTTCAAATGTAAATGAATGATGATACAATGCAATGAAAATTATTTGTAAAATGACTGCTTTTTTTGCATTTTTCATATTTTAAGAGATGCAAAAATACAATCCTAAAAACCTAATTGAAATGCAAACTAATGCAAGCTAAATATCCCTAAATGAGATTCAATTCAATTCAATGCAATGCAAATGAATGAAAGATCTAGATCTAGGGTAAAAATGGACTCCAAAATCAAAAAAATGCAATGATCAAACTCAGGTTCACCAAAAGGAAATAAAGAAAAATTGGGTGTGAGTTGGTGGATCAAAATAGGGGCATGAACCACCTAGGGACCTATTTTCCTTCTATTTCATTAGGAAATGAGATCAACATAATGAAATGACTATCAACCCTTAGGTGAATCAAGTCAAAGTGTGAATCTACAAATTTCCTTTTTTGCAAGGACAGGGGTCCTAATTAAACAACACTTTGGGGAGAAAAACTAAAAATAGTAAACTAACTCCAAAATGCAATCTACAACTTAGATCTAATTTAGATTAAGCTCAATACTAATGGAACATGAAATTAGATCATAGATTAGGGAAGGGTAGAATGATGTTTACCAGTCACCAAAAGTCAGTTGTTGAAGTTGATCTAGGACTCATTCCCCCAGGGGTGAATGGGTCTTGAGTTAGGGTATGTTTGCAACTTTTGAGAGCCTCTGCTACAAATCTAAATCTCTCAATTTTCCCAGGTTTTAGGTTTGAAAAGATGGAAATAAATTTTGCAAGTGAGTTTCCATGTGATGAAAACTTTTGCAACTTTGACAACTTATCCAATTTTTCTCTTCAAGAGATCTTCAAGATTTCTTCCACCTAAATCTACAAACATAAATCAAGAGGGAATTTTTTTTGCTTTTGGTGAATGGGGGTTTACCTTCGTCAAACCATGTTTTGGTAATTAAACCTTGAAATGAAATGAAATAGCATGAAAAGAATGATGAATGAACAACTCAATGTCACAACTCACCAAACCCTTGAATAAACCTTAGAATGTAGATCTGCAACTTGCATGAAATGGCTTCAATGGATGTGGATCTTGAGCCTTGAAACTTGATTTGAAACAATGCCTTGAATGCTTGAAGGGATCATGAAACCTAAATCATCATATTAGCTCCAAAAACATACATAATGCAAGAAGAATCTGATAAGACAATTGGATCTTGATTGCTCCAATAAATCTTCAATAAATCTGCTCTTGAATGCCTTGAGTTGCTCTTGAAATGTTCCTAACTTACTAGGATCTTGAATATGTTTTCTCTAGGATTTGAAATGATGAAATAACCTTATATCTATAGATATATAACCCTAATTTTCCAAAATTCAAAGGGTCCTAGGTCCCTAACCCTAGGACACACATTGCTCAATGAGAAGTGTTATGTTAAGGCATTAATGAAGATCAGGTTTCCTCTTTAGAAAATGTAATAAAATAGGCTTGGATTTGAATTAAAGGGGACAATTAAAGAAAATTAAGCTCAATTGATTAAAGGAGCCCTAAATAAGTGTGAAAGTGTAAATAAATACATTTTACAACACTAAACTAACACATTAATAAGTTCATTTTAATTAATAGGGCCCTAAATTTAATGTGAATATGTAAAATGCATATTACAACACTAAATTAAGGCATAATTAAGTCCAAATTAACATTAATTCAAAATTAAGTGTGAAAATGTAAAAGGGATACATTTTTCTACACTACACTAATAACCTGGGATATTATTTTGGCACAATTTTAGCTAATAACCTATTTAGTCACCAATCTTGTGAATTGGGAGATTTATTTCACAATGGGTTGACATCTATTGGTGTGGAAAACTAATATTAGGAAACATAATCATGCATTCTAGTTTTTAAGTTGACTCTTTGTCAAATGTGAAAAGATTTAATGTAAAAGTAAGATGCATTATAGGAAAATTTGGTGAAGCTATGAGAGATGTCACAAGAAAGATGCATTTTTAAGTTGACACAAGAATTAGGATGCATTATATTTTTTGGACAAACACACACAACATAAAGCTTAATAGATATAAATCAATTTAATCATTTCCAAATTCAAAACTATTGGAATCTTGGATTGTTATGAAATTATGCAAAGAAGCATTAAACCACATTTGAAACAACAAAGAAACATTGAGAAGTGGTTGTATATCTTTCTCAAATTATTCTTGATTTAAGAGATTTTCCTAGCCTATTTCACTTATGTTTCCTAATGAGTGATAGGGAACTATCTCCATGAAAAAATGAAAATTTTAGCCCTACAATCCTACAGATCCATTGATGCCCAGTACCAAAAATTTCATAATGGTGTTATTGCTACTTAAGGAGATTTCAACAAAAATGTGTACCAGACATTTTCCATTATTGGTATGCTAAATATCATTTTTCATAGTCACACATTTTTAAATTGATTGTGGTTAGTTTTTTATATTAGGTGTTGCCACAATAATGGGTTACACTTTCTGGGACATGATTTTTGCTGAAATCACATATTTTTAGAAAATATAATGATTTAAGCTTTGAAAGGTTCCATTTAAAAGATTTTAAATTAAGAGGGTTTTAGATCAAACCCCCTTGGATAGAACCTCGCTAGTTTTAAACCATACCTATAATGGAGTCTCTTCTACACCTATCAAAATGCTAATAGAAAACCACTTTTGATTTACCTTTTGGGGGATCAAATAAATTCATTTAAAATTTATGTTTTGTAAGTATGTATTCCTTATTATAAGCTTCTCAAAAAGTATAGTTTTAAATATATTTAATTTGATTATTATATTTATTTTTATTTCTTGTGAATGTAGGTGTTTCACAAAAAATCAAGTTCTCTGTTCTACACATATGGAAGAATAGTAGATTACAAAAAAAATCTAAAAAATATCTATGCTCTTGGTATTGATGTCCTTGATCCAACCAAAAATAACTTGAATTTTGATACATGCAAAAAAGATGTGTTATATAGTAAACCTATGTCTAAATTGTAATTGGTTTAACTTCAAAACATACTAAAGAAAAAAATATTTAATAAAACACTATGAAACCAAATGAAGGAGTTAGATATTATAGTTAAAAATCTAAATTCGAAAAAAATAGAATTTTAACCTTCATACAAAAAATGTTATGTGTTATATAGTAAACATCACTCTTTGAAAATGGTGTTTACCGTTAAAAACTAGTTATTGAAGGATATAGAAAAAGAAATGCAATTTGATTCCAAAGTTTTTAAAAAATAAATAAATTAGAATATACAAACAAAATTTCAACAAATCACTAGTTTGCATCATCTTCAAATTCCTCATGGTTTAGCAACTATAGGTGTCTGAAAGTGAAGATTTAGTTAAAAAAGTTCAGTTCAATGTCAAGTTTGGCCAAAAGTGTAACCCACTATTGTAGGATCACCCTATCTCAATTTGTGGCATACACCATTGGGGATAGATATTTTATTTTTCCAAAAACCTGGTAACTCAATTTATGGCACAAGCTCATGATGACATATATTTTCATTTTCCATAAACTAGGGAAATAATTTTTCCTGACATAAAGAAAAATGGAACCCTAAGTTTAGTGCATAAACCTAGGATTGTGTTTTGGTCCTTTTTCAAAGGTACATTAGGATGAAATCCAACAAGGTGTTTAGATTAACTTTCAACCATGAAGGTGAGTCAATTAGACCTAGATTGGATCGTTTTGAGCCTTAGAAATGGACTGAAATTGATTTGTTGTGATTAACCTAATTCAACTATGTAACCTAATATGGAAATTGCAATATCTTGATGATTAAAAGACTAAAATAGTAACTTGCAGGTAAATCTAGGAAGTGCAGAGGACTGTGTACCTATCCAAAAAAATGGTTTCAACCACTGTAAGAGGACATAGGCACCCTAGGGCATCCCAATCCTTGTAGGGGTGTCTTGTTCAAATTTTGTAATCCTTTGATGTTAGATCTGAGACTCTCATTTCTGCTTGAAAACTTGTCAAATCACCATCGGATAATTCTATAGGTGAGTTCCATGAGTTGACAATATGTAGGGATTCAAATACAACAATGAATAAATGATCCTTAAACTTCTTTCAATCCTCTCCAAACCTAAAATCTACACATTCACAAAGAGAAGAAATGTTGTGCCATTATAACATTATACTATAACTCTATAGTGTATTTCTAAATTAATATAAATATTATTATCTTATTTTTTGGTTGGTTTTACAATAAATATTTAATTATATATAGTTATAATAGCTATATAATTATAATATAATATTTTCTTTGCTTTTATATTGAGTTATATTATTTTGATTCTTCCTATTCTAATGAATAGTATAATATTTTGGTCCAATATAATATCTTAATTAAAATACTTATGATAATTAAACACAATATAATAATCTTAATTTTGAGTATAGTATTAGAATATAATATAGATTATAGTAATTAAAATTTAATAACTTATTTTATATATTTTTAAATTCATAGCATTTCTTCTTATAAGAATCCTTATTAATGCCTTTGTATCAGCGTATTGTATTGTTTATCTTTTATTAATATTGTTGATTGGGTTTTTTTTATCATTTTTTATTTCTTTTTATTATCTTTTAATTAAACTCATTGGATTTGGTGCTTACCTATCCCTCTCTCCTTCCCTGGCCCCTCTCCTTTTTAACTATCCAAGTTTGCTTAGATATGTTTTCATTTTCTTATTCTCTTTCTAAGCATCTTGATGATGGATCATGGAGTATGATCTGAAATGTTGATGCAAAAAAGATCACACAGTTGCAATCCAAAAATATTAGTATTAATTTTGATCATGGACTGTAAAAACTTCATGCTATCAATTGATACCCTTGAAAACCTTATTAAGTATTAGTATGAATGTAGAGAAATGAAACAATAGCAAATTCATAATAGAACAACATATTTTTACATGGAAATACCTATAAGGTAAAATCCATGGTGAGGATTAACTCACTATATGAAAACCAAAATTGATTATAGAAGGCTCATTGCCTAGAGGACTTACTATCCAATAGAAAAGGCTCACTACCAAGGGGTCACTACCTAGGAAGATCGCTTCTTTCAGATTACAAATAAATAGTTACAAGGAGGTTCAATACCTTAGAGAAATTGGAGAAACCACCAAAATGTCTCTCTACCATCCGCAACCTTTGGGTCACTACCTCTAGTGACTTTTGGCACACTAAACTATAGATACCTTTTGCTCACTTCTTTCAATAGTCTTAGGCATTCTTGCTCGCACTCTAATCTCAACACATAATTAAATATATATCATTCCATACCAAAAAAATTTCAAAAGGTTTTAACTTGCATATTATATCTTTTGAAACCTTAAATAACCTTCTCTAGGTTAGCTTCAATGAAACACATGCACCTCAAACGTGTAACCACCAAATAGGTCAGCACCAAATGCCTTTGTGGTGGAAAGAAGTGAGGTCAGACCACATCAAGGGTTAACCATGACCCAAATATACACCAACATGCTACACCAGGCTTCCAAAAACTATGAAGCTCATCCATAAACAACGCTAACACACTAGGTTGGTTGAACCAACATTAACACTATCAAGCAACCAAATTCACACTTCACTAAGGCTGAAAACATCCAGCGGACCATGTAGAAACACTACACACCATCCTAAAATATTCCAACACCAACGTAATATTCAAAAACACTAGCACACACACATGAAATTGAGAGTACTATCATCTTGTACAACCAGTCAAAATGCCACTAAGATACAACTCATGAACCAAGATTGCAAAACGAATGAAAACTAAACAAACCAATGGAAGGTAGGTACAAGAAATATTAGCACATTCCAAATCCTTGAGAAAAGAAACTTTAGTGTAGAGAAATGTGGAGCAATTCCATTTCTCCCAAATAACCCTCTTCACAAGCTAGAGACAGTCCAACACACTATCAAACATATCTTCTACTACTGCACAATGCAAAACCTAAAACTCTAGATATAACACATTCTAATACCTCTTATCATCACTTTCAAATTGCACAAGCACATATTCAAGAATGAAGAAATGGATAGAAAAATATAGAACGCTCCCTAGTCACCTTGTATAGTCTTTATGCAAATTTTATCAAAAGCACTTGGAAACCAAGTAATCCTACTGCATCTACAACAATTTTTCAACACCATACACACCTTCTCAACATATCCACACTAGAGGTTGAAATCAATGACAACACTAATGACAACATAGTGCAACAATCTCCCTCTTTTTCATTGATGGCAACATCTTCTAAAAAACCATCAACAACAAAATAAACTCAAGCAACTCTCCTCCTTACTTGAATATTTCTCTCCATGTGTTTTTTAGAATTATCTCCCCCTTTAACATAAATGGAAAAGGGAAAAACCTGCACACTTCACTTCAAGCACAAGATGTGCTCCCCCTAACTACACCAGCTAAAGACACCACTACCTGCTCCCCCTTAGAGGTAGCCTTCATCAGTCTAGGACAAAAAATGCATCTTGAATGGCTCCCCTAGATATATGCACAATATTATACATCTATTTGAAAGGAGGGGAAATAACCCCTAACTTATTTCTAAGATACTCAAATATATCTTTTGGAAGAGTGTTTGTGAAAATGTATGCTATTTTATCCTTTGTAGGCACATACTCAAACTTCACTTCCTTCTCAGTAACTTTCTCTCTTAGAAAGTGATACCTGATAGAGATATGCTTTGTTCTTGAATGCATTACAATATTTTTTAAAATGTTGATAGTGCTTGTATTATCACATAAGATAGGAATAGGTTCATCATATGATATTCTGATATCCTTCAATGTTTTCTTCATCAACAACACTTGTGTACAACAAGACGCAACAACAACATATTCTACCTTTATGGTAGATAAGGACACTAAATCCTAATTCTCAATTATCCAAGAACTAGCTTGTTTCCAAGGAAGAAAGCACCTCCACTTGTAATTCTTTTTTCATCCACACAACCTTCCCAATTTGCATCTAAATAAGCACTCAAAGAGAAGTTAGTATCCTTAGAATACCATAGACCATAGTTCAAAGTTCCCTTCAAATATATTAATATCTTTTTGAATGATACCCCATGTGACTCTCTAGGATCTTATTGAATTATTTCCAAAAGACACACTGCATGCATAATATCAAGTCTAGTTGTAGTTAGATATAGTAATCTTCCAATCATGGATATATACATAGTCCAATCTGTCTTAGGAGATTCATCATTTTTTCTTAATTTACAACTAGTAACCATGGGAATACATATTGGTTTAGAATCCTCCATTCCAAAATTCTGTAACATTTCCTTTACATATTTTGATTGTGAAATAAATATACCTTTTTCTGATTGACTAATTTTTAGCCCAAGGAAGAAAGTCATTTCCCTAAGCATTGACATTTCAAACTCATTTTGTATCTCCTTTGGAAATTTTTTACAAATGGTCTCATTTCCTCCAAAGATTATATCATCACTAAATACAACCACAATGAGGATTTGATATTTCTCAAATTTGAAGTAAAGGTTGTTGATTTTATTACCCTTTTTGAATCCTTGCTACTGTAAGTATTTGTCCAATCTTGCATACCAAGCTCTAGGATCCTATTTGAGCCCATATAATTCCTTCTTCAACCTCTAGACCATATAAAGATCTTCTGATAACTAAAAACCTTTTGGTTGTTCAGTGTACACTTCTTCTAACTCACCATTCAAAAATGAAAACTTTACATCCATCTAATATACCTTGAATTCTTTATGTGCCACAAAATCCAAAAACATCCTAATATACCTTTGCTCTAGGTATTACATTAAGAATATTATGCTAGAGACCCTTTACATAAAGAACACCATCTATATTATGATTGTCATCAAAACTAATTGATCCTTTTCCACAGATTTTAACAGATGTGTCAGTACCAAACTTAACACAACCACCATCATATTTCTTAAGGTTAACAAACTTCCTCTTATCACCTATCATACGATTTGAACATTCGCTATCAATTATCTAGTAGTTTCTCTCCTCTTTTGCATGAAAGTTAGTCAACATATTCCCTTCAATATTGTGACCTATTTTTAGAGAAATTTCCTTCACACATCTCTTAGGGTCAATAGAATTAGTTCCAACAATCAAAGCCATGAACAAGCATTTGTCACTTTCATTATCCAGGTGGTTTGATTCCTCATCATCACTATCTTCTTTAACACAATAAATCTTCTTGAGGATTTACCTTTATGATCTTTATGTTTGTCATTTGAAAATTTATCTAGACATTTTGAAGCATAGAGACCTATCTTTCCATAATTGAAACACTTGAAAGGTAACTTACCTTTGTATCTACTAGTGCCCTTTTTCAATATTCTTACAAAATTCACTCAGATTCATCATTCCTCTCTTTCTTGCTGACTTTAAAAGCAATTTCTTTCCTTGGAGCATCTTTGTCAAACTCTCTTAATTCAAAAGTATTTAAAGAACTAAAAAATTGATCTCTAGTATATTAATCCAGATTATGAGCTTCCTCAATAGAAAAAAAATTAGCACTATAGGATTTAGCAAGGGATCTCAATACCTTTTTCACAAATTCATTTTCCTCCAGTTTTCCACCAAGACCATTGATGAAATTAACAATTTCATCCACCCTGTGCATGTAGCCTGCAATATCTTCATCCCCTAACATCCTTAGGGTTTCAAACATGACCTTAAATTTCTACATATTTTCTTTCTTGACCTTATCATCTCCTTCATAAATTCTTTTCAACTTCTCCCAGACCTCTTTAGCAGTTTTGTAGCTTATCACCTTCACAAATTCTAAATTTGAAATCCCAATAAAAATAACATTCCTCACTTTTCCATTGTTCTCATACTCCTTGATATCATCTTCACTTGTTGGAGGAGTATTTGGCATAGCATATCCATTTTCTACTAATTTCCATATTCCAAACCCTAATGCGATGGGAAAAGATTCCATCATGGCCTTCTAGAAAGTATAATTTGTTCCATCAAACATTGGAGCTTTGACAAAAATCTTGCTTGCCATCTAGATCTACCTCAAGTGGTTAATATTTTTTCCAAGGAGCCTCTATTATAAAACCAATTATTAGATACACATAGCAACTAAGAGGGGGGGGGTGAATCAGTTGTGCATTAAAACCTTCAAAACCTTATTAAGTATTATTATGAAAGTAGAAAAATGAAACAACACGTTCACAATCATTCACAATAGAACACTAGATTTTTACATGGAAAACCATATAATGTAAAAACCATGGTGAGGATTAAATCACTATATAAAAACCAAAACTGATTACAAAAGTATCACTACCTAAAGGGCTCACTACCTAGAGGACTCACTGTCGAAAAGAAAAGGGTCACCGCCTAGGAAGATCACTTCTTTTAGATTACAAAGAAATAGTTACAAGGAGGTTCACTACCTCAAATAAATTGGAGAAACCACCACAATGTCTCTATACCAACCACAACCTTTGGCTCATTGCCTCTAGTGACTTCTGGAACACTAAACTATAGACACCTTATGCTCACTACTTTTGGTAGTCTTAGGTGTTCTTGCTTGCACTCTGGTCTCAATACATGATCAAATATATATCATTCCATACCACATACATATCCAAAGGTTTTACCTTGCATATATATCTTCTGCAACCTCAAATAACCTTCTCTAGGCTAGCTTAAATGAAATGTATGCATGTCAAGCATGTAACCAACAAATAGGTTAGCACCAAACACCTTCATGGCATAAAGAATTTAGGGTGGACCACATCAAGGATTAACCAGGACCCAAATCTACATAAATATGCTACACTTGTGTTTGAAAAACCATGAAGCTTGTCCAAAATAAGTGCTAACACACTAGGTTGGCCAAATCGACATTAACACTATCAAGAAACCAAATTCACACTTCACTAAGGTTGAAAACATTGAACAAACCATGTACCAATATTACAAACCATCCTAAAATATTCCAACACCAACATAATATTCAAAAACAATGGCACAAACACATTATATTGAGAATACTATCATCTTGTGCATCTAGTCAAACAACCATTGAGATACAACTCATGTTCCAAGATTACAGAACAACTAAACACTAAAAAAACAAAGGGAAGGTAGATACATGCATTATTAGCACATTCCAAAATCCAAAAGAAAAGAAAATTCAATGTAGTGAATTGCGGATCAATTCCATTTCTCCTAGATATCCCTCTTCATAAGCCAGATATAATCCAACACATTGTCAAGCATATCTTATACTGTCGCATGATCCAAAACTTGAAACTCTGGATATAAAACCTTCAAAAACCTCTGATCATCACTTTCAAACTACACAAGCACATCTTCAAGAATGAAGAAATGCAGAGAAAAATACAGAACATTCCCTAGTCACCTTGTATAGTCTTTATGCAAATTTTCTCAAAAACACTTGGAAACCAAGTAACCCTCTTGCATCTGCAACACCTCAACGCCATACACACCTTCTCAACATATCCACACTAGAGGTCAAAATCAATGGAAAAATTGATGAAAAAATAGTGCAACATGAGGATGGTGAGATGAACCTAAGATGAGTGATGGGGAGATTCAATGATCTCCCATTGGTTCTAGCAGGGTTGATTTGTGATGTACTTATTCTTGGAAATTGATTGAGAGGTTTTTCTCTTGGTTGTGGATGCATCTTAGATAGGATGTTTGCAAATTAAGTTTCCTCTACATGGGGAACATGTGTTCTCGCCCATCTATATCATGATATATGTGTTAGGTGGTTTTAGATATGCTACTAGCTTATCTTGTGGAGTCACTTTGCTGCATGTTTGGGTGTGGGAGAATATTTCCATTACTCATCCTTTGGGATATGGACTGGGTTTCCTTATGAGTATATATATGATTTTTCTTTGATACATCGCTATTTGGGAAATCTAGATTACTAGAGGAGATGCTTTGATGACATGGATCGATTCATTTGAGGCTGTAGATTCTCTATAAGGCTTGGGATGGTAATCATAGGAATCTTGTATATTAAAAATAGACAAAATGTCTTATTGGGAATACTCATCACATCATCAAGAGATATTTTGTAGAGATGTAGGACACACCATTTGATTTGGCCTTATTTTCGCACACTCAACGAGAGATTAGGGACTAGGGGGCTATGATAGTTCCACAAATAGTAGTCAAGTACTTTGAGGGACTTGTTCCCATTTAGTGGGAATGGATAACAACAATGAAGGATATGAGGACTACCCCCAATTATGATCTATGGTGGGTAGCCTCTCAATTGATTAGGTTTACAGATCTTGATGCAAAGTTGTGAGGAGAGTGAGGTAGGTTACTAAGCTAGGTAGGGCTCATCAATTTATGTAGAGGATGGAGGGAGTTGGTGGAGGTGGTAGGGATGGAGGTAGTGGTTAGGGACTAGTGCTAGGAGAGGTAGGGATGATGATGGATGGGGGGATATGTGTTGGTAGAGGGATGTGGAGGAGGAAAAGAGGAGAAAGGAGAGGATAGAGGAGATGATGAAAAGGGAGGGGATTATAGGAGGAGAGATGAGGAACATAGAAATGATGAGAGGTGTGGAGATGAGGATGGGGACATGGGAGTGCAACTAGGAGTCATGTTATCAAAGTGAGACTAGGCTCACTGAGAGAGATGGGTATTGGTGGGAGAGGGATATCCTCTCTATTTGATCTATAAAGTGGAAGGGATCTATGACAAACGTTGCTAAGTGATTATGCACAAAGGTGTAAAGACATCAACAATGGAGTAACAGGAACATTAAACAAAGAGAATTCGAACATAGAACCAAGAGAGAGAAAAGAAGACACCAATTTGATTATGGAGTTCGTCCGAGTGGACTACGTCTACAGGTCAAGCTCAACTAAGTGACCAATTTATTGAAATGTTCTGAATTGGCAGTACAATATCCAACAGAGCCTCTTGCAAAACTGCTCTACAAATCTCTGCAGCCTATCCACAAAGTCATACAAAAAGTCTCTCACTCAAAAACCCCTCTCAAAATCTCTCCAAGCTAGGGATGATTAACAAAGAGTAAGAAAACTGACTTTGCCTAAAAACAGGACCTACTACAAACTCATAACTTCATCCCATCACAACTCAAATTCTCTTAATTCCCTCTAAAATTTTCTCACAAAAGGCTCTCAAAGACTAAGAGAATGGGATGGAGAGTTGACTGAGCTAATGGATTATCAACTCATAAAGTGATGATTGAGTTGAGTTGGTGAGGAAGACTCTCCTAGTCTCCCTTTTTATACTAGAAATTCCCATATAAGGCTAAAAACCTCCAATTTGGAATTTTCCCATTTGAAAAAAACAACCCCCCTTATAAATCAATTAATTTTTTTTTAAGCCCTTTGTCTTTATATATTCAGGCTAATTCATTATTAGGGGCTTTGTGTTTTTATTTGATTTTTCTTTTAATTCCTAATAACCATTAAAGGTTGCATGTTAGGAATTTTTTGGTTTAAGTATGGGTTATCAAAAACCCACTCACCACACAAAATTGACCGCGTGCGTGGCACAACGGTGCATATAGCTTTTACGAGGCGGTTGGCCGTGGTTTCAACTCCCACTGCTGTCTTTTATAAAGCCAAATCTCCAAAGAAATGTAACAAAAACAATTGGAACCATACAACGGCTAAGTGCGATGCACGCGCCTTAACGGTGGATGCTTTGGTATGACACAAGGGAGGCAGGTGGTTTGAATTATGACAATTTTGTGCAACAACTAACTAATCTGCCAAATGAGGAAGATTGACGCCATCGCTGGGGCCCACGTGTCACACACAATGGTAGCCACATGTCGTCAATTGATTCACCAAACGAGAGTCACTGCCACGTCATCTGATGACTCAACTGCCACCTTGACGTATGGATGCCACGTGCCAAGAGTTGATTGGTCTGTCATGCTGACATCGTTTGCAGAGTCAACCTGCCATGTCATCATCCTCATCATAGTACGACCTGTACGGACTAACACATGTCAGCATCTGATTGGTCCAGCTCGACATCCATATGATGAATCATCTACCAAGCCAACATAATGACATCATGCTGACGTCGACAACCGTACCACATGGTACCCTGGTCAACCGCAAGCTTTGACTGGCTATAACTCTCGCGTACGTGCTCCGTTTTTGATGAAACGAACTCCGTTGGAATCGTGACCACAAGACCTTCGCAATGACGCTGACTTCGATCAATTTTGATGATGTCAAATTTCCACCTTTTTTTTCTGTCCCTGGTACCTAAGTTGACCGGCCTTTGACCAAACTTTGATCGGCGATATCTCGCATGTTCGGGGCTCAAAATTTGACGAAACGAACATCGTTGGGTTCATGTTGTCGGGCCCTTTAAATTGAAATTTCTTCTGATTGATTCTGAGTTGATCAACTTTTCCACCTTTTGATGGCCTCCTGGGCCAGGGTTGACCCAACTTTGAGTGCGCATAACTTGAGAAAACATACACCTTTTTCATCCATTCAATTTGCACCAGATTCAGGATTTTGAGCTCTACTCCATGGCACTGCTTCTGAGAGAAACTAGAACACTTCAATTTTTAGGTTTTGAAGATCCACCTAGATCACTATTCAAATTTATCAAAGGACAATGAAGATAGATAGCATTTCCACACAAATAAAATAAGTTATAGTGGAGAGGGAAAACCTTTTTATGTAGTTGAATCAAAGGATTAATAAGAGATACACCAAGATAACTCGATGTTAGCAAGAAAAAGTGGTAGGTGGAGGGGTTCCCATGTTGTAGGTGATGGGAGAGGTGAGGAGACTCACTTAGAAGGCTACATACTATTGGAAACTCTATGAGGTTGTGGTACTTGCAAGAAAAAGTACATTTAGCTTTTCAACGAGGAGTTAGTCAGGTGCCTCGTGATCAACAAGATTAGAGCGAGATCAATGATGGGAGGATTAGTGGGATGTCCACCAATGTAGCTAATACAACCAATAAAGGATCCAAGGGCACAACAAGTGGAACAATAAGTTATTCCTCCTTGTCCACCTAATGAGCCTTAGAAATTTCTTGTTTTCCTTGTTTTAGTTTCATAATTTTCATCATATTTATGATAGGTTTCAAGAAATTCCTAGACCTTTTCATATATTTTAAGTATTTAAAGCATTAAATACATGATATATTATATTTTTAAATGGTTGTGTGAATTCTTGAATGTCTATGGAATTTGATGGAGTTTTATGATTGATTATAGTTATTAATGATGAAAGATACCTTTGGAATAAACTAACACCTATAGCAAAGGATTTGTCAACCCAAAACAAAGGGACTGTCAACCCACAGAAAAAGGATTCCTATCTTTCATAGCTAGAGAAGGTGATAATCTACAACATATGTAGTTTCTCAAAGCTAAAGGAGGTAGTGGTTGGAGATTATGAACATAATTTTCTTATGGATTATTCTATATTTTCACTTTATGCTATTATTGAATCATGGAGGAAAGAAGATACTTATAATAATAGTATTTAGCAGCTGTCAATAGGTGTTGCCTTATTAGGAACATTTTTAGTTATATCCATATTCTTTAAATATCTAGAGTCCTAATGTGGCTGACATTTTTATCCCCACTAGCTTTTCATTATTGTTGAAATAAGACCTATTCATCTTCCTATGTTTTTAAGAGAGTTGAGAATTACTTATAGTTTTCTTTCAGTCAAAGAATAATAGAACTATCAAAGATCTTGTATATATTTTTTATATTGTGAGATGTCATGTGAGATATTCTATATGAAGTATATTTGAATATAAGTATTGTCAATTGGATATTTTTCTCTTAAGTTTTATATGCTAAAATTGCAATAAAGAAGAATACAACATTTTCAATGAATCTCTTAGTTAGGACTTGGAGAGGGATTTTTTGAGATTGTAGCAACTCAAGAAAGGGACACTTGAGGTACTACAATATCCATCATAGTTTATATTATTAGTTGCAATAGAATAAATTTTTAAATTGTATTTCTTGATTGACAATTTGTTGAGTTGATGAATGAAAAATTAATTGTCAATACAATAAGCTATAGCATAGTTGAGTCATCAAGCTAAAAAAAATTATAGAAGAAATTACCTGTAGAACTTATTATAGTTGTCCACAACAATTATTGTTTATTTGAATCTATTTAGTTGATTCTATTTCTAAATATAGTTATTTTAAATAAGCTATTTTCAATTAAATATTTTCTTTTGTTAATTTTTTACACGTAATTGATTAGGAGGTTTTAGAATTCTTATCTACATATACAGTGTTGGTACCATCTCAATATTACCATTCCCTAGTTGATAATTTAAATGAATCACCTATGAGACAATGAATTTATTAATAAGGGACCTATTGGTCCATTAAGTTGTATGTATGAATTATCTACATCAATTGATTAAACATGGATGGAGCACTACATTTTTGGAACCATTGTTGGGCATGGTGCTAAAGTTTATAGTTCGTAACATGTTTTACTTCATTTATATTTCTTTCAAAAGTTATAATTTTTTTTCATTTATAGCAATTAGGACCATTATAATTTAAAAATCAACCTTGAACTACTCACTAATAGCATGCAAGAGGAGGTATTAATCTCAAGTTACTATTGCATGTGGTGATAAAGAGATGCTTTGGGAAGATTTATCCCCTCAAACTAGAATCAAGAGTAATTTTGAAGATATTGGTGTAGGTGAGGAACTGATAGAGGGAATCATTGACATAGAAATACCCATCACACCTATATTTGTTTCAAACAATGAAAGATTTCCCATAAGGCATCTTGACATCATGATAGAAGAGGCAATGGACAACCCAACAAAGCCTATTACATTTGAATTCCCAATCACAAATCAAGAGTGAGTGGTTGCCCTGAAGAATATACCTCCTTTAGTCTTTCCCGATTTCTATAATTTAATTACAGAAGACCCAAACACCTTTTTATTCAATTTTTTTTCTATGTAGAAGCTACAACTATACCAAAAACACTTATAATTTGAAACTCTTCTCATTCATGTTGAAAGATGCTACTTTAGAGTGATTCATGGGGCTAGGAAGAAATGTAATACCAAATTGGGAAACAATAAAGGAGAAATTCTTGCAAAAATACCAAGATTATTGCTAGGGAGCAGACATGAAATGAGATGATATCTTCAAAATGTCACAGAAGGAAGAAGAACCACTTGAAGACTATGTTGGAAAGGTTCCAATTCCACCTTAAAAATTCACATCAAAATAGGCTCTCCCTTGAGTCCCTAAAATTGGTATTTATTTGATGGGTAAATGAAGATTGCATGGATGCATTAAAACTCATTGTAGCAAGGGATATTTTTCAATTAAATTTTGAGGAAATCTTCTAGGTGTGCCAAAATTATTCAAGATCATCTATGAAGAAGACCATGGGTGCTACAACCTTCTCTTCCATAAGTGTTTCTAGGGTGGAACTTAACAACCTATTTTCAAACATGAAGGAAGATATAATTAGCCATATAGCAACTCAATTGGACACTCCGCACATTAGAAAGAAACAAGAATAATTAGAGGCTTCTCTCACTAAATATTTTCCAGTGCAGTGCCACTAGAAAAGGGTTGACTATAAGTGCAAAAATATTGCCATTATTTTTGAAGAAAAGTAAGGGAAATCTAAATTTTATATACCCAATAGGATGAGGAAGGCCAAGTGTTCTATATTTCTTAGAACAAACCATGGAAACAAAGACAAGTTATGCTTCAATATCCTTTGTCTTATAATATGTACTTTCCTAGGGTCAATTCAAATTTACCTAACTAGAATAATGAACCTTGGAATAACATGCCAAATCAACCATGGAAAATTTATGAATCATATAATTGGACTCCACAATAGGGGATATAGTAACAAGCATATCAAGCCCCAAACTATAATCCATAGTGGCATTCCTCTCAAAAACAAGGGCCACCACAATGGTGTGAAACCAACATTGATAGAACCAAAATGTCAACTAACTGCAACCACAAAAATATTTGCATCAACAACTAGACATAATGCCAAACCATACCATATCTACCCCAACATAACCAAGAGCACCAAATTTCCTACTTAACTTGCATCAATCCTAATAATAAGCTTGTTAAAAAAAATTATACTAATGAACCTATCCAATACCCAACCTATGGGGTTGAGGTTAGTGATTTCCACCTATATTATGGAAGGATACTTTTTGGACAATCATATCCTCATATTATGGAACTTAATAAAGAAGAACTAGCAATAAAAGCTACTGAAATGACTCAATAAAATAACCTAAATAAAACAAGCTAGATTTAGACATCGCAAATAAGGAACCACCATTTCTAAAGAGACCACAACTCAAAATTTGTATTCTAAATCTAAATTTAATTTCTTAAGTTAACTTAAGAATGTTTGTGTCAAAATACCCTTGATCCAAGCCATTAAAGAAGTTCCCATTTACACAAAAACTATGAGGGAACTATGCCTCAAAAAGCTAGGATGGAAACAAAAAGATCCATAGACTGTCCATGTTATAGGACAATTGGCTAACATTATGCTGGGCAATTTAGTGATCCAAAAGTATGCAAACCCTAGTAGTCTTTTTATAGATGTGAAAATTAATGGCACACTCATCAAGAATACTCTGATTGACTTAGGAGCAACCATCAATATAATGAAAAGGGAAATAATGCAAAATCTTTAATTGATGAATCTGAGACCTACACCCATGGTATTGTAATTATAAGATAGGTCAATAGTCAAGCCAAAGGGTATTATTAAGGATTTGGTCATCACACTAGATTCATGGGAATATCCAACAATATTTATGGTTTTATAGCGTAAAGACAACCTTAGAGGATATCCCTTAATCTTAGGGAGACCATGGTTAGCCACAACAAAACCATTTATTGGATGTAGATTTGTCAACATGAGAATCTCTAATGGGAATGTGACAAAAACATTGGTCCTTTACTCGCCTACACAACCATATGCAAAATTAAAATAGACAGTTTGGAAAAACTTGGAAGAAGATGATAAACATTCCTTGTAAACACTTATGACCATATAATGAATTCCAATGGTCAAAATTCAAGAAGAAGATGAAATCCATTCCAATATCATGCAAAACTATTATGGAAGGGACCCACAACAACATTACTATTGATCATTTTTGTATTTCCCCTTAGACAATATTATACCTATAATAGCCTCTAAATATACCTCTCAGTTATTCCATACACTACTCCCATATAGTTGTAATCTTAATCTATTAGGGCTAGATGTTTCTTTTGTCATGACTTTTACCATACTAGTGGAAATAACACCGGGCATAACACTCAATGTCAATAACCAATTTGAATTACTTACAATGTTGCAAGCTCACATAGAAAAATTCACTTGGGAATACCATGACATGAAGGGCATAGATCCTAGTCTCTATGTGCACAAAATCTAGATCAATGAGGGGTACAAACCAGTCAAACAACCAAAAAGAAGGATGAACCCAGTTGTGCGGGATATAGTGAAGATATAATTATAGAAACTGTTAGATGTAGGGTTCATATATCCAATGTCAAATAGTCAATGGGTTTCCCCATTGGTAATAGTATCTAAGAAGGAAGAAAAATGGAGAGTATATGTGGATTACAAAGATCTAGATGCAACTACAAGGAAGGATAATTTTCCTCTTCCTTTTATTGACCAAGTGTTATATTCATTGGCAAGAAAGAAATATTTTTCTTTCCTAGATGGGTTTAGCATATACAACTAGATAAAAATAGCTCTAGAAGACTAAGATAAAATGACCTTTACATGTCCATGGGGTACATATGCCTACTCAATTTTTCCATTTGGGTTTTGTAATGCACTTGCAACATTCTAGCGAGCTGTTGTGAATATATTTTTAGACTTTACACATGACTTTATGGAAATATATATGGATGACTTCACCAATTATGAAAATTCCTATGAAGTATTAAAAAATATGGAAAACATCCTTCAAAGGTGCCAAGATTACAACCTCTCTTTAAAATATTTCATGATGATGATTGAAGGAGTGGTATTGGGTCACTTTATATGTAGTAGGGGGATTTAGGTGGATCTTAACAAAATAGAAGTTATCTCCACTCTATCTACCACCTAGAAGAAAAAATATGAGGATTTTCCTTGGCCACGAATGATACTAAAAGAGTTTTATTAAGGATTTCAGTAAAATATTAGATCCCCTATTTATCCTCCTATCCAAGGACATTGATTTTGAATGGACCACTACCTACTAGGAAGCTTTTGAAGTTCTTAAAACATCTCTCACAAGGACACCTATTTTGAGAGGCCCTAACCACACCATCCCCTTTCACATACATACAAATTATTTTGATTTATCTATAGTTGTTGTTTTAGGAAAAGAGGAAGGTAATTTGGAGTATGTCATTTATTATATCAGTAAAAATATTCAAGTTTTGAGCTAAATTACACTATCACAAAGAAGGAAATGCTAGCAGTAGTATATGCCATTAAAAAATTTAGCCACTATATCACTAGATATTTTGTCTTTGTTCATATTGATCATATAACAATCCTATATCTGTTGAACAAACTAGTGGTTTGTGGATGAATTGTTAGGTGATTATTATTGTTGCAAGAGTTTGATATAATTGTTGTGGATAAACCAAGAAAAGCAATGTGGTAGCTAATTTTCTTTCTAGGCTACAAATCAAAAAGGAAGAAGGAATTGTGGATGATTCTTTTACAAATGAATACTTGTTTTCCATCACAATACAAACACCTTGGTTTGCAAACATAGCTAACTATTTTGTTGTAGGAAGGACACCCCACATCTCTCACCTAGAGAGAGGCACCATTTAGTTGAACATAATTTTTCATATTCATGGGTGGCTAGATATCTATTCTATATAAGACCATATAATTGTAGACATGTAAAAATGACCTAACACATATCACACATCCTGAATGACATTTTTCCATTTATCGACATCATTATCATTAATATCATTACATTTCACATCATTTACATCAAAAACCCTATTTTCCTCTATTAATTGAATAATCTTTAAATTATTTAATTAATTCACCATATCATCATTTATCTAACTTTTATTCCTCTTGATTAATTAAATTAATGAAAGTTATTTAATTATGTCGCTAATATACCCTATTCTCCTAAATCAATTAAATTGTTATTACTTAATAATTTAATTAAATCCCTTTCCCCATTCTAAACTTGAATAATTAAATTAATTATTTGACATCATTCAACATAGTCAACAAAAAAATACAACTTTATTTGTTAAATTCAAACATGACTTGCACATTCAACTCAAAATATTAATTAATTATTCAATTAATTAATTATCCTCACCCCTTTTGTGATTGAGCAAATAACAACCACTAATTACTCACTCTAATTGGATAACTGACCCATCTATTCTTAAATCCCACTAACCACTCAACTTGGTTTCCTCAATCCCACAGATTATGCAATCTAATTCCTTTGATTGTGTAATTAAAATCCTTAATTGGATCAATCATAGAAGCTAACTGAGCAATCTATTTCCTCTCAACAGTTCTCAACTGTCGATCATGATCTTATTCTATGAAATCTTGATCATTCATCTCGAAACATGAAATCTATAAAACAATCTTCTACCTTCTCACAAATCATCTAGAATTTACATAGCGAAGTGCCACATAATTGATTCTTGAGCACACTTGACAATTTCTATCATCACATTCTAGTTCACCATTATCAACAGGAATCAAAGATTTTGTAATGACAACAATGGAGGCTATTGATCCCATAATAGTGGTTTACAATTTTTGGCCAAACTGGACACTGAAATTATTATTTTTAACTAAATCTTCACATTCGGGCACCTATAGCGGCTAAACTGTGAGGAATTTGAAGATGGTGCAAACTAGAGTCTCATCAAATTTTGTCTGTAGATTCTAAAAATATTTTTCAAAATTTTTGGAATCAAATTGCACTTCTTTTCCATCTCCCAAAAATTGATTTTTTCAAAACAACATTTTAAAAAGTGACACACCGTATAACATAATTTTTTCCATGAAGGATAAAATTCTAATTCTTTCAAATTTAGATTTTAACTCTGATATCTAGTGCTTCCACTTGGTTAGATAGTTTTTATTGAATATTTTTTCCTTAATCAAGTTTCAAAGTCAAAATTACAATTGACATCAGTATAACGTAACTTTTTGTATATGTCAAAATTTAATTTAATTTTTTGTTGGATCAAGAACTTAATATCTGGTGCACTCATATTTTTCAATTTTTTTTTATAATATTCTATTTTTCCACATGTGAAGAACAAAGAAATTCATTTTCGATGAAAACCTATGTTTAATAAAACTTAAAAACAAATACATAACAAAACCAAAACATATTAAAATTATATTCATTGGATAGCTTGTTCTGAGGAATACCATAATCATTTGAAATAAATTTTAAATGAATTCATTTGATCCCCCAAAAGCTAAATCAAAAGTGATTTTTTATCAGATTTTGATAGGTGTAAAGGAGACGCATTTATAGGTATGGTTTAAAACTAGCGAGGTTCTATCCAAGGGGGTTTGATCTAAGGTGATTTGATCAAACCCTCTTCAATTGGAATCCTTAAAATGGAACTTTTTAAGGCTTAAATCATTATATTTTCTAAAAATATGTGATTTCAGCTAAAATCCGTTCCTCTCAGGAATCGTAAACCACTATTATGACAACACCTAAATTTGAATCAAGCAATTCGACATCCAAACCTCAATACAAATACAACTTCGACATGGTATGGTAATATTTGTTTGTTTTGGATTCATTTAAGTTCCTTAATTACTTATTTGGTTGAGTTCATGGTTTTCATTTTGCATTTCATGAGTATGGATGGAATTTAATATTGTTTGAATTAAGTTTGTTTAATTCATTTACTTTGCTTTATGTATGCTTCATTCTCCCCATTATGACATTTGGCATGCTCGGTGGGACCTAGGTTCTTAATGTCAACGTTTTCGTGAGCTCATTTGAGAATTTTTAGGTTCCAGAACACTGACACTCTTTTTTGAAATGATGTTGATAATTTTCATACGAAAGCCATAGAATCTTCACACGGTCATTTCCACGTTTCTACCATGGTTGCACTTTTTCCAACCGCTACCACACTAAATAGGACCATTATTGATATTTTAACCACTTTTTCTTGGAATAGGTCCATAGTTGCACTTATTTGAACCATTATTGACTAACTCAGCTACTATTGCTTCAGATAGGAAGTTTACTAATGTCTGGAATATTATTGCTATTGCTCTTCTTTTTCCATTTTAAATTTCCAAGTAGTTTTTTTGATTTCTCCAGCTTACCTAATGCTAGCGTTTGACTATTTGGTGTTCTAGGAATTTCCTAACATTGATTGTATAGCCCTTGCAGGAGTATGGCATGTATTTTCATGAGAACAACTAACAATTTCATTGTAGGGTTGGTGAATGGTACAAGACCACTTTGGTTTTAAAAGCTTTCTTATTTAAAACACATTTTAATTGGTGTTTTAAAATTGAACTCACAAATCTCATATTTCACTTTGGTGTTTTGAAACTGAACCCACAAATCTCATATTTCACTTTGGTGCTTAAAAACTGAACCCACAACTCTCATATTTCACTTTAGTGTTGTTAAAATTGAACAAGGCAAATCACACATTTCATTTGCTATTTCTAAAAGTGAACAAGTTAAACATCACGTTTCAAGTTTGGTGTTTCTAAAATTGAATGTTTTTTTTTTACCAACGCCTTTTATGTTGTTGATGCATGAACACCTTTATTTTGTTGACAATTGAATGCATTTCATTTTTTTGACCATATTAAGACGAAAAAGGAAATTAAAAAAACTCAAAGTTTGGTGCTTAAAATTGAACAAATCCATTTTGATTTGCACATTACTATATTTTTCCTAAAGTCTCAAATTCTTTGAAATTGGTGTACTTAAAAGTTGAATTCATATCTTCACACATTTCAAAATTTGGGACTTGAAAAGAAACTGCGATGAATTGTATATCATGTTGACCATGATTGGTGAGCCAAGTGTATATCCTCTCGGGCCCTGTGTCTTTTGATGATCCTGGGTGACAAGAACCACTTTGGGCTTTTGTATTATTTTGTGTGGTCACCCAATTTTTAGGATAAGGGCCTACTAATTCAAGACACATACCACAATGGAGAACTCATATAATCGGCTCTTAAAATAAGCACATTTATTGGCGAGCTATATAAAAGTGGCAAAATTGTAAATGAAAGTAGCTTCAATCTAGTGGGAATAGCATATCGTCCCTCATCATCGTCAGGACATATGGGCCAGGTAGGAATGACTAAAGTGTTAATAGCTTACATTTGATGTATACATCTCAATGTCCATGGTTGTCACTAAATACCTTGTTTTAGAAGCCTATCTAGTTTTCTGAAACATTCTTTGAAAGTGGTGCATCAGAACTTTGCTTCCAAGAAGTTACTTACCAAGTCCAATTTATGGTTTACTCCATAAGTTGCATGTAAAACCATCCCTTTGGGGTATGAGGTAAGCCTAACTCAAAGAACGTACCTACTTAAGATGAGTTGAATAATTATTTTACAATTTATTAGATCTCAAATTATCTATTGTATACATCACTTGTCATTAAAACATCATATTGAACAAACACTTGAAAATTTTGAAAATTATTCAACAAACTGCCATCACAAAAAACTAGAAAATATAGAAACAAGGCCACTATTGAAATTTTTACCTCTTTTGTACTGAACTTTATCACTTATGTCCTAATTTTTTACAACTGTTGACCTAAGTTCTAGCCATTGTTGATGTAAAGATTATTGCTTTTGACAAATCTATCACTATTTTCATCACTATTCCACTAGTCAAAGAAATTATAACAAAGACCACTTTTGAAAAAGTATTTTACAGTTGTTTCTCGAAGATTCAACCACTATTGACCTAAACATGTCACTTCTATCAAAATTACCACTATATTGTTCTCTGTTACTAGTCACAACTTGAAACAGAGACTATTATTGCTCTAAGTTTGATCATTGTTGTCCTAAATTTGAACCACTACCTTTCTAAATATTTCTACTATTTTCTTATTTTTTGGTGCAAATCAAAAACTGATCCAAAACTGTTTAATCATCCATCTTTTTGAAAACAAAAAATATTCAGACCTCCAAACAATTCATACCTGCATCTTTCCATATCCATTTGCACATCAAAACAATCAACCTAGTTTTAGGATTCAAATCAAACACAACTTGGATTATTCCCTTGCTCTCAATTTCTAATGCAGAGTGGGTAGGGAAAGCAGGATGCTGTGGAAAAACTTCTCACAAACACTCTAAGTGGATTCACCAATTCCACTACTCCTTTCAACAAGGCAACCTAATTACCCCAACTTGTCTCTCACATCCAGCCATGACTAAGGGAATTGAGGGTGGTTTGAACACTCTCAACATGAGAAAACATGACCGTACAACTTTTCTTTGCACTTAGGAACTCTCATTCACCCATCACTTCAATATAAGCCTATTCATCCTTGTAGCCCTGTCCAACCAGGACAGTCAAAATAAAAGTTTGTTAAGGGAAAGAACTAGACAAAGAAACCTAGATTTAGGCACCTAATATGGACCTCTACAAGTCCCCAAATGCATGAGATTAGACACTAAAAATAGATGTACCTCAAATGACTGACTTTCAAGCCACAAGGAGGCCTAATTAGGCCTATGTAAGGAAGGAACCGACTTACCTAGGCACACCCCAACACCCCTAAAGCCTTCAATAGGTTCCTTAATGTTCCCCAAGACCCCTTTCACACATTTCACCCATTACTATCACTCATATACTCAAAATCCACAAGTAGCACATTCAATTGTTCATTTTCTAGCCCGTCACATAGAGATGTCATGCCTAGGACATCAAAGAATTCACACAAAACTCCATCTTTCCTCTTGAAACCACTTGAAACATGAAAAAAAATCCTAACCCTACCATTCCACCAAGAATTAGACTTTTTCTAGGATGGAATGGAGAGTTACAACCATTTTAGAGACCAAACCCTTGTTTGGTAGGGGATCAGACCCACTTCCAGTCAAATGGATTTATCTTTCTTAATTCTTGATGAAATTACTCCAAACCACCACCAAAATAAAGTTGACTCTTCCTTCTATCATCCCATGTATGTTTGGAGTCCGTACAATGACGTCACAGGTTGTACCAAGCAAAAGATCAGAGAAAAATGCAGGAAAAAAAAGAGCTTGTTTGCATTCAAATCTTCAAAAATTCCTCCAACAACCTTGCCTCAACCACATGGAGACTTTTTAAACATGACTCCTTCTCAGCCAATGGTCCTCAACTACTTTTTGAATGAGGAGACTGTTGGTTGGTGTGTTTACTAGCTTAATGTGAAATTACGTCAAAAACATGACTTGGTTGCACCAAGTGTACACTGAAACTTGGATTTGACACTTAATCACACCTATGAAAACCTATTGCAAATAGTGAAATGGTCTACTAGACCTTATTTCATGATGAACATAGTGAAAAACAGAGCTTGTTTCCATTCAAATCTTCAAAAATTCCTCCAACAACCTTGCCTCGACCACATGGAGGATTTTTAAACATGACTCCTTCTCTACCAATGGTCCTCAACTAATTTTTGAATGAGGAGACTATTGTTTAGTGTGTTTACAACCTTAATGTGAAATTACATCAAAAACATGACTTGGTTGTACCAAGTGTACATTGAAACTTTGATTTAACACCTAATGACAACCTATTACAAATAGTGAAATGGTCCATTGGATCTTATTACATCATGAACATAGTGAAAAACAAAACCAAACATGAAAAAAATCCTAATGGAGGCGTGAGAACCCAAGGGTGCCCCTGCACCATACACCCGAGGTTGAAAAGATCTCAAGTTCCACCTAAGATCAGTTGTTACAGAGAAGCACCATGGTATTTGATGTCTTTTTCACTCATCCAATTTTCATCCTCTCATGGTAGACCATGCCATTTAACTAGGCATTCATTGTACCCCCTTGTTTCTTGTCCTATTTACCTCCTTAGTGTCTATGATTGCTTCAAGCTTCAAGGGTTCAGAAGGTGGTAAGCCTTGCACTCAATCTTCATTAGCTTCTATACTTGCACCTACATCCAAATATCCCTTAAAGGGGTACAAGTCAACAACATTAAATATAGGGGGGATAGCCACTCCAAGAGGGAGTGCTATCTCATAGGCATTTTCCCCAAATTTGTGGATAATCCTACAAGGGCCTATCTTCTTCATTTGTAGCTTGGTGTATTTTCCCTTGGGTAGCCTCTCCTTCTTCAAATGTGCAAGAACTAGATCCCCCACCTTGTATTGGACATTTCTCCTCTTCAAATCTTCTCTCTCCTTGTATTTCTCCACACTTTTCTTAAGATTCTCCCTCACTTGGTCATGGATGTCCTTCATTTCTATTGCAAACTCCTCTCCTTTCAGACTCTTCCTCTCCATTCCTTTCAAGTCTCTCAATTCAAAGAAACCCCTCGGGCTCATTCCATACACTACCTCAAAGGGACTTTTTCCTATGCTTCTATTTATGGAGTCATTATATGCATATTCCACTTTGGGTAGCACTAGATACCATTGCACACCATGTTCCTTTGTCAAACACCTCAGTAAATTACCAAGTGACTTGTTTACCACCTCTGTTTTCCCATCTGTTTGAGGATGGTAGGAAAAATTATATGAAAAATTTGTGCCTATCTTTTTCCACAAGGTCCTCCAAAAGTGACCTATGAACTTGGCATCCCTGTCTGATAAAATGTTCAATGGAAGACCATGGATTCTCACAATTTCTTTGAAAAATAGTCCTGCAATGTTAGAGGCGTCACTAGTGCATTTACAAGGAATAAAGTGTTCCATTTTACTAAATATATCCAACACTACAAAAACACTATCAACCCCTCTTTGTGTCTTAGGAAATCCTAAGAAAAAGTCCATGCTTATTCTTTCCCAAGGTCTATTGGGTATGGGTAGAGGTTGGTAGAGACCTAAATTTGAAGTGGTTCCCTTTGATCTTTGACATATGGTGCAATTCTTCACAAACTTCCTTACACCCACTTGCATTCTAGGCCAAAAATAAAACCTTCTAACCTGCTCCAAGGTTTTATCAAGTCCAAAGTTCCCTCCAAGACTCTAACTATGCTTCTCCTTTATCAAGTTCTCCCTCATAGAAAATTTGGGTATGCACAATTAAGCCCCTTTGAACAATAGGCCATCTTGCAAAACATAATCAACATATTCATTATTAAAAGCATCTGAAAATTGAGAGAAAGTATCAAAAGCATCCTTGAAATCCTCATCTTCCTTGTACATACCTTTGAGGGCTTCTATACCCACACTTTGCAATTGTACTTCTTGTACCATCATGACCCTTCTACTAAGGGCATCAACAAATTTGTTTGCTTGTCCTTGAAATCCTCATCTTCCTTGTACATAATAAAATCCTTTGGCAATAAGTAATGTCTCCATTTGTTTAGGTCTTGAACCATGGCATAAAGTTCTAGATCATATGAAGAGTATTTTCTCTTTGCCTCATTTAGTTTTTCACTAAAGAATCCAACCGGTCTCCCTTCCTAGCTTAGGAAAACACCTATAGCTTGACCACTTGCATCACATTCAATGGTAAATACTTTGTTAAAATTAGGTAAGGTAAGGACAGGTTGTTGAGATACCTTTTTTTTCAAACATTCAAACCCTTCATTTGCTTCTTTGGTCCATAGGAACTTGCTCCTCTTGTCTCCCTTGATTGTGTCTAGGATGGGTGCACATATGTGGCTAAAGTCCCTTATGAATTTTCTGTAGAAGCTTGCAAGGCCATGAAAACTCCTCACATCACCCACTAACTTAGGTGGTGGCCAATTGAGAATGGCCTCAACCTTTGATGGATCCATCTTCAAACTTCCCTTTGATATGAAAAACCCAAGGTACACCAACTCTTCCTTCATAAACTCACACTTTTGCAAGTTGATCAACAACTTCTCTTCATGCAACCTTCTTAATACCTAGCCAAGATGCTCCAAATGCTCCTCTTTGGACCTGCTAAACATAAGAATTCCATCCAAATAAACCACAACAAATTTTCCAATAAAGGGTTTCAATACCTCATTCATTAATCTCATGAAGGTACTTGGGGCATTGGATAGACCAAAAGGAATCACCATCCACTCATAAATACCTTCATTAGTCTTAAATGTTTTCTTCCACTCATCCCCCTCTCTAATTTTGATTTGATGATACCCACTCTTCAAATAAATCTTTGAAAAATAGCAGGGCCCTCCTAGGTGGTCCATGAGATCCTCCATCCTTGGCATAGGAAACCAATATCTGATGGTTATCCTATTTATGGCTCTTGAATCAATACACAAACTCCATTTTCCTTCCTTTCTAGGAGCCAACACGGTAGGGACTACACAAGGGCTTAGACTCTTTCTAACTAAGCCTTTATCCAATAGCTCTGGAACTTGTTTTGCTATTTCTTCATTTTGAGTAGGGGTCATCTTATAGGTAGCCTTATTAGGCAATGTAGCACCTGGAATCAGGTCTATATGGTGACTGATGTCTCTGATTGGAGGTAGGGAACTAGGCAATTCATCTACCACAATATCCTTGTACTTCTCCAACAAGGCTTGTACTTCACTAAGAATAGTTTCTCCTTTCTTTATGGACAAAACTAATCTACATTTTGGCTTAACAATCAAGGAAAACCATAGACCTACCTCTTCCTTTAAGGTCTTCAAAAAATCTTTCTCTCCTACCACCATGATACTAGACCCAATTCGTTTGTCCATGCCCTCATTCGGCAAAGGGTTCAAGGTGAAAGATTCCCCATCTTTGTTTATCTTGTAAGTATTTTTTTGACCATCATGATATGCTCTCCTATCATATTTCCAAGGGCAGCCTAGAAGTATATGGAAAGTATCCATGGGGATAACATCACAAAGTATTTTGTCCTTATAGTCTCCAATATGGAACTCTACCAAAGATTTCTCATTGACAAGCACCTATTGACCTTTTTTCAACCAAGACACCCTATATGGTGTGGGATGAGGAGTTATTTTCAGATTTAGTTTCTCAACCATTTCTAAGGACACTAAGTTATCTGTGGAGCCTGAATCTACAATCACCTTACATACCTTTCCATGGGATTTGCATGAAGTTCTAAACAAAGACTTCCTTTGGGGTGGCTCCTTAATGCTTGGAACCTTAAGAAGTGTCCTCATCATCAAAATTCTCCAAACTTAGGATCAACAGGTCTATAAGGTGAGTTCACACTTTGAGCATCTTCTTCTTGTATCAATTGGTTCCTCCTATCCCCACCTTGAGATCTTAAGGCTTGTTTCTCTGGACATTTGAAAGCCAAGTGCCCAAATTGATTATAGATAAAGCACCTACCAGAGAAGGAATTGGAACCACTTCCTGATCCATTGGATCTTCCTCTTCCATTAGGCCTCCTACCCTTAAAACCACCTCTTGATTCCTGACTTGGTTCTTGGCTTCCACTTTCTTCCCCTTGTGATTTTTGTGACTAATTTCTTCCATCAAAGCTGCCTCTTCCTCTAAAATTTCTGCCTCGGCCCCTTCCTTGTTGCTTTTGCTTCCTCCTCAACTTCTCTTCAGCCCTACATTCCACTTGGAAACACTCTTCCACTATCTTAGGGGTTACTAGGTTGATCTCATCTTGAATTTCAAACCTTAGGCCATTTATGTACCTGGCCACTTTCTCCTTCTCATTCTCCACATGACCACACCTCATACTAAGTTTGTGGAATTCCTCAGTATAGGCAGCCACATCCATGTCTTTTTGCTTTAGGTTCTACAGTTTCCTAAGCACCTACACTTCATAATCTAAAGGAAGGAATTGTGCCTTCAATTTTCTCACCATCCTATCCCATGAGTTAATCATGGAATTTCCCATTTTCACCTTCTCTCCTTGGATGTAGTTCCACCATGTTAAAGTAGACCCTTTCAATTTGATCTTGGAAAACTTGACCTTCTTGTTTTCTGCCATTTCCTTATATTCAAAATAGTTATTCAAAGTATCCACCCATTCCATCACTTCTTCAACATTCATCTTTCCCCCATATGTTGGTAGATCCATCTTCACTTCAAAGGTCTCTCTTCTTATAGATTTCAAAGCACCAAGGAATCTCCTTTCCTCAGGAGCCATTCCCTTTCCTTATGGAGGGTCTCCATCTTCACCCTCTACCTCTTCCTCTGAGGTAGTCTCTTCATCAATAGCCACTCTCCTATCTTTGGCTTCTAATGCTTCTACCTTCTCTCTCAAGGTTTTCAACTTCTTTGCAACCACAGACCCACCTTTTGGAGGAATTGTTTCTTCACCTTTCAACTACTCACAATCTCTTTATAGTCTTCACAATCAGAACTTGGCTCTGATACCACTCTGATGCAGAGTGGGCAGGGAAAGAAGGATGCTATGAAAAAACTTCTCACAAACACTCTAAGTGGATTCACCAATTCTACTACTCCTTTCAACAAGGCAACCTAATCACCCCAAATTGTCTCTCACATCCATACATGACTAAGGGACTTGAGGATGGTTTGAACACTCTCAAAATGACAAAAAATGACCATACAACTTGTCTTTGCACTTAGGAACTCTCATTCACCCATTGCTTCAATACAAGCCTATGCATCCTTGTAGCCTTATCCAACTGGGACAGTCAAAATAAAAGTTTGTTAAGGGAAAGAAACAAAAAAATAAACCTAGTTTTAGGCACCTAATATGGACCTCTACAAGTCCCCAAATGCATGAGATCAAACACTAAAAATAGATACCTCAAATGACTGACTTTCAAGCCATAAGGAGGCCTAATTAGGCCTGTGTAAGGAAGGAACCGACTTACCTACGCACACCCCAACACCCCTAAAGACCTAATAGGTTCCTTAATTTTCCCCAAGACCCCTTTCACACATTTCACCCATTACTATTGCTCAAATAATAAAAAATCCACAAGTAGCACATTCAATTGTTCATTTTCTGGCCTCACATAGAGATGCTAGGCCTAGGACATCAAAGAATTCATAAAAAACTCCATCTTTCCTCCTGAAACCACTTGTAACATGAAAAATACTGCTAACCCTACCATTCCACCAAGAATTAGACTTTTCCCATGATGGAATGGAGAGTTACAGCCATTTTAGAGACCAAACCCTAGTTTGGTAGGGTTTCAGACCCACTTCCAGTCAAATGGACTTATCTTTCTTAATTGCTGATGAAATCACTCCAAAGCATTGCCAAAATAAAGGTGACTCTTCTCTCTATCAGCCCATGTATGTTTGAAGCCCGTACAATGATGTTACAAGCCGTACCAAGCAAAAGAGCATAGAAAAACACAGGAAAATTAGAAAAACAAATCTTGTTTGCATTCAAATCTTCAAAAATTCCTCCAACAACCTTGCCTTGACCACATGGAGGCTTTTTAAACATGAATCCTTCTCTTCCAATGGTCCTCAACTACTTTTTGAATGAGGAGACCATTGGTTAGTGTGTTTACAACCTTAATGTGAAATTACATAAAAAACATGACTTGGTTGCACCAAGTGTACATTGAAACTTTGATTTAACACCTAATGAAACCTATGAAAACCTATTAAAAATAGTGAAATGGTCCATTGGACCTTATTACATCATGAACATAGTGAAAAAAAAAACCAAACATGACAAAAGGCCTCATGGAAGCATGAGAACCCCTAGGGTGCCCCTGTAGCAATTTCCAAGATATTAACATTTGCTTGCAACCTCAAGGCTAGTTGAAGTAGACCCTCAACATATCCTCTAGAAAAATAGAGTAAAATATTGGTCCAGCTTTTGTACACTTTGAGTCCCAAAATTAACATCATCTCCAAAACATCCACCAAACATCACTCATACTTTAGAGTCTTGAGCATCACAATCCATAGAAATCCATCAAAACCTTGGTCCAAAAGGTTTCTTTTTACATCATTTTCCATACATTTAAAACAAAAAATCCAAAAAAAAAAAAAACCATTTCATTCCATAGTTAGTGATCACCAAAATTCAACTAGGTCTTGGAACTGTTTATGATGTTGCAGTATGAGTTGCATGGGTGCACTACTAAGGGGGAGTGATCAAAGCTTTTGATCTTTTCCATTGATGTCAAAGGGGGAGAAAGAGTCATGTGAAAAATAGTAGAAGAGGAAGAGAAGGTTGTCTAATCTGGAGATAAAGGAGAGTGTTTTCTTTGATGGTTTTTCACATAATTTGTTGCCATCAATGAAAAAGGGGGAGATTGTTGCAAGTATGAGAAAGTTTGGTGGTGTTGTCATTAATGTTGTCATTGATGTCAAAACAATTCAGAATGTTGTAGATTTTGCATGTATAGTTGAGATGTTGTGAGTACATGGAGCTATCCTTATGATGTTGCAAATGCGCTGAAATGATGAGTTACTAAGTGCTTTTGAGAAAATTAATAAAGAGTGAAACCAAAGTTATGTATGTGTTCAGAATGTGTTTTGGTATATTCTTTGCATTTCTTCTATAATGATCCTATGCTTGTCCAGATCTGAAGGGTTGTTGTTGGGGATATGTTGGTGTCATCTCCTAATTTGTAGCTTCTAGTTTGATGGAGTGTGAAGGTTGTGTTCACTAGTGTGTGAACTAGTTTGATAGAGTTTCTTTTCTGTGGATTGGGAGAAATATTTCTACTCTATAGTCCTCCGCTGATTTTTTTCAAGTCTTGCGGATCTAGAATATTTCTTGTAATAATGTTCTTTGGGTTCTAGCAGAGATATTTGTGGTTTGGTGCTCCAGAAGTTGAGTTTTAGAGATGTTGCATGTGTTTGCATAGTCTGGATGAACTCATGGAAGGTTTTCTGGGTTCAAAGGTTGTTGCACTTGTTGCAGATGTATCTGAAGGTATCTGAGATTTGTTCTTGTGCATGAGGAAGTGTGTTACATCATCCGTATGTTGTCTTCTTGTTGGGAAGAGTGTACTTCAATGTTCATTTGTGTTTTCATTAGGTTTGGTTGACCTGGTGTTTACACTTCATTTGAAGGATTGAAAATTTAATTAAGGAAGCATGTGGTTGATCTAAGATGTTGATTTTGGTCTTGGTTAAGTGTTTAATTGGTCTACTCTCATTCCTTTCCACCGTAGGAACGTTGAGTTTCCAACCTAATTTGAATTTATAAATTGAAGCATATGTGGCTGACCTTGGAGAAAGTTTCTAAGGTTGAAGATGGTATAAATGTAATTTGAGTTGCGAAGGATTAAAAAAATACAAAGTAATGAAGTAATCCACAAGTTAAGAGCAGAGTTGTGTGAAATTGAGTTGAGATAATAGTACTTCATTGTGTTAGATTCCTGAAAGCAATGAGCTGAAGGTTTCTGCAATATTCTAATCAAGGTTGTGGATGTGTGTAAATTATTGGGGTGAATCTTTCTATTATCTTTTGTATCTATAGGAAATGGGCCTCCCTATTGGATGAGTCCTTTATGTATCTAGTGAGCCTTTGTATTCGGGCAGTGAGCCTCTTGTATTTAGTTTTTCTATTACTTTTTATTGTGAGTTAATCCTCATCGTGGTTTTTCCCTTATTGGGTTTTCCATGTAAAATATGGTGTTCATTGTGTTGATTTTTCTTTCTGTTATATGCATTTCATGTTCATACATAATAACATAATAGTGTGGTTGCGAAGTTGATAAGTGATTGAAGTTTTGTATTTGAATTTGGTGACAACTAATTCATCCCCCCTCTCAGTTGTCTCATGCCTTTTAAGATATGATAGCCTCACGATCTAAAAACAAAAAAATTATGGAAGCCAACAAAGGTAGTTCAAGTGCACTTATGACAAACACCACCAATAAGGACAACCAACAATGGGGTTACAAACCAAGTGACCTTACCACTCCTCAAAAGGAACCCACATTTAAGGAAACACCAAACCAACCACCAAGTGATGAGGAATTACTCCTTAGACACCAAAACATGATTGATAGTCAAAATCATCTTTCAAATCTCAATGACATGGTCATAGAAGAATATGATAGTGATGTAGAGCTTACTGATGAGAAACTATTAGAATACTACCAATATCCCAAGATGCAAAAGCTTAAGGAAAAGATGCTTGGAATGAATGCAAACTCATATTTACTCACATTAGCACAAAGTGGTGCAAAACTACCCATTGAATTCAACATGGACATCCTAAAAGATCCAAATCTTATTCTACTAAGATATCAAATAGTGGTTATACAAATTCCAAAACCAACCACAAATCCTAATATACCACCATTATTTTCAAAAAACAATGATCAAACACAACCCATGGATAACCCATTATTTGGATCACCATCCCAAATTGAACAAGCATTTGTGGCACAATAGTATCAAGGAAATGCACCCCAAAACATGCCACAACATAATTCTATGCAAAACATGGGGAACCTTCCAATGTACCAACAAGGTAGAAACCCATCACAAGGGCAATACATTCCACAACATACCTCATACATTGACCCTTCCAACAACGTACAATACCAACAAGGGAAATTATCACAAAATCCACAACAAGGTATACTCTCAATGAACCACCAAGGTAACCTTCCACAACATCAACCACAACAAGGTGTACCATCAACACAATACCAAGGTAACCTTTCACAAAATCAACCAAAACAAGGTGTACCATCAATTCAATACCAAGGTAACCTTCCACAACATCAACCACAACAAGGTGTTCCATCAACATAATACCAAGGTAACCTTCCACAACATCAACCACAACAAGGTGTACCATCGACGCAATACCAAGGTAACCTTCCACAACATCAACCACAACAAGGTGTACCATCAACACAATACCAAGGTAACCTTCCACAATAATCACAACAATAAGGTGTGCCCCAAATGAACTACAAAGGCACCCTTCAACACAATCCCCAACAACATAATGTATCCCAAACCATAAACTACCAAGGTACACATCATCAAGTTATCCCTCTACAACAACAACAAGGAGAACCATGAAATAAGTATCAAGGAACACCTCAAAGTCAATATTAGGGTACACAACAAGGACCCAACCTACCATATGCACAACAAGGACCCAACATACCTTCTACACAACATGGTCCTCAAAGTCCCATGATTACACAATATCCAGTTTACGACCAAACAAATGTCATGGGGCAACATATCTATAATACCCAAAATCCTTAAGCAAGCACATCAAACAACAACATACATGTGTAACTACAAACACTCAATCAAAGGATATTGGATATACAAATTGGAAATCCTAGGAATAGCTATACTCTACAAGACATTTGTCCATATCTATTTGATCAAAATTTATCCATGGTACCTTTCCCCAAAGGCTTTGAAATACCAAAATTTGACAAGTAGAGGGGGAAAGGAGATCCAATAGAGAGTGCATGTGAAATTTTTAGTATCTTGCATGGAACTACAATGAAATGATACCTACTTGATGATACTTTTTCCATGGAGTCTCAACAGGATTGCTATATATTGGTTCTCCCGTTCACCACTAGGTATTAGAATATTTGACGAGTTTTCAAATAAGTTTGTCAACCATTTCTCGTATAACTTAGAACATGACATAACAATCACCGAACTCTATAAAATCAAACAAAATAAAGGAGAATCATTTTCCTCATACCTACAAAGATGGAGACACAAGGCGAGCAAATGTAAATGGCTCATTCTATAGAAACAACTTTTAGATATCTTTATCTCCAATGTACATGCAGATATCAATTACTCACTTCCTATGTTATGCCCAAGCAATTTTGAAGAAACTATTGAAAAGGGTATACTTATTGAAAGAGCCCTTATTGCAAGGGGTGTAATTAAAATTTATATCCCTAAAGATCAACCTTCTACTTCAAATGACATAACCAAGATATGGGCAAAGAAAAAGAATGTAATCAATGACAAAGTAGTTGATGCTATGGTTGTATGCAATGTGCAAACACCAAATATGCCATAATATTATGTTCAAATAGCACAACAAGGTTATCAACAGAACCACCATCCCAATTATCAATAGAACAACCAACTCAGTTATCCTTAGAACAACCAACAAAACAACCAACAACAAAATCAAGGATAGGATAACGAAAGGAGACCACCTCGACAATATGACCAACCATGAAGAAAATTTACTCCTTTGGAAGAATCCCTTGAGGTCATTATGCACAAACTAGTCCAAAAGAACCTCATCAAGATTAATGATAAAAAAAATTATGAGGATCCCAACTTCAAACCCCATTGGTATAACGAGAATAAAAAAATTGAATTTTACAAAATGAAGGGGAATACCACTAAAAATTGCACGAGGCTAAAGAACATCATGCAAGATTTAATCAAAAAGGAAGAGGTGACATAGAACATTGACTTGAAAATAAAGACCTAAAGATCTACAAGGATCCAATCCCTAACCATTCTAGGGGAAACAAAAAATGAAAAGAACAAGATTACCATAAAGCCACATTCTCTTATAACAATGATACCATTCTAGGAAATATCTCTTGTGATGATCATACCATCCATACATTAATCATACTAGGCATATATCCTGAATCTAATGTGGCTACCCAAAGGGGAAGAGTAACAATCCAAGGAGAACCAACCCAACTAAAAGCCACAAGTAAGTTATCCAGTGACTATAGCATTGTGGAACAACTCAAGAAAACTCACCTTAATCCCCATCTTGGAGCTCTTAAAACTATTGCCATCACATAAGGAAATATTGGAGAAAGCACTTGTCGAAATGACAATCCCAAACAACCTTAACGCTGATCAGTTTGAGGCCATGGTTGGAAATATCACATCCACCCATCATTTAGTATTTTCTAAGAAATACCTTCTACAAAAAATATTTCCACAATCAAGCTCTTTATTTAGAACTATGTGTCCACAAACAAAAATTCAATAGAGTACTCATAGATAATGGTGTAGGTCTAAACATTTTCACCTTTAAATTTGTGAAACAACTAGGATACTATGATGATATAATAGATAAAAACAAGAGCATCACCATCAAAGATTATGATGACATGGAGTGAAATTCAGAAGGAACCATTAGGTTACCCATTCAGATAGGACCAACAATAATAGAAACTACATATCAAGTACTAGATCTCAAGCTTCCATACAACCTTCTCTTAGGTTGACCATGGATCCATACTTTAAAAGTAGTCCCATCTACATTCCATAAATGCCTTAAATTTCCTTATGACAATAAGGAAGTTACCATATATGTCGACCCTAAACCTTTCCATTACTGTGCTAAATTTGAGAAAAACTATAAAAAGATTTAGAAAATACCCATCATCACTACCTTCATCCTCCACTACACCATCATCAACTGAGCTACCTAAATCTAACACCAAGATCCAAGTACTTGACAAGGGCTATGGGGAATACCACTTCAACCAATATTTTTGTATTGGAATGCTTCTCCCAACACCTAAGATGTATGGAGGATCAAAAGAGATCACATATGTACAAACTATAACAATGGTAGTCAAACCCACCATCTTCATCAAGTGGGGTGACATGCAAGATCAAAAAGTGTGTGAAGAAGAGCTATCTTCTTGGATCTACAAAGAAGAAGGACAGGAGACACCGCTACCTCCCCTTCCTATTGATCAGAGAAACAAATTAGATAGCCAAAAGCATGGGGTAAAAGTAAAAAGTTGTGTCACACTTTATAAAGGAAATGGCCAACACTGATCCAACTTTTAAACTTGAATCACTAAAAAGTGGGATATATGTTTTGAATTTCAAAATGATGTAAACTAGTAAAATGTGTATTTTTTATAATATTTTATGTTTGTAATTTTTTAAAAAAATTTAAAAATTATTTTAAACTAATTTTTAATAAATTAACACTATAATTTAGTTGTTGATAAAATGCTGAAAAATGAAGTTGCATGAAATGCCAAACTTTTTATAGTAATTTTTTTTTTCTTTCAATTTTTTTGTGTGTATTTATAACTTGAAACTTTAGTGCATGGATATATTTTTTTCCAAATTTGATAAATATATATTTTTAAATAAGTATTAAAATGTGCATGAATCAGAAAACAATTGTTTCCATTGGACGTCAACTTTCATATTAAATATTTATCTAAAATGGAAAAAAAATTATACCATCTTGAAATAGATTCTTTTATCTAGTGCATCATATTTTTTTCAATTTTTAAATAAGTTTTAGTATTTTTCCTTGGCATGGTAATCAACCTAATATTTTTTGCTAATAACCTACTTTTAGTAAAAATAAAAAATAAAATATAAATATTAATTAAACTATTAAAATAAATATATTTTTTAAAACTACAATTATGGATCTACAAAAGGGTATTTTTATATTTTAAAAAAAGTGTTATTTACATTAGGAGTTATTGAAACTTCAAGTTTTTCAAATAATTTTATTTTTTTGGTAAATTGGACTCAAATTGGTGCTCCATATATTTTTAGCCAATAATTTTAGTTGAAAAAGTTGTAGAAGTATCTAACTTATCTATAGTGAATCTTACTAGATCATATGTTTGGCCAAAATTGATTTTTAGTTAGAAATACTTAAATTCAGTTGTGTTGATAAGTTGGCTAAAAGTTTGACACAACTTTGTGCTTTTACCCCATAGGGTTCACTAGACAAGGTGGCCTTGGTTTACATGGAAAAGGAAGAAGAGAACCAGTTATCATGAAAAAACACCTAAAGAATCTTGAATTGGGTTATGGTTCATCTAACGTGATTACCTCTAATACTAAAAGCACCTCTTATGAGGAAGGAGCTATTTCTACCAGTGGTGAGACATTAGATAATTGCAAATGTCTAGATGACTATCTATATATCCAAAAAATGTTTGAAAACCTCAACATAAATACTATCATTACTGAACCTACATCCGAACATACATCTAATGATGACCATATTGAAATGGATTCCAATGAATACAAATGGGATTCTTGTGACTCTAGTGATTATAACCTAGAAAACCTATGGGGGTTTGGTAAAACCAATGTACCTACCATAGCAACAATATCCATAAGCTTTGTCAATATCAACAACAAAATATCCTTGCATTATCTGCAATTGATAGATTGGGACCAACAACATGCTTTGGTTTTGGACACATTCTAGAATAATGAAGCTATTGTGGAGTTCAAGGACTTCAAACCAATACACTACAAGGAAATGATAAAGCAGGGTTTGTAATGAAACTAGATCAAGGAGCATATTTTGGAGGGGAGATTACATCTTCTAGTTGTAAAAATAGACTATAAAATTTAAAAATAAAAAAGAGGTCCCCTAAAGAAAACAAAAATGTGGCTTTATCAGATTAGGAAAAGAGAAAAAAAAAAAGGACACTTCTAAGGGTGAAAACCTCTTTGAGGCACCCAAAGATGGAGCATTCAATCTCCCAACCATAGAATATCAAGAGAAATCAACACTCATAGTTGAAGATGTTAAAGCTATCAATGTTGGAACAATAGAAATACCAAAAATAACATACCATGTAGCATCACTTGATCCTAAAGAAAAGGTGAAATTCTCAACATTTATTAATGAAAGAAAAATCAACTTTGCATGGACATATGCAGACATGCTAGGGCTATATCCAACATTGGTCATACATCACCTAGTAGTTTTCCCTAGAGCTAAACCCATTAAACAAAAGCTATGGAATATGCATCCACATATAACACTTTTTGTAAAAGTATAACTTCAGAAATTGTTAGATGTGGGCTTCATCAGGCCTATTGACTATCCTGAATGGGTATCTAATCTAGTACCAGTATCAAATCCCACTTGGGGAATAAGGATCTACATAGACTTTTAGGATCTAAACAAGGCTTTCTTGAAGGATAAATTATCTCTACCCGGTATTGACATGATTATAGATCTAACTGTAGAGCATGAAATGTTGTCACTGATGGATGACTTCTTTGGATACAATAAAATCAAAATATCTCTCGAGGAACAACACAAAATAAATTTCACTTGTGCATGGGGAACCTTTTGTTGAAACATCATGCCATTCAATCTAAAGAATACAAGGGAAACCTTTCAATGAGAAATGAGCACCATTTTACATGATATGTTGCATACCACTGTGGAGGATTATGTAGATGACATACTAGAAAAATCCACCAAAAGAGAAGACCATTTGACCAACCTAGAAAACATATTTGACAGGCTAGAACAATACAACTTGCATCTCAACCCAAATAAGTGTGTGTTCAATGTAACTTCTAGAAAACTATTGGGTTACATAGTATCAAGAAGAGGCATGAAGGTAGATCCCGCCAAGGTAAAAGATATATTAGAAAAACCTCCTCCAAAAATATTGAAGCAATTGACAAGTCTAGAAGGTAAACTACAATCCATTAGACAATTCATCACACAGTTGGTAGAAAAGTTCCATCCATTCACCCATTTTTTTATACAAAGATATGACATTCAAGTGGGATAGCAGATGCAATTAGGCTTTCCAATAGGTCAAGTATTATTTATTCACTCCTCCAACATTAATGCCACAAATTCAAGAAAAGGAAATGATCCTATATGTATCTATAACACCGATAGCATTAGGAGCTCTATTAGCACAACTAGATGACAAGAACAAGGAAAGAGTAGTCTATTGTATCAGCCGAACACTAGTGGGCTATGAATTGAAGTATTCACCCATAGAAAGAGTGTGTCTATCTATCATCTTTGCATCACAAAAGTTAAGACACTACATCTTAAACAAACAAGTAAAGTTGATATCAAAAGTAGATCCCCTAAAGTATTTATTGGCAAAAATAGCTCTAATAGGGAGGATTGCTAAGTGAGTAGTGATACTTAGTGAGTTTGGCATAGATTACATTGATAGAAAATATATCAAAGGACAAATCATAGTAGATCAATTAGAAAATACACCAATGGAAGATCATCAACCTTTAACAACAAAATTTCTAGATGAAAGCATACTACTAACATAATAGTCTAGCCATTGGAGTACTTTGATGGGCCCCACACTCAACATAGCTCAGGAGCTGGCATTTTATTTATTACACTATAGGGAGATAGTATACCTAAGGCTTACATGATTTATTTTCCATGTACCAATAACATTTATGAATATGAAGCACAAATCACAGGACTGAAGATGGTCATAGAATGGAGGATAAAGGAACTACAACTTTATGGAGACTCCCAACTAGTCATCGAGTAGCTAAACAATGAATATCAAACAAAGGATGACAAGATAATGCCATATAAAAGAATGGTGGATAGTTTCAAATAGTAATTTGTCAGCATTACCTTTGAACAGGTTCATAGGATCAACAATAGAGAAACTGATGCTATGGTAACAATAGGCTCACTCCTTGAAATTCCACAAAACACTCCCAAATACGAATTCCTTGTGGAGCAACTCCTTATATTGACATTCGATATCCCATAATCAAAACTTGTTTGTGATTTTTTTGGTCCTAACTCACCATAGTGCCAAGATATGTTTGACTATATCTAGCATGTTATCATACCTCCTAACTTAACAATAAACCAAAAGAAAACCTTTGTCCGTAGACCATATCGATTCACCATCTTAGGAGATACCCTATATAAACGAAGTCTAGATGGAACATTACTTCAATGTATCAACATGGAAGAAGTGTAAACTGCTTTACAAGAAGTGCACAAAGGTATTTGTGGGTCTCACTCTAGTGGACCTAATCTAGTATATAAATTGCTAAGAAAAAGGTATTATTGGCCCTTAATGGAACATGAATCCATCCATTTCTTAAGAAAATGTCGCTAATGTCAACAACACAGTGATTTTATTCACACATCGGCACAGGAACTAAGACCTATAAAAACATCAGGTCCTTTCTCATAGTGGGGATTAGACTTGATAGGTAAGATATCTCCCACTTCATCCAATGGGCACAAGTTCATTATCACCGCAATCAAATACTTCACAAAGTGGATAAAAGCAATTCCATTAACATACATCATAGGAAAAAAAATATCCAAATTTATCTTAAATTATCTAATTTGTTGATATGGAATTCCCCAAACTATCATAACAAACAATGGAACCCCATTCACGAACAAAGACATCTGTGAGATTTTTTCAAAATTTTCTATCCAATACCGATTCTCAATGCCCTACTATCCCCAAGGAAATGGTTAGGCTGAAACGTCCAATAAAACCATTCTAAAAATACTGAAAAATACTATTAATGATGCCAGTCATGATTGGTATTTACAATTAAACCCAACCCTATAGGCTTATTGAACTAGCATTCAAACACCTACGGGTGCCACACCTTTTTCCTTGGTCTATGGATCTGAAGTGATCTTACCTATTGAAGTTGAAATCCCCTCACCGTGAGTATCTTTGAAAGGCATTGTCAACAATGATGAATATCAGGTGTCTAGATTGAATGAGTTGGAACTCTTGGATGAAAGTAGTTTGAGCATGTTAAACCATTTCCAAGTTTATCAAAATTAGCTTAAATGAAGCTACAACAAAAAGATAAAAAATAGAAGCTTTCAAGTTGGTGACCTCATACTAAAAGAAAATTAAAAGATCCAACTGAATCAAGATTGGAAGGGGAAGTTTGAACCAAACTAGTTAGGTCCTTTCATCATCACAACAATCTATGGCTCTGGAGCTTATTAGTTGGCTACTCCTAAAGGATAACCTTTAGTCAAACCTCTGAATAGAAGCCATCTCAAAATATTTTTTACTTGAACGCATTAGAGTATCCCAATAAAAAAGCTTAAAAAGAAAAAAGAAAAAAAAAAAGCAAGAAAACGGTAAAGAGAAATAAAATGTTCTTTAAGTGAAAACTACTTTGTGGTGCTTCTAGAACATGTACCATAGTGAAAACTTGGTAAACAGGAACTACGTTTGAATAAGACCTACATCTTTAACTATTAGAACTATCTAAAGTATCCACCTCATTCATCCCATAATAAAATGTGCAAACCAACCATGGGTCGATGACTGATCAAGTGTTGAACCTTGCTGCACCATCAAAATCCCTCTCCCCTAATGAAGGTAATATTGTATCGAGCTAAGGGAAAATTCCCAAAAATTGTAGAAAATTGGATCCTTGTAAATCCCATCATGATCTAAAACTATCAAATTAAAAAACATCCAAAAAGAAAAAAAATCAAAACAAAGTCAAAAACATTGAAATTATGAAAAAACATTATGCTTTGAGTCAACACCAATCGAACTACATGTTCTTTGTGTGTATAATGTAGGAAAGGATAATATTTGATCAACCCCTAAGGCCCTAGGTCATTCCCCTTAGGTGTCTGTCATAATCTTTAAACTTAGTCAAAAATCCAAAAAAACATAAAAATAGAAAAGTCAAAAACATGTTCTTAAAAAAGAAAACTATGAGCCTTTGCATGGATAACATAGGCAAGACCATCATAAATGATGAGCCCTTGAGGTGCTAGGTTAGTCCCCCCCCCCAAAAAAAAAGGAAAATTGTCATATAATTTCAAAATCCAAAAACATTCATAAAAATTAAAAACTCCAAAAAACTAGTCACTCAATACAGTCAAACTACAATGTCTCTCACATAGGCATGGCTCATCTTTGATTAGCCATCGAGGCACTAGGTCAATCCATTTAGGTCCCCCTATTTGTTTCTAAATTTCTCAAAAACAACAAAAAAAATATCAAATAATATGAAAAATTACAAAAGGTCTTATCTCCATCGACACTTATCCATAATAAACTTTCCATTCCCAATAAACAATCATCACCTTCAACCTTTAATAAAACAATCAACAAGAAAAATAAACATAAAAATCAAAAAATCCAAAGTAAAGATCAAAATGATTGAATAAATATAAAGTTAAAACAATGCCTAAGTATAGACTACCATACTTGTTTGAAAATCATTATCAACAATCCTAAACATGAGTCTTAATAGATACAATGTTCATACAATAGACATCATCAATGGATTTCATCATGAAACATCAACACAATTATGGCAAGTGATACTGCATCTTTTTTTATCTTTTTATAGTCTTATCTTTTTTATTTATCTTAATACCACATTCCCAAGATCTTGTTGTGTGTATGGAAGTTGTTTTAAGGAAATTCATGTAGTAGTTGCATGTTAGGTACTCCATACCTCTCTATGTAACTGGTCCAAAATGTTTTAACACAATTCAACCATACACTCTAACAAGGTTTCCATATGTATGGTATGATCAAGAATATTATGTGTGTGTCAAGTCAAAGTCCATGCAATGGATACAATGTCGCCTTGGTTATTAATACCCTAGTGCATTATATCTATTTCTACATCAAAAAGGATTGCTAAAAGATACAAAACCTCTATGAAATCAAAAGAAAAACTCATTAGTAACTAACAACATCAAATTCCTATCCATCTCTAAATCATCAAAAAATTCTTCTAACTAACAACTCCATATTGCATCACAATATCATTAGTACCATATACATCTTGCATCCAAAAATTCATCAATGCATATCATGACCATAATAAAATGATAACACATCATCCATCATATATCATCATCGATCACATAGATACATAAATCATACATCCATCCATATCATATACATACATCAGAAAAGTAAAAACCATGGATGTGTATACATCATTATCCATAATCATCTCATAACACATATTAAAGCTAAATCAAAACATGGTATATCTCATATATCATAAAAAATGAGAATGTTAGATACATAATCAAGTAACATGTGTAATATCATATGCAAAAAAGTACAAATACATGAGGCCTCAGCTGGGCCGATGAATGTATATACAAAAATCATGTCTACACAAAGTTTCTTATATAATAAACACCATAAAAGATCAAGGAACAATCAACCCTACTGGCCATCCCAAGGTGGGGATCTTAGCTGCTCCTGGCATTGATGAGGAGATGTTTGTGGCATGACTGGAGACTGATGTGGCTATCTAACTAATTGGCCAGCCAACTCTACACCTATTTGAGTAATCAGCTCTCCAAAACAAGGTCGTCTCTATGATCTAGCAACAAAGGCCTCATAGAGCATCTAGTAATATGTACTTCTCTATAATAACTGATCTCACTCAGCCTAGTACTAAGTGAGAGGAATGAAGGAGGCTAGTGATAATTCTACTGTAAGTCTAAGCTGCCTCTCTATGGCTATCTCCTACATCAACCTGTCCTGCTTCTATCGAAACCCATCTCTCTCTTTATAGTCAAGGCTACCACCTATGCCTCAAATTCCTACCTTTGGACAGCCTCTACATCACTCTTGAGCACCTAAGCATCCTTGTCTATTGTTAGTTAGGCTATCTGTACTACCACTATTGCATCCCTAGGCGGGGGAGGACCCTAAGATACCTGTTGATCCTGCTGCATCAGATCAAACTACTCTTCATCATGCTGAACTTTCTCCCCATCATGACTTGATCTATCCAATTGATCTACAATGATCCTTAGTCACTATCTCTCACCCCTTTGATCAGTTACACTAGCTCTCCCTATAACTGGCCCAACACCAGCAAGACCTATGAAATGAAGAGGAACACAATAAGCCCACCACTCATCATACTCGTGTGTAGTCCCTGGGTTTACCAAACCTACTACCCAACCCAATCCAAATGGGGCAAGTCATCGAAACTCAACGACAACATCTACAGACAAGGCCTATGGCCCCCACACCCCAATCTCTTGGGATGTCCTCACAAAAAGTGCATGATAATCATGTTTGAACTATGTCTGCCACTCTTCAAACTGACGGAGAACCCGATCAGGTAAGTAATGCTAAAAAATTGAATTGATACGGCCTATCAACCATCATTTATGTCGACAGTAAGGAAGATGATCCACATCATCATGCTAGGCCTTGCAACCTAACCATGGTCTACAAATAATTAATGCAGCCATCTCATCAAAAACACAATTCCAATAAGGTAGCTGGGAAGGCCAGGTATAGTGCATGAAATCTGAGTATATGTACAAATATGGATCCTTCAGACCCCAATGCATAAAAAAATCTGGTCTAGTCACTAGAATATGCTCCTAGGCTCATACATGTAACAATTTCACTCCAGTAAAAATAAAGTTGCCTCCATGATAAGCAACCTCATACATATCTCTATATAAGTGTACTAGGAGACATGGTCCCCACACATACCTCATAAGATGCTCCATCATATCCTCAATATAGATGCTCCAACTAATAGGAAACTATCTACCTCTATGATAAGGTACCGCAAGCCTTGAGATTAAACCACATGGGAACATAGAAATAGGATATGCGTTGTCAAAAAATGGAGATAATGAGGGAGAAAAAGATAAAGATGAAGGTGAAAGAAATGAAGAAGAAAGAGACAAATATGAAAAAGAAGAAGAAGAAAAAGCAAAAGAAGAAGAAGAAAAAGTAGATGAAGAAGAAAGAGTAGAGGAAGAAGAAAGAGATGGGGAATCTTCCAACAAGAATGAAGAAGAAAAAAGGCAGGTTGTGGAATCATAAAGGTCCTTCGAAGAATCCTCCTCCAGTGATGATGTATTAAAAGGCTTGTTATCCAAGAAAATAAGGTTCCAGCCGATAATTCCTCTGGAACTTCTACAACTGCCCATGGTTCAAGGTAGTGTGGATTTGGACAAGATATCTCCCATTCACAAATTGGTGTTAGGGGATGCATTGCATGCATTTGGAAGAAAATAAATTCTAGAAACACATCAAAAGGGGAGAAAGCTTATTGATGATTCCCTCAAAGCTTTGCAGGAGGCCACCCTTGGTACACTAATTGATACATCTCTTATTTCTGTAGAAAATATGAAACTTCTATTGGACTCGTTTAAGGAGTATGCTTCCAGACTTGGTGAGAAGACTGGGCAAGAAATTGAGGAGAAAATGGTAGATAAAAGGCTTTCAGAACTTCATGATAAGTGTGCTCTGGCACACACTAATATGGAAAAGATCCTGAAAGTTGTGAAAGCTTGTGGTTCTAAAGCAAATACTATGTTTGCTTACTGCATAAACTGGATGGATGCCACATAGAGTATCAAAGATCTCATGGACTCTATTGAGTCCCAGTTGATAGCTATTTCTAGTACATACAGTGCATCTAAAGATAGAGACAGGTCAACTTGGAATGCTATCACTGCTCACAGAGAGAAATTATTTATTCTATAGAAGCAGAAGGAAGAAATCATCAGAAGATTCGGTCAGTTAGGTGACCTTGTGAGAATGGAATACACTTTGGTGGTCAATGCTTTGGAAAATGTAGAAAATTTGGAAAATATCAATTTGACTCCATGCACTTCGGATGATGCTGAAGAAAGTCTAATGGAATTAGAATCTATGAATAGAATGTTGATATCTACTAAGAAGAGTTGGGAAAATGACAAGTGAGCATGGCAAGGTATTCTCAAGGAGCTTCAAGGTTCACCTTCCTCTAGATAATGCTTTTTTAGTTTATATTCCTAAGGGGGAGTTAGATTTTTTTTTCCAGACCACCCTTGTATATGTATATATATTCATATTTTTTGGACCGTCCTTTGTCCTTGATGTCAAAGGGGGAGAGAACATCATGGAGATAAAATGGGAGAGTGTGCTGCACATAGGAGGTTTGTGCATTCTTTTGGCTCATGTTTCCATCAATGAAAAAGGGGGAGATTATTGGAAGAATAAAGAAGAAAATCTCATTATGCAATTGTTATGTTGTCATTGATGTCACCATGTTATATGAGTTGCAACTGCATCACCATAAAGTTCAAGCTTGATCCGGTATTCTGAACTGGTATGCAGAAAGAGTTATTATCCTCCACTATTTTTGTTTGCAATTCTCCACTGATGAATATCATTCCTTGCTTGGGACATGGTCTTTGGATGTTATAAGTTTGTACATTTAGAATTTCATGTGTATAGGTTCTCATATGGCAAGTTGGTATCACTTAGTTGTTGTATTTTGTTATTAGGTCTATCCCTGGCCACCTAATCAATATTTAATGTTATAATGAATTAATTTTATGTTGTGGATGTATTTATGACCTATCTTAGGTCCATTCCAACATATTGTAGTGTACTACATGCTTGAATTGTTTTTGGAAAAATTTTATACAAGCTTGAAGCCGACAGTTAATATTTTGGTGAATGAGGCTTACATCTAATTAGGCCAACCTAATTGATACTTATGGATGTGTCAGATATATATATATATATATATATATTGGATAGTTTTGAGATTGATGTGGTGATAGATAAGTATGCAAAGATGAATCAAGGGGAACACATATCTGCTAGTATGCGATTTTATCAAAAGAGGGGTGTAAAGTTAGTTTATTGGGCATCAAAGGAACTGAATCAACACTTGTTAGGTGTAACTTTATCAATTCATATTCTGGTTGTAAGCCATTTCTACATTGTATCTTTATAGGAAGTGAGCCTCCCATTTTGGATAGTGAGTCCTAGTAGTGAGCCACCCTTTGTAATATCTTATAATCAGTTATATTATATTGTGAGCTAATCCTCACCGTGGTTTTTCCCATTTTGGGTTTTCCATGTAAAAATCTCAGTGTTCATGTGTTGTGTTCTTTTATGTTCTGCTAATATTCTTGCTCATTCTTACTATTATATGTATTGGATTATTTGAACGGTGTGTGTTCAATAAGTTAAAGAAGATACTGATTCACCCCACTCAGTATCTTGGGTGTTCAACACTATTAACTTTTCATCTATTCCAAATTTCATGCCACTGTGGATTGATCCTTAAATCCAATTAAGTTACACAACTTTCTTAAATCTACTTTAGTTATCAAGGTCCACCTGCTTAGGTTTAGCAAAGCCTAAAGTGCAGGGAGTCATCAACCACATAGGTTAACTTCGTTCGTTAGCCCAAAAATGTTATAAGTCTGATCATAGAGCCTGGCATCCTCTTAGGATTTATAACCTACATTTTTGAGCCCTAATAGAGTCCTTAATAAGTTTTTAACAACTTCAATTTCTTCCATCTTACTACCAAGAACATTGATGGCATTGACCACTTCATCCACTTTGAGAATGTAGGCTATAATATCTTCATCTTCAGACATCCTTAGGGTTTCACTTTTGGCTTTGAAATTCTACATCTTTGCTTCTTGACCTTGTCATATTATTCATAAATACTCTCCAACTTTTTCTAGATCTCTTTATTAGTTTTTAGACTTGTCACCTTTCCAAGTTTAGAATCAGAAAGACCACTTAGGATAGCATTGCTTGCTTTTCCATTTTTCTCATATTTCTTGATCCCATCATCATTTGCCATACCATTAGTAGGAATAGTATATCCTTTTCAACTAATTTCCAAATGCCAAAACTTAGAGAGAAAAGAAAGGATTCCATCCTATCTTTCTAGTAAGCATAATGTGTTCCATTAAATATATAATATTTGAAACCCTTCTTGTGCACCATCTGGATCTACCTCAATAGGTTAAGATTTCTCCAAAGAAGCACAAGTATAATACCAATTGTTAGATGCACAAGACAATTGAGAGTGGGTGAATCAATTGTACATTAAAACATTCAATCCCTCATTAAATTCTAAAACCTTATCAAGATTTAGAACCTCATTAAGCATTAGTAGAATTTAAACATGTGAAACAATACTTCAAACAAAACCATACACAAGAGAACACCAGATTTATGTGGAAAACCCTAAGCAGGGAAAAACCATGGTGAGGATTAGCTCACATATATATAAATAACAATATTGAATTATAATAGGTTCACTACCAAAGGTCTCACTACCAAGAGGACTCACTATCCAAAAGAAAGAAAGAAAAAAGAAGATTGTTACTAAGAGATTCGCTATCTCAAAGCAACATGAGAAATCTACCACTACAACCTTGCACCATCTGGAACCTTTGGCTCACTGCCACTAACAAATTTTGGCACACTGAAAATGTAGACATCTAATCACTGCATCCAAAGTCATAGGCATTTAAGCTCACACTTATATCACCATATTGTTGAACACCTGAAATACTAAGAGGGGAGGTGAATCAATATTCATTAAAATTAATTAACTTCATCAACTTTAAACATTCATTCAATGCATCATATTAAACTTGTAGTAATGGAAAGGAACATAGAAATCATGCGTCACATTAGAGAACACGAGAACACTAGATTTATGTGGAAAAGTCTAAAATGGAAAAACCATGATGAGGATTAGCTCACAATACATTATAACTGGTTACAATGTTTGATACAGAATGGTGGACTCACTATCCAAAAAGAGAAAGGATCAATATTGGTAGCTCATTGCCAAAGGGTTCACTACCTAGAATAGAAAGAGATAGAAGAAAGTTTGGCTCACTTCCAATGATGAACTACTAATATTGCATCTGACATATGCTAAAGATATAGCTCCACTGAAGCTAAGAAAATTGACTTAACACACTTCATACTTCACAACTATGATTCACACTTCTATACACCAAATCTCACATATACACACACACTACACACTCTATCCATCACATTCACATAGTGATTCAACCTTGTATATATATCGTAACCATCCAAAACATTAATTAGGTTGACCTAATTAGATATACCATTCACCTCATAATCTTTCAGTCAAAAACATCAACAAACATACCTTGTGGCAAGAACCAAAAAATGTAGCACATTAAAACAGGTCAGCATGACCTATAATCACTCTTATGATACTGCTCCTTGTACAACTCAACTCCGCATGACCCTAAAATACTTAGGTGAACATCGGATAGAAAAATTGGTGAAGTAATAACATAATGAACCAACTATTCACTCACAATTTGACATGCGAACCACCAAAACACTTGCCACTTGGAATATACACACCTCTAACATTTGTAAACACTACCACAAAACCACATAACATAATATTCATCCATAGTGGAATGCAAAGTATTCCAACATACACTTTTTCACTACAACTTTGTCATTTCCAAAGCCAATGCTATGCCAACATTATCTTCAACTGCAGAAAACATCAACTTATGAAACTTTGGATTTAGACTCTTCCAACATGCATGAACATTACCTTAAAACTGCATAACCAAATTCTACATAGCTGAGCAATGAAAACCACAAAATTGGTTCTCTGAACACTAAAAACTACAATCTAGGACTTACGAAATTACCCAAGCCATTTGGTCTTCATTGAACCAACACTTCTGCATCTTTTTCATGGGTTTCCATCAATGACAACACCATAAATTATCATGCTCATAAATCTCCCCACTCAATGTTCTCTTCACATCATCAGTCTCATGTTGTCAACAATCTCCTCAATGAATAACAAACTCCCAACAATCTCCCCCTTTGTCATTGATGCTACTATGAGCCAAAATTACTCCCCCTTTGACATCAAGGGAAAATGGTACCAAAAAGATATTTCTTTACTTTTCTCTACTCCCCCTTACATATATATTTACATTAATGTAACTCCCCCTAACAATGTTATCTATTACCAAAATGATAAATACTTATACTACAACATCACCAAATACTTTCACATATGTACATTGCAATCAAGAAAACCATCTATATAAAGAAAAAATGTACAAATTAACTTGTGGAGGGTAAAATACTTTAATTAGAAACCTTCAATTTTTCAAGGTGTGCCTCCCAATCTTTCTTTGATATTTCCCACTCCTTCTTAACAAAGGAAAGTATATCACACTATCTTTCAAGCTTTAGATGAAGGTCTTCTTCTTTATCTAGAGAACTGGGTACCAAATCCTTTTGCAACATCTTCTCAACACTAGATAAAATCCCAGTTAGAGATGTAACCCTTGCACTTATCAAGTGTCTAATTTGACTATACTGCACAATTATTTTCTCTTTTTTTTCTTGTAGGTGGAAGAACTAACCATGCAAATTTTCAATAGTAGTCCTTGTTGCACTACACCAACCAGATCATAACCACCAAAGGCCTAAGAAATTTGTGACTCTATTGAGTCCATTTGGTCCTTAATGCTCCTTGTAGAATTAGACCATTTTAAAGAAAATTGAAATAAAACTTTAGTTTCTTCCACATAATTTTGAATATCTTTTAAGTTTCTTTTCAACTTACCATGTGAAACAACACACTTGTCAAAAGCATCTACCAATCTCTTGTCATTGATCTTCTTTGTCATTTCCTTTTCTAATTTTTCTTCCAAATTTATAGAGTATTCCTTAAAGGAATCAAGTAGTAGCCTTAATTTTTGCACACTGGATAGAGAATTTTCAGCATTTGCTCTAGGGAAGCTATCATGCAACACTTTTATTGCTTCATCAATCATTTCAACACTCTTTTGGTGTGTTTGAAGTATCTCCTTCCTATTTCAAATATATTTGTCATCGCACCAAAAGATCGACCTATTAATGATTGATACAACTGTCAGAGTTAATGAATCCATGGGAGATGGTTAAGCCATGTCATGAACCCAAGAGATGCACTACAAAACACAAGGATTCCAAGGGCACACACCTTGCAACAACCCCCCTAGTGCAAGAAATGGGTTTGAACTTGTGACCCAGGCTCTAAAACCAATTATTCTAAAGATAGTTGTCATTGCACCAAAATATTGACTTGTTAATACCTAATACAACTTCTAGAGTTAATGAATCCATGGGAGGTGATTAAGCCATGTTACGAACCCAAGCACTACACTACACTACACAGGGAGACCAAGGGTGCACACCTTGCAACACTTACTTGTTGAGGCATGAAAATCATGACCAAGCTATAATTTATGCAGGGGAGACATTTTATCCATATCTACTTGTCCTTGCTACATAGGAATTTGTAATAACTATTTTGAAACCACTAGTTGGAACTGAAGATGCATGTACAATAGATTTTTCAATGAATCTCTAGAAGCTATGGAGGATTCACCAACTATTTGAGCACTTTCTTCTTCCTTATTATCACTCTTCTCGTTTTCTTTATTGTTAGAGCACTCTTCTGCATTCTTTTCTTCTTGAGCAAGCTTTTGATTATCCGAAGGAGGCACACTCTATTTATCTTGTACTTTATCCTTCTCCAAGACATATTTTTTAACTTCTCTTTTCTCATCATTAGTCTTCTCATTTAAAGGGGACAAGTTCTACTCATTTTGAGTTTCATTCTTCTCTGAGATGTCACATTTCTCTTCTTTTTTCCCTTCATCAACAACATTCTCCATATCTAGAGGGTTCTTATCAGTTAACACATCTTCTTGCCCAATATTATTATTAATCTCTTCATCCAAAGGGATGTTATCTACTGTAATGTTTTCTTGTCCTCCCTTAGGCTCAGAAACATGTTCATATTGCTCATTAATAGGTTCATTGACTTCTAGAATAGTTGTATCATGTTGTAATTGCTCTTTATTATCTGGAGACATTCCAAATCCTTTTGCTAAGTCTACAACCTATTGTAGTGTCTCATTCTTGAGCCTTTAAATGTCCTCTCTATCTCTACTCATTATACTGTTAACTCTTTGCATTGTTTTGAATTTTCTACTATACAATTTAGATACTCTTTTCCTATCCTCAACAATAAGAGAAGAACCAATCTTCTCCAAGGAAAATTCCTTTATCTTTGCTTCTTATTCAATTGCTTCTTACCTTCTTGTAGTTAAGACATTCTTCAAAACATCAGGATATTGGTCCTCAATCTTATCCAAGCCGGTGTCAAATTTTATCATATACTTAACTATGTCTTCTTCAATGGTCACCTTGTCTTCATCATTAGATTTTAGATACATTTTGATTGTGTCTTCCAAGAGACCAAAATTTGGAATACTAATAAACAAAATTTTAGACTTTAAAGGGCTATTTTCCCTTATTGGAGGGGTTTTTTCTTTCTTCTTCCCCTTAAATTTAGGAGATTTCTCTTCTCAGAATCTTGAAATATTTCTTTTCTCTTTCCACTTCTTCACTCTCAGTATCAACAATATCAATTTTGGTTCTTTTGGAAATGGTCTCTTTTGTGGAGGCTTGGGACTTCTTCTTTTAGACCAATTAAGGTTCTTACTCTTCTTCTTCTTCATGCTCATAGATGATGTATTTATCCCTTGTTTCCTTTTATTTTCTTATCTTCTTACTAGCCTTTTGTTGCTCAGAGACACTAGATGTAGCCTTCTTCTATGAAATCTCTATAGGATTTGTTCTGGAGGACTTCAAAATAGTAGGAAAGGGGGTAGAGGTCCCGACAGGCATTCTAGTGCTAGGAGTACCCTACGAAGCCATAGATGGGGTCTTGATTTTCTCCATAGAACCCTTTGAACAACCAACAATCTCCTCCAGCTCTTCCTTCATCCTTTTGACATTTTTCTTTGTCTCCTTTTCCTTTTGTTTCAAGTTGACTTCACTAGATTTCTCCTCATAGGTTCCAAACCTATCCCCAATAGGATCTCTAGGTTTACTCAACACAACTGCAACACGATCGGTAATTCATTCTATAGTAACCTTATAACCCAGCTTTGAAACCCAAACTTTTTTGGGTTCAACTACTTCCATAATGAAATTATCTCCAGTAACCATAAAGGATGTTTCCTTATATTTCTCAATAATATTTTCTAGTATCCTCTATCTTCATTTCATTCTTCCTTGAAAGGTCTTGAAGAAACCCCATATTATAGTATTTTGGGTTTCTAGGTTTTTGAACCTTCTCAAGTGGTTGTAATTTGAATTACAACAAGAAAATTTTCCAACCACACAACATTATTTGTATTGTAAAATTCTCTAAGAAAGTAGAACAATAAATATACAATTAGGGTACCATACCAGAAAGGGTACCAAGATTCTTTGGTCTTCTAAAGATTCTACATAAGCTGTTGTCTCAAAAGTTCATACAAATCAATGTCCAAACCCTCTTTCATCATCTAGTGAGCAGTATGAATGGTGGTAGCCAACACAAATTTTTCTCTATTTGTATAATAGATCTTATAGCCAATTACCATCGATGCAATCCTAACTACCAGATCATCAATGTCCTTCACCATTAGGGAATGCTTGTAAAATTTCACATTGGTGAGCTTCATTACCATTTCATTCTTCATGGCCTTCATTACCGAAACAAGTCTGTTATTCCTTGCATAACCACCCCATTTTTTTTTATTTTGGAACAAAATGGGTCCCCCTTGTTTTTGTTTTTGTCCTTGGTGATTTGTTTGGGTCTTAGGAGCTGTTCATTTTCTCCTAAGTCTTTCTTTCTTTTGGTCTATTGGAAGCAGAGTCAGGATGGAAAATGGACTTAGAACTTTTGTAAGGTTCCAAGTCCAGATTCAATCCTCGTTCCGGTTTCGCCTTTCTTCCTTGTTATTTTTCATTTTCTTTTGGTTGGTCTTGCACTCTAGGGTTCATTTCTCCCCTGAGTCATTTCTTGTTTTCCTTGTGTTTTGTTTTTTTTTCCCAAGCGGAAGCGGAACCAGAGTTGGAAGTAAACTTGGAACTTTGTAAAATTTCCATATTTTTCTCCTGTCCCGATTCTAACTTTTCTTTTTTTGCTTTGTGTTGTCATTTCTGTTTTTGTTTGGGCTGGGTCCGGTTTTTGTTCTAGTCCCACTTCCCTTCACTTTGTTGTCCTTGTCTCGATTTTTGTTCCTTTGTTAGGATCAAAACTGAAATAAGAATCAAACTTGGAACTTTGTAGAAGTTCTAGTTCCAGCTTTGGTTCCATTTCCTCCCCCATTCCCCTTTGTTGTCTTTCTTTGCTGCGAGACCAGAACCGGGTTCAGAGTTAGGTAAGAGACTTGTTAAAGGTTTTTTATTCCGACTCAAATCTGGGTTCGTGTTCGCCTTACCTCTGGTGTTCACATGAGTTAACTGTTCATTTGCATTGATTGCTCCACCTTTGACCTACCACAGTTATTGCATTAATTGCAGCCTCCTCACACGTGCAAACTGATTTTGAAATCTTAATTCTTTTTAACTGGCTCATTATCTTTGTTATCTAAGTCGTTTTAGTGAACCAGAGCCAGGATAACTTCATGAGGAGTGATTTGATTGTAGAGGCATGTTGGTGAGCGATTTTTTTTCAAGTTTCAGTCTTTCCTTGTGGGCGTTTCGAGTTAGGGTTTCTTTTCTCTTCTTTTCTTGTTGTTCTTTGTTGTTTCATTTTCGTGTTCTTGCTCGTCATGTTTTGGCACGTTTGCAGAACCTTTTATGTGAATCTTCACTCATTTCTTGGTGTCTTTTTGGTTTTGTTTTTGTCCTTTTCTATTTTCCCATTTTGTTTTCTTTCTTTCCATTTGTTTATTTTCGTTTTGTTGTTGCTTTTGTGGCAGGTGCGTTTTGTTGTGCCCTAGTTTCTAACTAGGGTTTCGTTTGGTTGGATCCTCCATGTGTTAAATGCATCTAAATTTGTTTGGAGACCCTTCTTATCATCCTTTTGTGTTGATTTTTTGATTTCCATGTTGGGTTTGTGATGCCCTAATTTTCTGAGTCGACGCATCGTGCAAACTAGGGTTTTCTCGATGACCTTTACAAAATATCCAGCCCTAGGTTTAAAAATTGGTCTTTATGCGGTTAAGGGGTGAGGTTAAGCCCCTCTATTTGGATTTCCTTATAAACCCATGTGACCTAGATCCGTAAATTCATGTGATCACATATTCAAGAAAAGTGCTCCATTTTTCATGCTAAACTAGTGGGAGCGGACTCAGGAATGAATTCGTCCCGTGGATGTTTGCATTGGAGTTCATTCCCAATAATCTCATTTCTGGTCATTATTTATTTTGGTCTTTACACTTTCCCTTTGGTGGAGACGGAACCGAAGTGGAAGTCAAACTTGGAACTAGCAATTAGTTTTGGTTTCATTCTAATCCCGGTTCTGGTCTCATCCTGGTTCTAGTCTTGATCCCGCTTTGTGTTAGAATGGTTCCCTATTCCTTATTCTTTTGTGACTCCACTTCTGATGAGTTTGAAAATTTGGCTAAGTATGAAAGTTGTCCTGAGGAAGTAGAGAAACGTATTAGTTGATGTTTTAATTTTTATGCCTTTTTTTTCATCTAATATAGGGGTTTATTGCAGAAGTAAGAAATGTCAGGAGCATCAAAAGAGGCTTCTCAAAGGAGCCAGCCTGTAAAAAGCTCAAGGCAAGGAGCTAAGCCAAAGAAGATCAAGGTGGAGCAACTCCCTTACACCCTGAGATACAAACATAGGGAAGCTACTCTCATAGCTAGCAAGGTGTATTCTGATTGGGGGAACATCACTGATACCAACTTGGGCCCATTCAGTTACAAGGAGTTTCTCTTGGAAACATTTGGTGAAGATGTAACAGGGAGGACACAGAGAATTGTCCAGTATGGATTGGAACATGTTTCCATCTTTCCCCTATCAATCTAGTGTCCTAAATTGATAATGACTATAGCCAAAGCATATAATCCTACCACTAGGAAATGTGTGGATTTTTAGGGGAATGTTATTATTGACTTAACACCACAAATGATCATATTTATGTTCAATGCACCTACTCCACAAAATCCTAGGAAACTCAATGAAGCAAAAGCCCTCAAATTATATAGTGATAAGGAGACTAACAAAACTCATATGAACAAGAGTTGGATGAGAGTTGAGAAAAAGTCTCTCGCTAAGCTTCTTGACCAGCCTAAAAGGGCATATTTCTACAAGGAGATTGGAGACATAAGAATGATGCTCTCTAGGGTGTTTGGGAAGAGGGATGCTTCCCAGTTCAAGGAATGGATGTTTCCATTTATTCAGACTATCTTAGATGGTAGGAAATAGTTTGATTGGCCTATGATTGTGTCAAATTACATACACAATCAAATGCTTAGAGTGAGAGAAACCAAGAGTTTCTTCATGACCTCTTATGTGATTTATGTCGTAGCCAAAAGGGGGATCTTTCCCAGACTAAATGCAGTAGGCATATTGGGAGAAGCCCAAGGACAGAAGAATGTGTGGGATCATTATGATCAACTCACCTTGCAGGCCTCTGAGTCACATTACAGAAGGTTTAATGATTCATTTTTGTATGTTATCATTAACCGGCTAACAGGAGATGTTGGTACAGACTGAGCAGAGAGGCCATGGCCTTTATTGTAGAGTGGGGAAATTGGTGTGTCCAATACCCCAAATTTACCTATTTTAGGGTAGTTGGTTTTGATGGCCACCCCCATCTACTGCCCAGGTTTTGCAGCAACGGGGTTGTCTTGATGGAGTTCATCTATCAAGCTATAACGGTTAACCTTAAATTTTCCAATAAACACAAGATTGGTTGCTACAAATTCACCATGAAGTTGGGTGAATATAGCTATGCACATAATGTGGCAGCTAAGGAAATTTGTGATGAGTCAATATACTTGAAGTTGGGTTTGTACAGTTCGAGGAAACATTTTGATCCTAAACGTAAGATGTAGGCACTCCTTCCTACTGTCTTAGAAAAATACTTCAATCTGCTGGAGGAATTTTTGATGGATTTATAAGATGGATATGATCTCAGAAGAAGAAACTATGAAAGATTTCCTATCCTACTCATGGTTGAGTATGGGATAAAGGATGACATCCCTGAGACATTATTAGATGATGGGGTAACTTTGGATCCCCAATATGATGAAGAAAATATAGGCACCAGGGACCTTGATCCAGTGGACTGGAATGGAGAAGAGTCCATTGACATAAAATAGATTGCAAGGCCGGTATTAGATAGGAGAATTCAATGGGTTATCATGAGGATTAAGGAGTCAAAGGCTCAAACCTCCAAGAAGAGGACTTAGGCAACAAGTACCACTCAAGGGTACAAAAGGACAAAGAGAAGAATGGATCCTAAGGAGCCCATAGAGTTCTTTCCTCCTAATTCTGGAGAGGAAATTCAAATTCCTTCTTAGGATCTTCCTGAGGCACATGGGGAAGAGGTTACAATAAAACCATGTGCTTCAACATCTCTTGCAAGGGAAACATCAACTCAACCCCTTAACATAGAGCAACTAAGTGGAGAAGTGCCTATGGGGACTCTTCATAAAGAAGCTAAGTTATTGAAGGAGAAGGAGCCTGAAATAGAAATTCATGACATAGAGACAGATTTTGAGGCTACCCCATCTTACAAATAGACTCATGTGGTGACATATTTGGATGCGATTGAGGATTTATGGATTGAACATATCTTAACTGAAGAAGACCAATGGAAGCTATTTGAGGATGCCAAAATGGAAATAGATGCTAAGGCATAAGTTGAGGAACTAGCTAAACAAAAGCAGATTGATGCTAAGGCATAATCTGATGCATTGAAACAACAAGAGTTGGAAGCTCAAGCCAAGGCTGATGAATTGGCCAAGTAGCAGTAACAAAGAGAGTAGGAGCTCAAAATTAAGGAGGAAAGAGACAAATTGGCTATGCTATAGAAGATTCATGACCTTGAGGAGGAAAATGCTGCCCAAAGAAGAGAGAAAGAATCCCTTGAGGCTAAATTCAAGGTTGTGGAGGAAGCACATAGAAGGAGAGAAGAGAAAGAACACCTAGAAAGAGAAAGGGAGGCTAAAGAACTTGCTCTGCATAAATAGAAGTCTAATGAGGCATGGGACTATGTCAAGGAACTAGAAAAGAAAAGGGACCAGATGCATGAGGAGAGGAGTTTGGAAGAAGAGCGCTTGAAAAAGGAACAAGAAGCTAAAAGGTTACATGAACAAAAAGATAAAGAAGAGGCTTAAAGACTTGCACATGAAGATGCACAAAGAGAACAACAAAATGTGCAAGAAGTTGACTCTCAACCTAGGGCCACCATATTGCAACCTTTATCTTCTACTACTGCTGCCTCTTCTTCAACACAGGTGGTCACTACTCCTACTGCTCCTACATGGTTGAAACTAGATTCGGAGATGAAGAAGATAGTTCAACCTCAGCCTCTCAATTGGGATGAAATGATGAAGCAGATTGAGAAGGAAATACCCAAAAAGAAGGCCAAAGTTCTTCACTCCACCAAGCTTACGGATGCAGGGGAAATCATTGCTAAATGTGCAATCCCATTTGTGGATAAGGATAAGGATGAAATGCAGGTAATTGATTACCAGTTGGGTACTATGAATTTGGGGAGACCTACAAGGAACCAACAAATAAATCTCATTGATATTGTAGCTTCCTCCACCAAATCCAAAATTATTAAAGATAAGCAAAAGAAAGATGAGATTAAAGGTCAATTGGATCAATTGCATAATTTATTAAAGGATGTATCCACCCTAGTTTCTCAACAAGCTGCTACTTCGGAAACCCTAGTCCTACTGAGAAAAAAGGAAGCTGATGATTTAGTGTAGATGAGGAGTAAGGTAGGGATGTTTGACAGATGGATTGACAGACTCAATCAAGAAGTTGGTGAAGTGCTAGTTGATGGCTTCAAAGTTCATAAAGGAGCACTTGAGTTGATAGAGAATATGAATCAACATGTTGAGGCTTTGGAGAAGCAGGATGAAGAATATAGAGAATATGTCAAGTTAAAATAAATCAACAATGTGCCTATGTCAACTCTCTTAGAGAAATTAATTCTTGAAGAAGATAATCCAAATTTTATTGAGAAAACTGTGAGTATAATCTATTTTAAGTCCAAATTCATTTATGACCATAAGAATGAAGTTCAAGAGGCAAGTAAAGATTTGAACAAACAAATTGATGAATTGGAGGCAGTAGTGGCTATTTTGTTCAATTTGGACATCCTAGTCAAAGAGGGTCTTCCTTTGGACAAGTTGAGGGAGAAGTGGAGTAGTAGATTTGAAGAAGTAATGCAAAAAGGAGATGATGGAGAAGATTTGTTATTGGATAGATTCATGGACATTAGGGAAGAGGTAAAAGCTGTCAGAAGGGAATTAATCAAATTAAAGGATATGTAGGAATTTGCTTCAGCAGAGTTAGATCAAATTTTAGGATAATTGGTTAGATGGGCCTGATTTGGATATCCTTCAACAAGTGCTCTCTAGTTATGATGAGTATATCCTTGACCAAGCAACTCAAGAGTGAGCTAGTAGCAGAACACTCTCCTCTTGACACAACATCATCTCTTCTCCTATTTTGCAGCATTTTGACACAAGCTGGACTTGAGTTCCCATCCACCAGCTCCACCTTCTTCCTTGGGAATTAGAGTTTTGTGTAACAAAGCAGTTAAGCCTTGTAACTGAAGATCAATAGTCTAGTTCCCTCATGCAGTCTCGGTTCCTTAATTTGTGGATCTAAGTTTATGATTGAGAGGAACTTGTGCATGGAATGTCTATATGTACTTTTGGGCTCTATTTTGTAAAGGCTGGATCATTGAAGAAAGATTAGCCACCTGATGATAGCAAATAGGAATCATAGTCTTAGGATTTCATGAATTGTTAGCAGATGCTTTGAAAGTTCAGTTGAACTTGGATACATTTTATATTTTATATAGTTTACATGTTGTTAAGTTTGGATCTCTTTGATAAAATTAATGAATCATAATCATTCTGTATGCTAGTGAGTTGTGCCTAAATGTTTTCTATTTGATGCAAATCAATAGGGGAAACCAGATTCAAGATTATCTCATTGAATTATCTGTGAATTAAATTATTGTTATGTCTATTTAATCTGTGTTTTAATGATGAGTGAATGATCTATTTTGAATCTTAAAGTAAAGGTTTGTGAATGATTGTGATCATTGAATTAGCACTATGAATGTATGCAGTGGTATAGATTATTCTAGGGATTGCATCATATTGTGGTTTTGGTTGGATAAAGAAACACACATTATTGATATGCATGTCTAGATATTAAGAGGTTTTATTCATATTCTACTGTTTTAAAGCTCTGATCTATCTTTTGTATTTATTTAAACCCCCCCCAATGTAGGTTAGTTGATTTAATGTAGTTTTGTTCTTTATTACCAATATAGACCCCTTGAACATTACAATTACATTGACCATTGAGCAATATCAGCACAGTTGAGAACTAATTACCAGGACCTTGGGAGTTAGATTACTATATTTTGTCTTTCTTTTTCAGGAGAAATAAAATGGAAATATTATGTTTAATGTTGTTGTGTTGTTTTGAACATCAACAGGGTCCATTTGAGCATAACCCTATGATAACACTAATAGATTCCTTTTTTTATCATGTGTGGCATGTCTAGCCACATAAATTTATCAAGAATTCTATTGAGAAAGTACTTTATGCATTCATCCTAATGGAAAAAATTAGGAAATTTTTTCCATACTTCTCCATCAAACTTCCAAATTCAAGTTTCTATTCAAAATCATCTCTTGTTAGCTCAATAACCTAGTATTCCACAATCTTTAGATGATCATATTCTTCCATTTTTGTGTGAATGTATATCCACACATCCTTTGTGTGCATCACACAATATGGAACCCTAAAAAATACACCTTCTGAATCCATTTATGTGGATTTAAATGGATGTTTCTTGAACTTAGGTCTCAGCCTTTCCAATACATCAACTACTTGCAAAGTATACATCTTGAATCACTTTTGTAACTAGGATATAGTAAGAAACTATAAATACCTTTGGAATTCTTCATTGGTTAGGGTTTTGCACCAAATTCCTCAAATTGTGTTTGATTTGCTTCTCTATTCTTCAAATACTTGACCAAAATAACTTTTGATTATGCAAAATGAAATATAAACCCTTTTTTGGTGGCCTAAATTGCATTGAATGTTGCAGATAAAGTTACCTAAAAGAGTTGATAGACCCTCACTATGTTGACACAATCACCTTCAATCACTCCACAAAACTTTGCAACAAGAAATTTCATACCAAAAAAGACCATTGGTAGATCAACCATGTCAATCTACACATGTACCAGTGTGTTAAAAGCATCAACACCACAACTTTGGTGGGGGATTACAAATTTTCTGTTAAAACTCTTCCTGAGCCAAAGCTCTTTATCTAGTTTGTGGAGGAAACATGTACACTAGGATCAAGAATAGACTCATTCTTTACTTCACTCTTGTTGATGGGTGTTTTTGCACTTCTTAACATAGACAAAACACAAATGCAATGTCTCTCTTGAAAGGTAATTTTTGCAACTAGGTTTTAGAAATCAACCTAAGGTCTTTGGGATGTTAGGTCATGACTTGCAAAAATAGCTCAGTTGTTGATGTGATTTGTTGGTAACCACAAAGGGAATTCATGGTCTATTAAGCATGGATGGAATTGGGTCTATGAATGGAGTTTTATAAATTCTAGAAATGAGTGAACAATTGCTGCAAGTTCATAACAACAAGCTAAAACTCCATATTTTCCATCAAATTTGGCTTTACAATGATGTTGTAACTTTACTTTAACTTCAGATTTAAAGAAATAAATAAAGGGAAAAAGGGTTAGAAGATTCCTAGACCTATAACTAATGATGAACAATAACAATGGAGGATGCTATAGTAGACAGACTTCCTAAAACTGAGTTCCACTTAACCATGGACAACCCACAATCTCATGAAACTAGTGCAATCTTCAAAGGCTCATTATAGATTTTCAGATTGTTCATTCACCATTAAAGCATGAATAACAATTGAACTTAGGTGTAGCAATATAAATAATTCTCAGACTAACTTTAAACAATAGTTTATCATCAATAAACAACCAAAAATATGAGCTAGAAATGCATCAGACACGACAACATACATCCACCATTAAAACACAACATAAACTAACAACTGAAAGTAACTTAAAACTTGAAACAATAGAGCTAAAATCTAATAGTTGGAGATAGAATAATGTACACATGAGAGATATACAAAATAAATCATCAAAACAATTATTTTCTCATATATTTTTGCAGTAGAATGTCTTTACAACAACTCGTCTCTCCCCTTGAAAATGAGAGGATGCCCCTATTTATAGTTTTCAAAAAAGTGAAATGAATGGAAAAGATTGACTTGCAATGAATGGTCAAGATTCATTTTCACCTAGGGTTTCACCTATGCCAATATATTACAATATAAAATAGACTTTTTTCTTGTCATTCTTTTTGTCTTTTAGTTTCCTTTTCATCCTTTAACTACTTTAGCAAGTATTCATCATCGATAATAGGCTTCCCAACCTCCTTCTATGTTTTTGCGTACTCAACAAACTTGTTGATCATGGCTATGTGTTTCTTCTCTTTGGATAGCTCAAACTTGAGGATCTGGAAGGCTATCTTCTTGAATCTATTTGTCATTTTCTCCTAGTGTTTAGTGAACTTTGGCATAGCCTTTATGAATTGATCTGACTGAGTGAAATCCCTTCTAGTAAAATCCATGAAATTCGGTGACAACGTATCTCCATCCCCTTGTTCCATCTTTTTGTGAAATAATGGCTTGATTTTCTCTAGATTTAACTCCAAATTGTGCATTTCATAGTCTGTCATCATTTTTAGATAATCTTCACTATCTGATGCTCCATGAACCATTCTCGATCAAGCTCCAATCCGTGCAAGGAATTCTCTAGAATTTATTTCCTATAGTCGAGATTCATTTGCCATGTCTCCAACCAATGATCTTGTTTTTGAAGCTCCAACTCCTTTGCCCATGTTTCCTAAGAGAGCTTAAGGATGCTCTTCAGCTTAGGATAGGTGATCCTATATAGCTCAGAGAACTCTTTGCAAGTATTTATCATGTCCTCCATCTACTTTTGTAATCTCTAGAATTTATTGAAAACCTTGGGAGCATGACAGATGCCCATGTCACCATTGTATATCACCCTGTTGAACCAATATGTAGTGGACTTGGTCTAGTTTTTCATCTTCTCCATTTTATTTAGTTCCTCCTTGGAGAGGAGAGCAGGCATAGGTGATTCTATAGGATCTTTTTCTTCTATGGACGTCCATTGTTGAATGTAAGCGGTGAGATATGCTACTTATGCTTTCAATTCTTCTTTAGTGGATTGATCCTTATTCATCAGTTGTATAATGGTGGATATTGACCCCTAAAGATCATTCATCTTTTTTTCATGGGTTTCTGAGCCCAAATTGATCGTATTTATTTGATAGTCTTGCCCCTGAATGGTTCTAACATCTTTTTTGACTATTGGGATGGCAATTTGTAGCATTCGAGATGTAGAAGCATTAACAATGATATGTGATCTTGTTTTAGGCCTCTTATCCTTATGTGTCCTTGTTTGGAATCTAGACAAAATTTCTTCTAGTCTCACCTTTGGATCAACGACCACTGGATTCTTCTTCTTTAATTGTTGTTCCAACCATGCGAGAACCTCTATTTAACATTTCAGTGATTCAAGATCACCTTCCTCTTCTTTTTCTTTCTGTTACTGATCTTCTTCACTACTAGGAGCCTCTTCATCATTCTTCTCCTCCTCATCTACCTCCTTTTTTGGTGTAGTCTTTCTTATATCAGGCTCAGCAAAGGCCACATTTTCTTTGACAATACCTTCTTCTTGCGGTGCCCTCTATTCTTCATGTTCAATCCCAACATTGTGTTTGGGCTCAGTGTCCTTCTGTGCATCATCTTCTTCTTCTTATTTATCTGTATCTTCCTCCCTTTCTAGAGGCATCTCTTCTTGCATCGGGATCCTATCTTGGCTAGTTTATGGAGGTTCTTCTAGTATTTCTTCATTCGGATATGTTTCTATCTTCCCTTCTTTGGAGCAATTCTCCTTGAGGTGTGTCTCTTCATCTTTGTGCTTCTAGGGAAGATCTTCATCCAACTCTTGGTTTGATGTTTCCACCACATATTTCTCATGAATCCTCTTAGCATCTTCTTCAGAGGTTTGTGGCCCTTGCTCATCAAAAGCCACCTTTTCCAATTTTATACTTCATCTGCCCTCTGAATGTTCAAAATAATCATCTATGTTTGAATCCCCGGGCTCATAAGCTAGGTCTTGTGTGGACTCTTTGTGTTGCTCTGTACTTAGTCTCTCCATTTCATCTCAGATCTACATTGTGGCCCCCATTTTTGGTAGCTCCATAGGAAATGGGGGAAGAGGCAAAGCAACAACAAGTTGAGCCATTAGAGCTTGGACCTTGGGGTCAAGGATTACCTTAGAAAGCTCAATGGGCATGTTCTACATATATTCTATGAAAGCTTGCAGTAAGATAGGGGGTGCCATAGAGGTTGATGGAATGGATGGCGGTAGAGTGGAAAAAGGTAGGAAGTGGAGGAGATAGTGAGGAAGATGACAGTGGGGAAGTGGTCGAAGAGGAGGAGTCTAATACCATTACTGGAGCCATCGATGAGGTGGAAGTGAGGTGGACCAAGATGTCCACGGCAGGTAGAGATGAAACAGGGAAGGATTTGGAAGTAAAAGGTGGAGTGGTGATGGTGGCAGCAGTAGTGGGAGCGGAAGTGGTAGGTGGTGAGTAGGGCTGCTCAGTTTCTTCCTCCTCCTCTTGGATGGTGGGAATTTCAAGCATGAATGTCCTAGTTCTCTTTGTCCTTTTGGATGACTGGCTTCAGTAGCCTTCCTAGAATGCACCTTATGTTTAGGCTTGTGCTCAGGTGCATCCTTCCTTTTCTTGGATCTCGTGAATGGAGGGGACTTGGGAGCTTCACCAGATGATCCCACGGTGGCACCCCTATCAATTTCAGTTTCAAGCTTGTGCCTCAAGCTCCATGTATTTCAATTATGTAACTTTCTCCTTTAGCTAGGTGATTTGTGCATCCACCCATTTCTTGGTTTTGTGTTCAATAGGGCAAGTGAGAATGTCCAGGTCGGTGACCTCTTCTTTGGTCCAATCAATAACTAGTAGGGGCATCTCAGCTAAGGCATGGTATCTATCAACTACAATTTTATCATCCTCAACAATTTGATTAGGTACGAGAAATAGATTGATGGAATTCAAAAATTGAGTGGTCATCCTCATGTAATACTGTATCTGCACCTCGTTATCATCATTATAGTTGGCCATGAAGTCTTCAATGTGAGGTCGATGGGCATATTGCCTCCCAACCCACTTCTTCGATTTTCCATGAGGGTCCACTCTGCCTCTGTCTGTGTGAAGGTCCAAGTGGTACTCTACCAATTCATTTTCTGAGTACTTCGTACATGGAGCAATAGGGGAAGAATACATTCCTTGCCCAAAAGTAAGGGGATATGGTACCCCAGCTTGATACTTATCACTCAAAAATGTATGGGCAGTCTACGACTACTGAGAAACATCCAACAAAATAATTTGGTCATTAGGGTAGCATGGTAACCGATAGGGTTTTCCCGAGAACCCCTCTGCCCTAATGCAAGTGAACTTTGGGAATTGGATGAATAGATATCCAAATCCCTTTATAAAGGCCTTGGCACTGTGTGTTACCCTTCTTTCAAATATCCTCCCAAGATTCTAATTATATGCTCGATGAAGGCATCATTTACTCTTTTGTATTCCCTTTTGATGTTCCAGTATTGCAACTAGGGATAGCAGTCATAAACATTGAGTTCTCCCCTCCTTGTCCCCAATGTTTCTGCATAGAAGAGTCCTTTGTATGGGAATTTCTCTGCTAGGAGATAGAACAAATACAAAGTTATATAAAACTAGGAGGTCTTCTTTACTACCATGAGCTAGTTATGTAGGTTGTCACTTATCATCTTGGCCTAGTGGAATTTGGCTTCACCTCAGATGATTTCTTCTATGAAGTAGAACATCCATTCTTCAAAGAATGAAGGAGCTGGCACGCCCATTACTCTGCTTAGGAGAGTGACCAGATCATGGTATTCCTCAAAGAAATCACTTCTAAATAACTTCTAAGGAACGTTGTTGGGACTACCCCTCTTGTCCTTTAGCCAATGTTGATTGATCATTCTTTTGCATCCAAGAGAGTCTTGTTGCCACACATTTTGAGAAAACCACTTTTCTGTTTCCTCCATCTTTTCAATTGTCTAGATGCCAAATGTTCTCCCAATAGAGTTGGCAGAAAGATCCACTAGCACTCTCCCATCCTTATTAATTATTTTCTTGTTAGAGTGATAAAACTCCTAGCATTCCATGACCAATTATGGAGTAACCAACGCAGTAAGGAAGCCTGCTACCTTTGCAAGGCCACTTCCTTTTATCTTTCAGGCATCTTCTATGGTGGGATTGACCATCACCCTTTGTTTGAACTTATCTATATTCGCATATCCTAGGTCTATATCTAAGACTGTGTCCTAGGTGGAAGCGAGCTTGGAGGTGCACTCCACCCCATGAAATTGATAATTCATTTCTTCCTTTTCTTCTTTTCCCCTAGGTGTTCTTTCAGGCTTCTTTCAATTGTCAACTTTTCTCATGGGCTTCCCTGATGATCCGTTAGCAAGTTCCATAAATCCTGCACACAAAAGGTGCAATAAGTGCATTGATATATTAATAGGGTAAATTTTAGTTAAATCCTACAAATTCATAGTTAAATCCATTTATATATCTTTAAATGATCATAAGATTCATCATAGTTCACCTTTTAGAGCTCATTTGGGTCATTTGGGAAATTGCAGGTTCAGGGATGCGGGTTTCCTCTAGGCAGAAGCTGTTATAGTGAAAGCTTTTAAAGAGTAGTTTTGGGACCACAGAATCCCATAGCTGACCACCCGCATTAGAAATTTTACATGGCATGTTTGGTGGGAAAATACAAGTCTGGGTCATTTGGCATGTGTGAAATCCTTGTTGAAAGTTCTTTCAGTTGTTTTCATTTATCATCAACCTCCTTTGGTTCATGCAGGTATAGAGGGTGTAGGCATCATGAGGTGGAAATCCCCCAAAGTTTATCCATTAAGTAGCAGCATTGGATGGATGGCACCCTGCATGCGGAGTTCCACATAGCAGAACCCACATGAAAAATTTCCCTCCTGGGTTCTTGAAATGTTCTAAGTTAAGGCAAGTAGAGTGGGGAGTACGGGGGCCTCGCGACGGAAGGTTGTCAGGTTTTTTTCAGTTAAAGAGTGGTGGTGAGATGACGGCCACCCGTGAATGGAAGTCCACATAGGTGGACCCACAGAGGGTTAATTGTTTTGATATTTGTAGACTAGCCTTGGAGTTTGGCATGAAGGAAAAGGGTCCAATGAAGTCTGCAATGTAGGGTGATGCATTAATTTTTTCGTTAAAGAACAACTATGTTGTGACAGCATCCCATAGGCAGAAACCCGCAAGAGTAGACCTATAGAGGTCTTTTGCACTATGTTTCTATTGGCCCTCCTTCAATCCAACTTAGCCTAGCCCTCCTTCTGGCGCTAGTTCTGGTTATGTGTGTTTTTTCACTTCTCAACACAAACAAATCACAAATGCAATGTCTCTCTTGAAAGGTAATTTCTACAACTAAGTTTTAGAAATCACCCCAAGGTCTCGCGGGTGTCAAGTCGTGACTTTTAAAAATTTCCTAGTTGTTGATGTGATTTTCTAGTAATCACAAAGGGAATTTATGGTCTATTAAGCATGGAGGGAATTCGGTCTATGAACAAAGCTTTATAAATTGTGGAAATGAGTGAACAGTTGCTACAAGTTTAGAACAACAAGCTAAAACTCCATCTTTTCCATCAGATTTGGCTTTGCAATGATGCTGGAACTTTACTTTAACTTCAGATTTAAAGAAATAAATAAAGGGAAAAAGGGTTAGAAGTTTCCTAGAACTCAAACTAATCATTAACAGTAACAATGGAGGATGCAACAATGGACACACTTCCTAAAACAAAGTTCCACTTAACTAGGGACATCCCACAGTCTCATGAAACTAGTGTAATCTTCAAAGGGTGATTGCAGATTTTTAGATTTTTCATTCATCATTAAAGCATGAATAACAATTGAACTTAGGTGCGGCAATATAAGTAATTCTTAGACTAACTTTACACATCAGTTTATCATCAATAAATAGCCAAAAGTATGAGCTAGAAATGTATCAGACATGGTAGCATACATCCACCATTAAAACACAACATAAACTAACGACTGAAAGTAACTTAAAATTTGAAACAATAGAGCTAAAATCTAATATCTAGAGATAGAATCATGCACACATGAGAGATTTATACAAGAAACCATCAAAACAATGCTTTTCTCATATATTTTTGCAGCAACATGTCTTTACAACAACTCATCTCTCCCTTTAAAAATGAGAGGATGCCCCTATTTATAGTTTTCAAAAAGTGAAATGAATGGACAAGATCAATTTGCAATGAATGGTCAAGATTCATTTTCACCTAGGGTTTCACCTACCCAAAATATATTACCATATAAAATAGACTTTTGTCCTTTTCAATATTTTGTCCTCTAGTCTATTTTGTCTTGTAGTTGTTTATGTCTTTTACCTTCCTTTTCAGCCTTTAACTACTTCAAAAAGTATTCATCATCGATGATAGGCTTCCTAGCCTCCTTTTGCATTGTTGCGTACTCAATGAACTTATCGATCATGGCTATGAGTTCCTTCTCTTTAGATATCTTAGACTTGAGGATCTAGAAGGCTATTTTCTTGAATTTGTCTGTGATATGCTCCTAGTGTTTAGTGCACTTTGGCATAGCCTTTATAACTTGTTCTACTTAAGTGAAATCCCTTGTAGGAAAATCCATGAAATCCAATGAAAATGTATCTTCAGTCCCTTGTTCCATCTTTTTGTGAAATAATGGCTTGATTTTCTTTGGATCTAACTCCTAAGCAGGCATTTCATAGTTTGTCATCATCTTTAGATAATCTTCACTATTTTTCTAGTGCTCCATGACCCATTCTCGGTCAAGATTCTAGTCATGCAAGGATTTCTCTAGAATTTATTTCCTGTAGTCGAGATTCATTTTCCATGTCTCCACCAACCAATGATCTTCTTTTTGCAGCTCTAGCTCCTTTTCCCATGTTTCCCGGGAGAGCTTAAAGATGCTCTCGAGGTTAGGATAGGTGATCCTATACAACTCAGAGAACTATTTGCTTGTATTTATCATGTCCTCCACCAGCTTTTTTAAACTCTAGAATTTATTGAAGTCATGGTAGCATGACGGATGCCCATGTCACCATTGTATATCACCTTGTTGAACCAATCTATAGTGGAATTGGTCTAGTTTTTCATCTTTTTCATTTTATTTAGTTCCTCCTTGGAGAGGAGAGTAGGCACACATGATTTTGTAGGAGCTTTTTCTTTAGTGGATGTCCATTTTGAATGTAAGTAGTGAGATCCACTACTTGTTCTTTCAATTCTTCTTTAGTGGATTTATCCTTATTCATCTGTTGTATAATGGTGGATACTAAACCCTGAAGATCATCCATCTTCTTTTCATAGGTTGCATGGCCTAGTTTGATCATAGATATATGATAATCTTACCCCTGAATGGTTTTGGCATCTTTTTCGGCTATTGAGGTGCAATTTGTGGTGTTCGAGACCCAAAAGCATCAATTGTGATATGAGATATGATTTTAGGCCTCTTCTCCTTACTTGTCCTTATTTGGGCTCTAGCCAGAATTGCTTCTAGTCTTGCATTTGGATCAATGACCGCTAGAGCCTTCTTCTTCAATTGTTGTTCCAACCATGTGGGAACCTCTATTTGATTTTTTGGTGATTCACGAGCTCCCTTCAAATACCTAAACACCCTCTTCACAGCATCCCAATGTATTCTTCCTGGATTAGCCATAAATCAACTAAATACTCCCACTGCTTGGGCAATGTCTGGCCTTGTACAGACCATTGCATACATTAGACTGCCTACTACACTAGCATAGGGTACACTGGTCATGTCCTCCATCTCAGTAGGAGATTTCAGATAGTCTTCAACAGATAGCCTCATTCCCTGCATGACTGGAACAACTAACTGTTTGCAATCATTCATACAAAATCTCTCTAGAACAATCTTTATATACTTACTCTGACTGAGCCAAAGCTTTCTATTCTTCCTGTCCCTAGTTATCTCCATCCCCAAAATATACCTTGCTGCACCAAGATCCTTCATTTTGAACTTAGTAGACAACTGAGACTTAAGATCAAAAATCATTAGCTTGCTATTTCCAATGAACAACATATCATCAACATAAAGAGCAATAACAAGCACTTGATCACTTTCAGCTTTATAGTATACATAGTGATTAGATTTTGATCTCACAAAGCCTAAAGATAATACATGTGTATCAAATTTCTGGTACCACATTCTAGGTGACTGCTTTAACCCATACAAAGACTTCTTTAATTTGCATACCAGTTTTTCTTTACCTTTCTCAACAAAGTGCTCAGCTGGGACATATAGATTTCTTCTTCAAGATCACCATGAAGAAATGTTGTCTTCACATCCATCTGTTCAACCTCTAAGTCATAAGCTCTGCAAGTGACAATAGAAATCTAATGGACGTCAGCTTTTCTACAGGAGAAAAGATTTCCCCATAGTCAATTCCCTCTACCAGGAATAACCCTTTGCAACCAGTCGTGCTTTGTATTTTTCTACACTGCCATCCAGACCAATCTTTTTCTTAAATACCCATTTACAACCCACAGGTTTTCTGCCTTTAGGCAAGGGCACCAGACTCCAGGTTTCATTTTTATCTAATGACGCCATTTCTTCCTTCATGGCTTCCAACCAAGAATCTGAATCAGACATTCTAATTGCCTCCTTTACAGTCCTAGGCTCATCAGTGCTAGAAATCAAGGCATAGGCACAAGTAGAATCAATTAATGAGAACCCATACCTATCTGGTTGTTTCCTTTCTTGGGTTGACCTCCTCACTGGCTGAGGCTGAGGTTCATCTTCTTTAGAGCTTTCAGAACTACTTGAGCTCTCCTCAGTTTCAAGTACGTTTTGAATCTTCAATTCCTCTTTCTCTAGTGTAGGAGGAATTCTGCTACATCTTACTTTTCTGACTTTCTCTCTGCAGATCTAAGGTGGAAAGTTTCAGCTCACGAAAGATTACACTTCTGCTGTATACAACCTTCTCTGTAACTGGATTCCAAAGCTTGTATCCTTTAATGTTAGCACTATAGCCAATAAAAATACACTTAACAGCCTTGTTTTCCAACTTAGATCTTTTTAGATCTGGCACATGTGCATATGCCGCACAACCAAAGACTCTAATATGTCTAAGAGAGGGCTTCTTACCAGACCATGCTTCCAAAGGTGTCTTATCAACGAGAGTAGAGTTTGGAGACTGATTAACTAAGTAACATGCAGTAGCAGTAGCTTCAGCCCAGAACTTCTCCTCCAAACTAGCACTACTAAGCATACTTCGTGCTCTCTCCATCACTATCCTATTGAACCTTTCTGCAACTCCATTCTGTTGTGGAGTGTAAGTTGTAGTCTTGTGTCTTTTGATTCCATGGTCTTTACAGTATCTTTCAAATTCATCAGAACAAAATTCACTGCCATTATCAGTCCTTAAGCATTTTATTGTTTTACCAGTCTGATTTTCAACAAGATATTTAAACTCTTTAAATCGACTGAACACTTCTGATTTAATTTTCAAAAAATATATAAATGCTCTTCTTGAATAATTATCAATGAACGACACATAGTATCTTGATTTAGACAAAGAGGGAACATCTACTGGACCAAACACATCCGAATGAATATAGTCTAACAAACCAGAAGATTTATGAGGACTATCATAAAATAAAACACGATGCTGCTTTCCATATATACAGTTTTCACAGAATTCAAATTCCAGATTACAATCTTCAAGCCCCTCAACCAGGTTTTTGTTCTTCAAGGTTTTTAAACCTTTTTCTCCTATGTGGCCTAACCTATGATGCCAAAGCATAGTCTTCTCTGCAGGAAGTTTTACTTCCGTAGAGTTTACATAATTAGGGATATTTCCCTCTTTACCTCCATGAGCAGCTTTTAGTGACTTCGAAGCGACACTGTTACAATGAACAGCTTGTGCATCTAGCTTGTACAGGGTACCAATTCTAGCACCTCTAGCTAGCACCATTGAACCTCTAGTCATCTTGCAGCCACTTCCCAAGAACAAGACTTGTACTCCGATATCATTTAGCATACTTATAGACAATAGATTTCGAGCCAGACCTAGTATGTGCATAACATTATTGATCCCCTTTATTCTGCCATCAGGGAATTGGATTCTGACTCTTCCACGGCCAACAATTTCCAAGGTTGAATCACTCACCAAGTACACCTTTCCACCATCGTATTCTTCATACTTTGTAAACCATTCTCTGTGAGATGTCATGTGGAATGATGCTCCAGAATCGATCAACCAGACATCATCTGATGCCTGAGTAGCCAAGGCTGCAATGAAGGCGTCACCATCACTATGAGAAGAACCATTATCAGAAGATCCTTTCTTCTTCTTTTTCTCCTCTTTACAATCCTTTCAGAAATGACCAAGTTTCCCACAGTTCCAGCACTTCACCTTGGACTTCTTGCCGAGAGACTTTGATCTCCCCTCTGATTTCGATTTGGACTTCTTGTCCTTCTTCTTGCCTTTCTCCTTTGACCTTCCTCTGACAGCAAGAGCCTCCTTCGCCATCTCAGAATATTTTCTTCTCATTTCTTCTGACAGCAAAGAACCAACAATATCTTCCATTTTGAAACTGGATGTTGTACTCCCAATACCCATCACTAGATGATCCCATGAGTCTGGCAAAGAACATAACAAAAGCATACAACAATCTTCTTCAATCTTTACACCAATAGATGTTAATTGTGCGAGTAGCATGTTGAATGCATTCAAATGATCAGCTATAGACCCTCCTTCCTGCATTCTCAAAGATTAAAGCTTCTTTCTTAGGAACAACTTATTCACCAAAGATTTCCCCTGATAAATAGACGCCAGTCTCTTCCACAAGAGAGAAGAAGACTTCTCTTCATGCACATTGAGAAGAACTGAGTCTGCCAAACAGAGCCTTATCAGACCCTTTGCTTTCCTATCTGCAAGGTCCCATTCTTCTTGCTTCATGCCTGTAGGTTTAGTTCTATACACAGCAAGCCAAAGGTCTCGATCTACTAAGAGATCCTCCATCTTGAGTTTCCACAATTCAAAGTTACTGCCATTGAATTTCTCTATTTCAGTCTTCCCAGATGAACTAGACATCTTAATCTATAAATAGAAATAACAATCTCTACAAAACTCCCATTGAACAGTATTGACACAAAAAACCCAATGTACCCCCAAGGATAACACAACTGGCTAGGCTCTGATACCACTTGCAAGGAAAACTAGATGCAGAAAACAATTTTCCTAACGTCAATACCTCAGGAAAGAGTGCAGAAGAACTTTTTAAATTTTCAATTACAGTCAAGTAAAGATGCACTATGAGACAAATTATAGAAACAGAGTATTTAGACAAACACACATGAAACACCAGATATACGTGGGAAAACCCTTGTGGGAGAAAAACCCACCACACCAAGAGAAATCACTTTGTATTACAGTAATCAAAATTACATACAATTCCAAACTTATCTTTCTGGTGTCATTATACATCAGCATTCATCATGAACCTTCTTCAAATAGAGACATCCAAGTTACAGCCTTTATAGATTTTAATTCCTTCACTGATACAGTTTGAATTCTTCACACTTCATTGTTGATTTTACTACTATCCAACCACCAAGCATCTGCAATTTCCAACTATATCCATGGTGTTCCCTGACTGTCGAGCTCCCTCACAGAACCATCGCAACGAAAAAAATCCCAACGGTTCCAATTCGGCTCTTTTGATTCGTCCATGTGATGCCACATCAGAAGTCATACTCAGTCAATAGAATTCGTATTGTATTGGCATCTTGGTGAGACACTAACTATGTCTCTTCGATGCCACATTGAACCCATATCGATGTCGCCAAGAGTTATTGTAGTCGCTAGGACGTTCTATCGAGCTACAAGAGTTTCACCGAGTCACCAAGCAGTTGTCCTAACTTATCGCTTTTGCCATAAGGTCATAGCGAATCACTAAGGTTACACCGAAGTTCCCATATCTATCGAGCACCAAATGAAAGTCGGCAAGAATCACATCTATCACTGAGAGTTCATACCAATCTTCATATGCTACTCTGAAGTGTTCACCTATCGCCAAAACATTTTTCCATCGCTGAGAGAACTTACCGATTTATATATGTTCCACCGAAGACTAACTGTAGCCAAGAGTTACCCCGATAGCCATCGGCTATCGGCAAGACAATAGCTTATCGCTCAGACTTCATAACGAAGTCTAAGAGTTATATTGATAACTCCCAAGTAGTCCCTGTCAGCATGATTCTCATCTATCGCTAAGACCTTTCTCTGATAGCTTTGAGTTATACCGAAGATTTAACACTAGAGTCTTTCATCGCTGAGACATAGTCACTTCGGTAGGACATCATACCGATGGCATTACCTTCGGTCAATTTTTTCCGATGAAATCAAAACAAACACTATCAGAGAGAGATAAACACTTCGCTAAGACATCTCCCCGAATGTTGAAGTCACTCTGAAACTCCAGTCGCCAAGAGTCTCGCCAATACCCGAATGAATGGCCTTTCGGCCAGATATCTCCCAAGCGCTATAAGGTCACAATGAACACACCTTGTCACAACGATAGCTACACAGTAAACCTTTCGGCAAGAGTTCTTCAGGGTCACAGCGACCTGTTTAGAATTGGATAAAACAAACTGCTAGTCGGCCAGACATGGAACCTATCACACCGACTTGGCACTCATGGAGGTTTCAACCTGTAATGCTTGAGACACATATTTCCAACACTTTTCACATGACATCTCATAGAGACTGGTTTACAAAGTATGAAGAATACGATGGGGAAAGGTGTACTTGGCAAGTGATTCAACTTTGAAGATTGTTGGCCGTGGAAGAGTTAGAATCCAATTTCCTGATGGTAGAGTAAAGGGAATCAATAATGTAATGCATATACCAGGTCTTGCTCAAAACTTACTTTCTGTAAGTATGTTGAATGATATTGGAGTGCAAGTCACGTTCTTTGGAAATGGCTGCAAGATGACTAGAGGCTCTATGGTGCTGGCTAGAGGTGCTCGAATTCATACCCTGTACAAGCTGGATGCACAGGCTGTTCAATGTAACAATGTCTTTGTAAAGTCACAGAAAGCTACTCATGGAGGTAAAGAGGGAAATATCCCTAATTATGTAAACTCTATGGAAGTAAAACTTCCAGCAGAGAAGACTATGCTCTGGCATCATAGGCTAGGCCACATAGGAGAAAAAGGTTTAAAAACCTTGAAGAACAAAAACCTGGTTGAGGGGCTTGAAGATTGTAACCTTGAATTTGAATTCTGTGAACACTATATATATGGAAAACATTACCGTGTTTCGTTTTATTCCAGTCCTCATAAATCTTCTAGTTTGCTAGATTATTTTCATTCTAATGTATTTGGTCCAGTGAATGTTCCTTCTTTGTCTAAGTCAAGATACTATGTGTCGTTCATTGATGATTATTCAAGAAGAGTATTTGTTTTATTTTTGAAAAGTAAATCAGAAGTGTTCAGTCAGTTTAAGGAATTTAAGAACCTTGTAGAAAATCAGACTAGAAGAAAAATTAAATGTTTAAGGACTGATAATGGCGGCAAATTTTTTCTGATGATTTCGAGAGGTATTGCAAAGACCGTGGGATTAAAGACATAAGACTACACCTTATACTCCACAGCAGAATGGAGTTGCAGAGAGGTTCAATAGGATAGTGATGGAGAGAGAAAGAAGTATGCTCAGTAGTGTTGGCTTGGAGGAGAAGTTCTGGACTGAGGCTATATCTACTGCATGTTACCTAATTAATCATTCTCCAAATTCTGCTCTTGTTGAGAAAACACCTTTGGAAGCGTGGTCTGGAAGCCCTTTAAGACATATTCGTGTTTTTGGTGTGAGGCATATGCTCATGTGCCGTATGTGAAAAGATCTAAGTTGGAGAACAAGGCTGTCAAATGTATTTTATTATATGCTAGCATAAAGGATACAAGCTTTGGAATCTAACAGAGAAAGGTTGTATACAATAGAAGTGTAATCTTTCATGAGCTAAAACCTTCTACCTTGGATCTGCAGTCAAAGACAAAAAGAGAAAACAATAAGGATGTAGTTGGAATTCCTCTACTCGGATAAAGAGGAATTGAAAATTCAAAATGTGCTGGAGGGAGCTCAAGTAGTTAGAAAGTTTAGAAGAAGAAGAACCTCGGCCTCAACAAGTGAGGAGGTTAACAGGTGAAAACAACACGATGGAGCTATGGGTTCTCTTTGATAGATTCTACTTGTGCCTGTGCTTTAATTTCTAGCGATGAGTAGGCCTAAGGAGGCATTTAAAATGTGATTAGGACTCTTGGTTGGAAGCCATGAATGAAGAAATGGCATCATTAGAATGAACTTGAGTTTGGTGCATTGCCCTGAGAAAAGTTGTTGATGCAAATGGGTATTTTAAAAGAAGATTGGTGGATGGCGGTGTGGAAAAATATAAGGCGAGGTTGGTTGCAAAGGGTTATTCCAGGTAGAGGGAATTGATTATGGGGAGATTTTTTCTCTTGTAGCTAGTGACATCTATCAGTTTCTTTTGTCACTTGTAGCAGCATATGACTTAGAGGTCAAGCAGATGGATGTGAAGACAACATTTCTTCATGGTGATCTTGAAGAAAGAAATCTATATGTCCTACCTGAGCACTTTATTGAGAAAGGTAAAGAAAAACTAGTTTGCAAGTTAAAAAGTCTTTGTATGGGTTAAAGCAACACCTAGAATGTGGTACCAGAAATTTGATACTTTTGTATTGTCTTTGGGATTTGTAAGATCAAGAGCTGATCATTGTGTCTATTATAAAGTGAAAGTGATCAAGTTCTATTATTGCTCTCTATGTTGATGATATGTTGTTCATAGGCAATAGTAAGCTAATGATTTCTAATCTTAAGTCTCGGTTTAATACGCTAAGTTGAAATGAAAGATCTTGTGCTGATATACAGGGATGGAGATAACCGGGATAGGAATAGTAGAAAAACTTTGGCGATCAAGTAAGTATATCAAGAACTATTCTAGAGAGATTTTGCATGAATGATTGCAAGCAGTTAGTTGTTCGATCTTGCAGGAATGAAGCTATTTGAACACTATCCAAAATCTCCCTCGAGATGAGAGGACAGAACCAATGTACCCTAATAGTCCAAAGAGGTAGTCTTATGTATGCAATGTTCTATATAAGGCAAGAATTGCCCAAGCGCTGGGAGTTCTTAGTCAGTTTATGGCTAATCCAGGAAGAACACATTGGGATGCTGTGAAGAGAGTGTTTAGATATTTGAAGGGGAATTCAGAATATGCTCTATGTTACCATGGGAACCTGGTTGAGTCACAAAAGACTCTCAGAATTCGTGGATATGTAGATTCTGATTGGGCAGGGGACATTGACAACAAGAGGTCCACCAGTGGATATGTTTTCATGTTGAATGGTGGTGCAGTGAGTTGGATGAGTAAGCGGCATGCTATAGTCGCTTTGTCCACTACAAAGGCTGAATACATGGTAGCTACTCATGCTTGTAAAGAAGCAGTCTGGTTAAAACGTTTGTGTTCTAACATTGGTTTTGATGCAGGGCAAATAACTATTTTTTGTGACAGTCAGAGTGAAATTTGTCTTGCAAAGAATCCTACTTTCCATGCCAGGATGAAACATATAGATGTACAGTACCACTTTGTACGAGATATGGTGGAGGATGGAAAGGTCAGTTTGGAAAAAGTTGATACTCTGGAGAATGTTGCAGATGCATTGACGAAGCCAATGAGCACAGACAAGTTCAGGTGGTGTGCCAGTTCAATGGGCCTTAGTTCCCATGATTTTCAATAAGTTTTTTTGTGCTCTGGAGGTGCTTGTGTGATCTTTGTCAAGTGGGAGATTGTTGGAAATATGTGTCTCAATCATCACAGGTTGTAACCTCTACTGGAGCAAAGTTGGTGTGACATCCATCATGTCTGGCCGACTAGTAGCTTGATTCTTGTTGTATTGTAGAGGTTGTTGTGACCTTGCTTCTGTCTCATCGAAGGAGCCTATCACTGTGACAAGAATCATTCGGTGTGATCTCTTACCGCCCGTGGAGATCTTTGGCCGACAGGCGATTCTATCGCTTATCGGGGAGACCCTTGGCCGAAAGGTTTTAGTTCACTGTGAAGTCCGGGCGATGTGTGAAAGTCTCACCGACGAAGGTTCAAGTGTTGGTCATTGGAGTAACACAAAGGATCTCAGGGAGATCTTTCAACTACTGTAGAATGTCTTACCGATAGCGTATGGCTATTGGGGTAACCCAAAAGGTATCGGGAAGAAGTCTCAGTGGCCGATGATGAGGGGTCTTCGGTATAACTCTTGGAAAACGGTGGTCTCGGGGTAGCTTGGAGAACTTTGATAAGAACTCTTAGTGATGGACATAGGTCTTGCTGACCGTTCGGTGCTCGATGTAACCAAAGGGGTCTCGGTGTGAAGTCTTAGTGACAAACGAAGGTCTTGCCGACTGCTGATCACTACGGAGTAACTTTGAACTTTTGGTGGGATGTCTCAGCGATAGCGATAAGTCTCATCAACTGTTGGGTGCTTCGGAGAAAGACTTTGAACCTTGGTATGATCTCTTGGTGAGAGATGATAGTCTTGCCAATGTAAATTCTACCATCTGTGTGACTTTGAAGCTTCGGTATGATGTTTCACTGATAGCGATAAGTCTTGGTGACATGGCGAAGTCTAAGTGGTAGCTCTCTAGACTCGATGTAACATCTTGCCGATAGGTAAACTCTTGGCGACATCGATGATTGAAGTCTTTGGGCATCGAGGAGACACGGTTAGTGTCTCATCGACATGCCGATACAATGTGAACGCTTTTGACCTAGTGATGACCATCCTATGTGGAGCCTCATGGACCAATAGGAGAAGCTGAATGAGAACTGTTGGAAGGCAGTACATTGTGGCAGTTGTGAGAGGAAGCTCGACAGATAGTTAATGACATGAATATAGTTTTAAGTTGCAGATGCTCGTGGGTTTGATGGTTTGTTCGATTAATAGTTGGATGAACAGTTTGAGTTGTATCAGTGGATGAATTCTATTATGTGAAGACTGTAACTTGAAGGTTCATGTACCAGATTGGTCATTGTGAAAGTTGTAATATGACATTAGAAAGATAAGTTTTATATTTGTATGTAATCTCCATTACTGTAATACAAAGTGATTTCTCTTGGTGTGGTGGGTTTTTCTCCCGTAAGGGTTTTCCCACGTATATCTGGTGTTCATATGTGTTTGTCAAATACTCTATTTTTGTTATCTTTTTCATGTGCATCTTAATTGGACTATAATTGTAAAATTTAAATGTGTATTGCATTCTTCCCTGAGGTTTTGACGTTAGGAGAATTGTATCTGCATCTGATTTTCCTTACATGAAGATCTCTCACAGCCTGAGTAGAACTTATCTTGATAATATTGTCAAGGTTAACATGACACATTCTCCTATGCCACAACCAAATTTCATCAACTTGAGAAATCATACAACTTTTATTGGTAGCATTCAGGTGAAAGATATTACCTAAATTATTTTTGTACCTAATGCAATCACATTTCCAGAACTTCCCAATATTCTACACTTTCCATCCTTGAATGAAAGATTGTATCCCTTTTCAACCATATGTCCAACACTTAAAAGATTATGCTTCAAGCCTTCCACATATAGGACATCATCAGTATTATGCTTACCATGAAGAGAAATGCATCCTCTGCCATAAATTACACTAGCTTTGTCATCACCAAATATTACAACGCCACCATCATACTTTTCCAAGCTCACAAACTTACTTTTATCACCTGTCATGTGATGAGAGCATCTATTGTCAATCACCCATTCATCTTTCTATTCAACTTGAGGAGCTAGGGCTTTCTCCACATTTGTACAATTAGCAGATTCAGTAGACACAGGATTATTTTGCTTAATAGCGAAAAATACCCATTCATCCTCACTTACATTCCCTTTATCAGATTCATCATCTATCACACCTTCATCAACAACATAATAACACTTGCTTTGAAATCTAGGCTTGTTAGGTCTTGACTTAGGAACTCTTTATGGACACCTTGATGCAAAATGACCTATCTTATTGCAAGAAAAACATTTAATAGGAAACTTTCCTTTATACTTACCTTCTCATTTGGATTCTCTTTTGACAATAAGTGCTTCAAGCTCATCCAATTTTCTCTCTTCTTCTTCAATCTCTCTCATTTCCTCCTCATACTTGAATATATTTCTAGAATAACTTTCACCCAAATCATATCTCTATTTATCCCTTCCGGAAATAGTAGCTTTGAATGCAAATTCTATCTTAGGAAGAGCATCACCAAATTCACTCAACTCAAAAGCACTAAGCTTACCAATCAACATATCTTTGGTTACATTTGTCACGGTCTAGAGCTCCTCAATAGCAGTAGCTTTGAATTTGTATGCAGTAGGCAAGGATCTGAGCACTTTAGCAACAATCTTTGAGTCTTCCAATTGTCCACCAACACATCTGATACCACACACAAGTTCATTTAGTCTTTGCATGAAAGAAGTAATGTTCTCATCATCACCCATTCTCAACATTTCATATTTCCCTTTCAGACTTTTGAGCTTAGCAATCTTCACATTTGCATCACCTTCATACAAAGTTTCCAACTTTTTCTAGATCTCATATGCAGTCTTTAGATCCATCACATTTGTCATCTCAAAATCAGTCAAAGCACTCAACAATGCTTCCTTAGCCTTGATATTGTACTCAACATCCTTAATCTCAACAGTAGTAAAAGGACCATTATCTGGGATAACATACCTATTCGTTTTAATGTTCCAGTAGGATTCACTAATGCATCTTAGATGACACTCCATTCGATTCTTCTACAAAGAATAATTTGTTCCATCAAATCTCAAACTATCCTTCTTATATGTCACCATCCCGAATCATCTCAAGCCGTTAAACTTCTTCCAAGGAATCTGCTCTGATACCAATTTTTGGCAACATAAGGGAAGACAATTGAGAGGGGGGGTGAATAAATTGTCACAAAAATTCAATCTTATTAAACTTATTAACCTTATTCTTAGATATGATTAATAACCATGAAATCATAAATCATCAACACAACAGAAACACACATAACACCAAGATTTTTTATGTGGAAACCCTATTAGGGGAAAAACCACGGTGGAGGTCAGTCCACAAGATTATACCCTGTTAAAAGTAAAAATAATAAAATGGGGAATGCAGATGCATTTAGGAACACTTCCTCGACCTCACTGCTCAAATACAATGAGGCTTACTACCCAAAGGAAGACACATTTTCTTACAAAAACATTCAGATTACATCTGCAATATTTTGAACTGAGAAAAAAGCATTTGCTAATGCCTAATTATAGTTTTGGTTAAGAACATAAACGCTTCTTCACACCCTACTTCTGCCTTCAAATGATTAGGACATTATTCACACATCTCATACACATGCATGCCTTCAAATGGAATAAACGATCGCTTAATATATCTGCAACAAGATATTACATCGCTACATGTCGGCTTGAACAAAATACTAAAATGAATAGAAACTGTCAGCCCAAAACATAAATAATTTTCAATGTGAATCAACCAAGGTCAGCCACAACATAGTGAAGACCCAAAATAACATCCTCGAACACGAAAATACTTCAAACAATTTTTCCTCAAACATCCGCAACACGCTATAATCATCAAGTTGGCCATGAACATGAAAAACATGAACATGCAAAAGAAAATCATCAATCAAGAGCACAACAATTAATGTAGATGTGAAAAATGGATAGAGCATTATCTAGAAACATCCATAAACATCATAAATCATCAGAGAAGCATCCACAACAATTGGAATCACATTATCTTCATTCAGGAACATCAACTAAAGAAAAAAAATAACTGTCAGAACACAACTCCTCATAACTCAATAAAATCTTGATGCGGATCTCTAAAACTTAACATGGATAAACTAGATATACTAAAAAAAAACCCTTTAATCCATAACCTCTGACCATCAATGTATTGATCTTGGCAACATACTGAACTTCACTTCATCACAGAGAACTTGCAACTTGTTTATTACAATTTTCTCAATATCCTCGAAATATACAACGTTAAAGACATTAATTCCAATAGTTTTGACATCAATGACAACCACATATCAGCAACATCCAATAGGATTCATCCAAAACCTAGAATCTCTAGTCCCGTAGACTAGAAGCCAGTTTCCCCAAATGAACTAAAGACTTAAAGGAGGATGAAACCCTTGGTTGAATCAAATCACAAAATACCTCAAAAGTGTGTGCATTGAGTTTATTCCCCTCCTTTAGAGACCAAAAAGGACAATAGTCAATTGACCAAGGTAAGTTATGTAGATTATCTAACCCCAAAAGTAACCTGGACATTGCTCTGTTTCTAGTCAGGCACCCATAGCCTCGATAGAGTTGTCGCTGTGATCCCCATGAACATTTCTCTATTGCTAGCCCGACAACCATAGCCCCGATAGAGTTTCTCGCACACCCACACAGTTGCCAGTATTTTAGTATTTTCTTTTCTCTTTCTTTTCTTTTCATATTTTATTTTTGATACTCTTTTGCTCAACTATGTAAACATTGAAGCTCATAGTGGGTTTGGAGATGACAGTGGTCACTAGAGAAGACTTAAGATTTTTCACTTGCGTAAGCCTCATGATGACTATCATATTGCACATCAAGAGAATTTAAAGTGTATATCATGTGTAATTTGAGATAGATGTGAAGGGATTCAAACAAGGGTTTTGTCCTAGGTTGAGTTAGAGTTCAAGTAAAGAAACCCACTTCACGGAGGTGGATAGAAACTTATGGTAACTGATGAAGACTTATTCAATGAACGAAAGGAGCATGTATTAAAGTGGGCCTCCTGATGAGGCCAAGCACAACCTTCGCATCAAGATCAATCGATGCCCTTAGCAAAACAAAATTTGGGAAAGCAAGCGAAGGAAAAGCAAAAGAAAAAGAAAACAAAACACAAAAAAAAAATAGAAATCCTACTCTAACTATATACAACTATATACAAAGGGTGAGCTTGGATAGCTTAGGAAAGGAAATAATTCTTGAGGTGTTTCCCATTGATACGTAATATGATATCCTCTCTAGTGAGGGTCTTAAGGAAAAAAAATTATCTCCTAAGATCTCAAAAATCTGAAAGGGGCCAAGCAAGATCTTGTCAAATTTTTCATGTCCCACTTTCTTCTCGTGGGCCTTGTCCCAACATAGGACCAAATCTGCAATCCTAAAGGCCTTAAATTTGTATCTATGGTCAAACCATCTCTTCAGTATGCCCTGGTGTTTGGAAAAAAATTCTATTGCTTGGGTACAAACTTCTTCCAAGTGCAACAACTCAGCCAAGTGAGCCTCGTTATGTTTTCCCTCGTCGTAATAGGTATTGATAAATTGAAGTGTAGGGATCTTGAGGTGGACTAGGAAAATAGGCTTTAAATCATAGATGAAGTGGAATGGTGAATTTCCTATGGTTTCCTTATGATGCATGCGATCTGTCCATAGAGAAAAATGCAACTGGGTATGCCAATATTTTGGGTTCTTATCTAGCAACTTTCAGATGACGGTCAACAAGTTCTTGTTTGTAGACTCAGCTAGGCCATTCCCTTGGGGATAGTAATTAGATGAAAATTTAAGGACAATCCCATAGTCAAATTCCCAACTAGAAAATTTGAGAGAAGCAAAATTAGGACCATTATTGCAAACTAGGGAAAATGGACAACCAAAATGATTTATGATAAAACTTTCCAGAAAGTCAGTAACTACTTCAGTTGTACATTGTCTACAAGCAATTGCTTAAGTCTAACTAGTGCAATAATTAGAAGTAGTTAGAATATAGTTGTGGCCTATAGAGGATGGTGGGTTGATGGGACCAATAAAATCAAGCCCCCATTGAGTGAATGGCCTTACCTCAATAACTGGTTGTAGTGGGACAACAACGTACCTTTCCCTGGTTGCAGTAGTTTGACAGATGTGACCGGATCTGATGTGATTATGAGCATATTTGAATAGGATCAACTAGTAGTATCCGACACGTAGGATCTAATGGGCTATGGAAGGGTCAAATCCATGACCATTTCTGAACTTATCTTGAAATTATTTCAATACTTGGGCTTCTTTTTCCTTTTTGAGGCATCTGAGATAGACTCCCTTGTGGTTCCTTTTGTACAATATAGCTCCTTGTAGCATGTAGCTATTTCTTTTCAATCTTAAAGAATGTTTTTGTACTTCTTGTAGCCAAGGTGGACACTTGTTGTTTAGCAGATACTATATGATGTCATCACACATTTCATCAGGAGAAACATCCTCCAAATGATACTGCTATACTGTAAGCTTCGGGCCTATTTTTGGCATTGTGCGGGTGAGGGCTTGTCCTCAGATGAACTTCATGGGCTGAATTTCTATGTCGTATTCTTGTAGCAACATGACCCATTTCGATCTTCTCTCCTAATTCATTATGCATAAACAAGGTCTTAATAGTTGGGTCTAGAACAATGGAAAATACTTTGTTCCTCAGGATGTAATGTCAAAATTTCTTGACATCGCGAACCAAGGCATACACCTTCTTTTCAGCATTATGATAACGTAATTTTGCATCCTTTAATGGGGCACTCATAAAAGCGATGGGATGCTCATTTCCTTCTCCATCCTTCTGTGTTAACATGTTGGTGCATGAGTGATCTGAAGCAAAAGAATAGATTAGAATGGCTTCAAATAGTCTGGGTTGACCAGCACTGGAGCATCTGCAATAGCCCTCTTAATTTTTGCAAAATCCTGATAGGATTCTTGTGTCTACTCTACTTTGACATCCTAATTTAGCATGGCATTCAATGGCTTAACTATCTCTGCAAAGCCTGTGATGAACTTCTTGAAAAAGTTAATTTTCTCAAAAAAGGACTTCATTTCCTTTTTTCTATTGGGAGGCTAAATTTTCAATATGGCTTGTATGCACTTTGGATCTATGGAGATTCATTTTTTGAAATCATGTGTCCTATTAGTTTCCCTTTGAATACTCCAAAAATACACTTCTTCGGGACTTTGCATCTTTGGAAAAAATTTCACAAGTCAGAGACGTGGTCCTCTCTTTTCTTTGAAAATGCAGTAAGGTCATCCATATATGATGATGCATTTTTTAGTGAGATCCTTGAAGGCTATGTCCATGGCATGCTAAAATTTTGTGCCTGCATTGATCAATCTGAATGACATCCTTCTATATGTAAATGTTCCCCACTTTGTGGTGAATGTCGTTTTGTTCCTATCTTCGTATTACACCATGACCTGATTATATCTAGAGTAGCCATCAAGAAATGACATCATTTGAGACCCATTTACGATTTGTAATACCTCATCCAGTGATGGCACCAAATAGTTGTCCTTTTTAGAAGCTCTATTTAAGTTCCAAAAATCCATGCACAATCTGATTTCCCCATTCTCTTTCCTGACCAAAACTAGATTCACCACCCATGTGGAGTGCCTAATAGGAAAAATAATTATGGTTGAAAGCAACTTCTACACTTCCTTGAAGATAATAGGTTCCAACAGTGCATTAATCAGGTGTTGACGTTGCTGGAAGGGTCTCACATCTGGCTTAAGAGGAATGGTATGAGTGATAATTGAAGTATCATAGGTTTTAAGGTCCTCATACCGCCAAGCAATCAGATCATGATAAGTGCACAAGGCATCCACAATTCCTATTCTTTCTTTTGGGGTGCAAACTTTTCCAATGAAAACATTTTTAACCTCTTTTGCGGTACCCATGTTGTGAGCATTACATTGATTATCTATTGATCCTTCTTGGCCTGTTGATCTTAGTCCCTAATGTGATCCAAATAAAATATCCTTTCCAGTTGGACCATGCCTCATGGTATTGTGTTGGTTTTTAAATTGATTACTCCATCAATATAAGGCTCAACCTCCTCAGGCTCTACTTCATCAATGATTTGCAAGAAAAATACATTCAAACTGGTGATGAATTCAAGTATTTGTTTTTCATCATTAAAAAATTGAAATTGAGTGACATTTTTTGGCACTAATAGGGTAGAGGTGATCTCTACGATGAACTTATTTAAGACGATTAAGGATAGGGGTTGTAGAGTGCTGGTTGCTTGGGCGAAGGCATCCATAGTCTGATTCTTACCATGAGGGATTAGCTGAATATTGAATGAATCTATGACTTCTATGAGATCCCACACCATATGCCTATAGTTTGCTAGCATTTTATCATGATAGGAGAACTATCTTGGAATCACCAAAGAATTGCAGTATTTTGACCTTCTTTCTTAATTCCATTAGTAACCCATGAACTAATGCTTTGTATTCTACTACATTATTTGTGCAAAATACATCTTACATGTAGGATTGATGAGCTTGAATCTTGGTCTTGCTCCTTGCTTGGACTTGGATCCATCAAACCGCAACATCCAAAACTTGGAGGGATTCTTTCCTTTGAAACTAATGGAGTAGACATCTTCTCTTGATTGCACCTCCATCTTTGTACCCTTAGGTGGCTGCCTGTGTTTAGGTTGGATTTGATCTTGCTATATTTCCATTCCTTCCTTTGGAATTATTTTCCCCTTGATATGTTCTACTATCATTTGACATAAGCAACATTCAAATTTAGAATGAGCTATGTTGTGCAATCTCCACCAGCTAGGCAACAACAATTCCTTGAAATCCATTTTAGCTCCTAAATTGAGCTAGTCTTGCACACACTTTTGCATGAATTCTAGGAATCCATCCAACAATCCAAGGTTACCATCTTTAAAAAATTCTTCATCTTCTAACTCAATCAACATTTTAGTACTGCTAGGAATGTGGGTCAAATTGGTAGGTGTGCTACATAGCACGAGGACCTCTTTTTCCCTTTATCTTTTTTTTGGAACACTTCATCATCATGATATTCCATGGGAAAGTAATTTCGCAACTCTTTTTCTACAAACAACACTTCATTCGTGTTATTATACTCAGTGATCATGAACTTCATTCGGGGCTCATGCTTGATGCGGATTTGGTTTGGCAGTCCTTTCCAAGGTAGCCACAAATGCAAATATTTTGTTGTGGCATAACCATTTAAATCTCAGGTGAAGTCCCTTCCCAATATGATGCCATAGGTGTTGGGGATATCACCAACTTGCATGTCAATAACCTACTGCACCCTTGGGTCAGCTACAATCTGCATAGGAATCCTATTCATCTCCCTGACTATGTTCACCTCACTCTCTTCGAATTGGGTTACCTTATGTCTGGAAGGGTTCAGAGTTATCCCTAATTCTTGGCACACTGTGAATGGCATGAAACTAGCAGAAGATTCTGAATCTAGCAAGCAATTATGTAGATTCTTTCCAAAGATGCAAATTTTCATAAGGAAAGGAGGGGTTTCCAACTTCCCTTGAAACAACCCTACAAAAAAATTATCCTAGGCCACTTGAGTCTTGTCTTTGTTACTGTATTTATCCCTTGTTTGTACTTGACCTTTCTCTTTCGTTGGAGGTTTGTCCAATGGCTAATTTTTACTACTTCGTTGGTTTGGGGGATGATCAGGCTTCTTTCCTATTATTTCCCTGATCACTAGCTCATTGTTGGGGGTGTCAAATGAAACTCTCTTTGCAGGAGCCTCTTGAACTGGTTTTGATGGAGTGGTTCCATTCAATGAACTAAAGAAGGAATTTCTAATAGTAGGTACCCTTAGCAATTCAAATTTCAGAAAAATCAATTTGACTTTCTTTAATTCATCTACTACATATTCTCCCATTTGTTTGAATTCTGCTTCAGAAAAATTTCCTTGGGAAGATCTTGGGTCTGATTAGGCTACCAATTTTTATTGAAACACTGAGTGGGAACATGTGGATAAGTTGGATTGTTTCTAGCATTAGGATCATGCATAGTGTTAAAATTGTTGGGAGGGGTAGAGGTTGTAAAAGGAACACCAACTTGCCTATTTCTTAAGTTGTAAGGAGTCGCTCTTTGGTGGAACATGTGAACTTCATCCTCATGTGGCTCTCCCTCATCTATGGGACCATTATCTACTGAATCAAAGAGCTGAGATACCGATCTCTTGATACTTACCCCTTTTACTTCTTCATCTATGGGAGAAACCTCCTTCTCGAGCGAGTTGCTTTCACTTTGTCAGAAAGGAGATTGATTGACCACCACTATTGAGGAATCATACAACTTCGATAGAACAAGGTCTTTGCAACTCTAGCCATCAACAACATTCTAGACTACCACTTGGAATATTTCTATGATAGTTTGGAATTCTAGGCAATCAAGCTCATAATGCCTGTTTGTCTTGTGAATTTGACACCATCTGGATAAGGCAGTCTCAGCCAAATAAAATCTGCTTGTGGAATTTTTGGCACCACCCAGTTAATCAAGAGGTGTGAGAATGCCTCCGTTGTTTGAACTGGAGTTCCATGTTCTATTATACCTTTGAGATGGCCTTCTTTTAAATTTTTTCCTTGAATTTTGACCTCTTTCATAATTTTGGCTTGAGGATGCACTAGAATCACAATTGTCTCGGTTAAGGTTAGCTTGAATGCTTCTCTAAGAAGCTTGTATCTGGTTATTTTGGTTATGCACATGTGTCATCTTTGTGGACATCTTCTTTACTAGTTCTATCAACTCTTCAATCTGATCCTTATCTACATTATTCTGTTGTGGCACTGAATTTTGAAGGAGAACAAGTTGCACCACCAGTTGGTTCTACTATGTAGGTGTGAATTTTGAACTCTGTAGGTATGTAGGAACTTGAGCTTGTTGGGAATAGGCCTATTTTTGTGGAGGCTACAAGTAATGTGGCACTCATGGAGCCTAGTTCAATGGCTACCTTGGGTGTGGTACGATTGGAAGCTATGGAACTTGGTTTAGCGATGTTGTTTGATGAGCCAAGGCATGAGTAAGTCCTTGGATTTGAGTTGGATTGGTAGTTGGCCCCAATGAGGGAAATGGTCTTGCAATTTTCTTTCGAAGTATGTGCTTTCTTTCACCACTTCTACGTATGTAATATTATCCAAGGCAATGTAGTACACTAGCCTAGCTGAGGGATCATCAACCACATAAGGTGGCTGCAGCTTCATGTAAACCCTATGAAACTTGTTATTGAATGAGCTAATTGGCTCATTGACCTCCCTCTTGATAGACATGAACTGCTGATATAACTCCATAGGACTAGCAGGAACTTTAAACTTCTACAAAAAGGTGTTCTTCATTTGATCCTAGTAATTAATAGATCCAGTTGGCAGAAGGATGTACCAATAGAAAGCTTCATACCCCAATGAGTAAGGGAAGAGCCTACAAGATGCATCTTCATGTTTGATCTGCATATCCTTCAAAGTTGTTCTAAAGATCTTAATGTGTTCTTTTATTTCCTTTGTGGATCTTGTGGATGGAAATTGGTGCAAAAGCATTCCAAATTCTTTAGAATATCATGATAATCATTGAACGAAAAGGGTGATGGGTTATTTCCCAGCTAAACCATTATGGGAAGTGGAGGTTGCAATCATTGTACTACAGTAACTTGTAGTTGAAATGGGATAGCAGCTGGTACAACTCCTTGGAAGTGAGGTATAGGGGTGAGGAAAACACCTTGGATGTGGGAAGTGAGTGGTGAAAATGTTGTTTGGAGTGAAGGAGAAGGTCGAAGTCAAATGGATGGGGTTAAAGCTAATGCTTCCCATTTCTTGGATATCGTAGCCTTAGTAGGGGTCTTTAGCTCTTGAAATTCTCCCTTATCTGGTGTGGACCTGAGTAATCTATGAAACCTTTGAGGAGAGAAGGACCCAATTCTATCCAACTTAGCTTGGCCCTCCTTCTAGCACCAATTCTATTGATGGGTGTTTTTCCACTTCTCAACATAGACAAAGCACAAATGCAATGTCTCTCTTGAAAGGTAATTTCTGCAACTAAGTTTTAGAAAACACCCCAAGGTCTCTCAGGTGTTAGGTCATGACTTGCAAAAATAGTGCAGTTGTTGATTTGATTTGCTGGTAATCACATAGGGAATTTATGGTCTATTAAGCATGGAGGGAATTGGGTCTATCAATGGAGTTTTATAAATTTTGGAAATGAGTGAATAGTTGCTACAAGTTCATAACAACAAGCTAAAAATCCATCTTTTCCATAAGATTTGGCTTTACAATGATGCTAGAACTTTAACTTTAGATTTAAAGAAATAACAAAAGGGGAAAAGGGTTAGAAGTTTCCTAAATGTATAACTAAAGATGAACAGTAACAATGGAGGATGCTATAATGGATAGACTTCCTAAAACTGAGTTCCACTTAACAAGGGACATCCCATAGTCTCATGAAACTATTACAATCTTCAAAGGGTCATTGCAGATTTTGAGATTTTTCATTCACCATTAAAGCATGAATACCAATTAAACTTAGGTGCAGCAATATAAGTAATGCTCAGACTAGCTTTACACAAGAGTTTATCATTAATAAATAGCCAAAAGTATGAGCTAGAGATGCATCAGACATGGCAACATACATCCACCATTAAATCACAACATAAACTAACAATTGAAAGTAACTTAAAACTTGAAACAACAGAGCTAAAATATAATATTTGGAGATAGAATCATGTACACATGAGAGCTATACACAAGAAACCATAAAAACAATGCTTTTCTCATATATTTTTGTAGCAACATGTCTTTATAGCAACTCATCTCTCCCTTTGAAAATGAGAGGATGCCCCTATTTATAGTTTTAAAAAAGTGAAATGAATGGACAAGATTGATTTGCAATGAATGGTCAAGATTCATTTTCACCTATGATTTCACCTACCCCCAATATATTACAATATAAAATAGAAATTTTTCCTTTTCCCTATTTTGTCCTCTAGTCTATTTTGTCTTGTAGCTATTTTTGTCTTTTAGCTTCCTTTTTAGCCTTTAACTACTTCAACAAGTATTCATCATTGATGATAGGCTTCCCAACCTCCTTTTTCATTGTTGCGTACTCAACGAACTTGCCGATCATGGCTATGAGTTTCATCTCTTCGGAAAGCTCATACTTGGGGATTTGGAAGGCTATCTTCTTGAATCTATCTGTAATTCTCTCCTAGTGTTTAGTGCATTTTGGCGTAGCCTTTATAACTTGTTCTCACTAAGTGACAGCCCTTGCAACAAAATCCATGAAATTAAGTGACAGTGCATCTTCAACCCCTTGTTCCATCTTTTTTGTGAAATAATGGTTTGATTTTCTCTAGATCTAACTCCAAAGCGGGAATTTCATAGTTCATCATCATCTTCAAATAATCTTCACTATTTGTCTGGTGCTCCGTGACCCATTCTCAATCAAGATCCAATTTGTTGTAAGGACTTCTCCAAAATTTATTTCCTATAGTCAAGATTCATTTGCCATGTCTCCACCAACCAATGATCTTCCTTTTGTAGCTCCAACTCCTTTGCCCATGTTTCTTAGTAGAGCTTAAGGATGCTCTCGAGCTTAGGATAGGTGGTCCTATATAGCTCAAAGTACTCTTTGTAGGTATTTATCATGTCCTCCACTTGCTTTTGTAAACTATGGAATTTATTGAACATCTTAGCAGCATGACGGATGCCCATGTCACCATTGTATATCACCCTGTTGAACCAATCTTTAGTGGACTTGGTCCAGTTTTTCATCTTCTAAATTTTATTTAGTTCCTCCTTGGAGAGGAGAGTAGGTGTAGACGATTTTGCAGGAGCTTCTTCTTCTATGGAAATCCATTATTGAATGTAAGCGGTGAGATCCGCTACTTGTGATTTTAATCCTTATTTAGTGGATTGATCCTTATTCATCTGCTATATAATGATGGATATTGATCCCTGAAGATAATCCATCTTCTGTTCACAGGTTTTCGGGCCCAGATTGATCATAGAAGCATCAACCATGATATGTGATCTAATTTGAGGTCTCTTCTCCTTACGTGTCCTTGTCTAGGCTCTGGCCACAATTGCTTATAGTCTTGCCTTTTGATTAGAAACCATTATGTTGGTTTAATTAATATTTAATTACACTTTGTATAAGTTTACTTAGGTAATTATTTAATTCCTAGGTTAATTAGTTGTCATCCTTATCTTATTGAGCTATCTTGTTGCTCAAGATAAGATCAGGGTTATGCATCTTTGCTTTTATAAAGCAAATCATTATCATGTAATTATGAATTCTCGAATAATATTATGTTGCACATTCTTTTGCAACCTCTCTGCTTTTTCTATTTTTCTCTTATGTGGAAGGATATTCTGGTTTGCAAATCTGATCTTGGTTTCTAACATGGTATCAGAGCCTTGATTTGCAGCCCCTTCTCAGATTTTTTGAGAAAATAATTGCAAGGTTCGTTCGGGATTCCTCGAGGATATCATGGCATGAAGTTCATTGATGCAGTGTCTTGGATCAGATCGGGCCTCACCATTGGATCTAGAGCACTGGAGAAAGTTAGGATTGACTTTTATTTTGCAGATTTTGGCCATCACTTGCCAGATCTATAAGGGTTTCAGTCTAGGAGATTTTTTGTAAGATCTGGGGGTAGCCAAATTTTTGGTGCATTTTGGGCACAAACGGAGGTCACCATCGTGTTTGTAGCGGCCAAAAACCCTAAGATCGCCTTTCGTTTCATCAATTTTGGTGAAGTTGGCCTAGAAGGCAAAAAAAAATTCCTAGGGGGCCGTATGGCCTCCCCAACTCGCTTCCCGAGGCATAATTTTTGAAAAAATATTAAAAAAATCTTGGTTTCTGTGCCCACTACTGGCGCTTCTAGTTATAAAATCCAGGTGCCACCACCGTGCCAGGAGCGGCAGCCACTGGGTAGTGCCTAGCTCATCCGGCACTGGCTTGAGCAAAGCCCCCGCAGGCTTCAAAACCTGCAGCGCTGATCACATGGGGGACCGGGTGCTATGCGCCTAGCCCCCGGCCGGACCCTCTGCAGAACCACCGGTCCCATGGAGGACCAGGGGCTCTGCCCCAGCCCCCAACCTGCAAGCTCCTGGTCATGCACAGGACTAGGGGCCGAAATTTTTTTAGCCCTTGGGGCTCCTATAGCCCTCATTGGGCCTTTTGGAGCAGTGTTCACAAAATCGGGTGTATTTTTTGCATATGATCTCCATTTTTTGCAAACAAGATACCATTGGAAAGCTAATTCCAATGCCAATCCATTGGTGCAAGTTTTTTTACCATTTTTTGCTCCAGATTTATTTTGCAGGCCTTTGAACTCAGATGTTGTTGTTTTCACTCTGGAGGGAATATCTTTTGACTCGGTGATCCGTTTTTCGTCATTCTTGCGGCGTTGGAAAGCTGATTCAGTCCTCTACATAGATCTGAGGTCTATTTTTTTATTTATTTATGCATGTTTAGGATTCTCTCCTTTTACAATCGTCGGGTTATTGTAATAAATGAACTATGATAAAGTTCCATTCAGGGGGGTTTCTTGCATAATAAATATGATTAGAGTGTAGTTTTCACTTTGATCGCCATATCCATATTGACTTATTAGAAAATTGTATGGGTTATCTGGTCTCTTAGTTTCTTTTTGCCACATTTTTTGCTATAGCTTGACACATATCGGGTTCATCGGTTCACACTTCAGTTGAGAGATTATGTTTCTCGATCCGCATTGGTTCATATTCATCTTAGTTTGAGGGCCATGGTTTTATGGTTAATGTTCCAGAGTCTTCATGGTACTCCTTCCCATGGAAGAGTTTCAGTCACAGTTTGGCATCGGCATCGAGATACACGGCTTCCAAATTATGTAATCATCTCATCTGCTGTTGCTTCATAGATTCCAGGGTTGTTCCAGTTTGTGAGTTTTTCTAGTGTTCCGTGGCATCCGGTCTGCTGTCACATTATGATTCCATTTTTGGTTTCTTGTAAACAGAAGTATCTTCCCTTGCTTGTCAGATTGCAGTTCCAATGTTACTCCATAGTGATCTTCCAGTGCATCTTTGCAATAGTCATCTCATTGTAGGGGGGTTTTGTCTGTTGGAATATGTGCCTCAATCTTTATTGACATGAAACTCTTTGAAGGAAAAGTCGGTGTGACATCATGGATGTCTTGCCGACTAATTGTTCTGACTTTCTAAAAATGTTCATATCGGCGTGACAGGGTTGATGTCTTGCCGACAAGACTATCGCTGTGACTTTCGGCATAACCTTTTGGAAAATGGATTTCTTCAGGCAACAGTGTGATCTTATCAGGCTAACTCGGGTGTCGAGGAGAGGTCCCAGCGATTGGTGGATGTCTCACCGATAGCTTAGAGCTATCAGGGTAACATAGAGGTTGCGGGGAAATGTCTCAACGATGCAACCTGGTCACGCCGACGGGATTTCTTCGCGGTAACAAAAGACTTCGTTGAGAAGTCTTGGTGAAAGTCTTGAGTCTCGCCGACAGTAAGTCTTTAGTAAGACTTAGGGCACTCGGCGAAAGGTCACGATGATAGACACAAGTTTTGGTGATAGTGTTCCTTTTGGTGGAAGCTTTATTTCGGTATGATGTCTCACCGAAACCGTGGGGTCTTGCCGATAGGTGAAAGGCTTCGGAGTAACATAAGATTTTTGGCAGAAAGTCTTGATGAGATCAAAATGTATTGCCGATGGAATGTTTGATTGCTGTGACTTGTGCATTCAATATGAGTCTCACCGATAAGGGAAACCTTTGCCGATAGGAACAAAATGGACATCGATGGTTTCGGTATAACCTCTTTGTTGTCTTACTGACTGCTGGAGACTTAAAGCCGATATCGATAGAGGAACTTTGTGGCATTGGGGAGACACTATGAGTGTCTCACCGATATGCCAACAAAGTTTGAATGCCATTGACTGTGTGACCATCCTATGTGGCATCCCGCTGAACCAATCAGAGGAAACAGTTTTTTAAACTGAATGACGGTTGGATTTTTGTAACTGCTGTGACGCTGGAGGAAAACAGCTTGTAGGGAAAAATTTGTATTGGCATGGAAACTTTCTTGAATGGAGATCTGGCAGATAAGGATGCACAGATGGCAAAATTAGAATGTGATTAGTTTAAAGTAGATCAATTCTATTGTGACTGTGACGATGAGTAAATTGAACTGTTGAGATATGTTTTGTAACTGAATGAACATTTGAATGTAGCTACTTAGAACTGATAACCAGAGAGTTGCATCTCTGAATTGTATGTAATAGTTTGTTACTGTAATACAAAGAGATTCAGCTTGGTTTGGTGGGTTTTTTCCCGAAAGGGTTTTCCCACGTAAATCTGTTGTTCATTGTCTTTGTGTTTTGCTCTATTTCTGTAAATCTTTCATGTGTGTCTTAATTAGATTGTAATTTGAAAAAATTAAAAGCCCTACATTGCTTTCTTCCCTGTGGATTCGACATTAGGAAAGTGTTTCCACACCTCTGCATTCCCTACAAGTGGTATCAAAGCCTAGCTAGTTGTGTTGTCCTTGTGAGTGGGTTGGGTTTTTTGTGTCAATCCTTTTCAGTGGGAGTTTTGTAGAGGTCTGATAATTTTAATTACAGATTGAGATGGCGAGCACATCTGGAAGGATGGAAATAGAGAAATTCAATGGAAGCAATTTTGAGCTGTGGAAACTCAAAATGGAAGATCTGCTAGTAGACCGAGATCTATGGACTGATGTGTCTGGAACAATGCCTCAAGGCATGAAGCAAGAGGATTAGGACCTAGCAGATAGAAAGTCTAAGGGGCTGATAAGGCTCTATCTAGTAGACTCTGTTCTTCTGAACATGCATAAAGAAAAGACTGCCTCTTCCTTGTGGAAAAGACTGGCACCCATTTATCAGGGCAAGTCCTTGGTGAACAAGCTGTTCTTAAGGAAGAAGTTGTACTCTTTGAGAATGCAGGAAGGAGGGTCTGTTGCTGATCACTTAAATGCTTTCAACATGCTGATTGCTTAGCTGAAATTTGTTGGTGTGAAGATTGAAGATGAAGATCATTGCATTCTGTTGCTATGTTCTCTGCCTGATTCTTGGGATCATTTGGTGATGGCTATAGGGAGTACAACATCCACATTCAAGATGGAATATGTTGTTGCTTCTTTGTTATCAGAAGAAATGAGAAGAAAACCTTCTGAGATGGAAAAGGAGGCTCTGGTTGTCAGAGGTAGACCAAAGGAGAAAGGCAAGAAGAAGGACAAGAAGTCCAGATCGAAATCAGAAGGGAGATCAAAGTCTCCTATCAAGAAGTCCAAGGTGAAATGCTAGAATTGTGGGCAACCTGGTCATATCCGAAGGGATTGCAAGGAGGAGAAAAAGAAGAAGAAGAACTCTTTTGGAAATGATTCTTCTTAGAGTGATACAGATGCCTTCATTGCAGCTTTGGCTACATGGGCATCCAATGATGTCTGGCTGATTGATTCTGGAGCATCTTTCCACATAACATCTCATAGAGATTGGTTCATGAAGTATGAAGAATACAATAGTGGAAAGGTGTACTTGGAAAGTGACTCATCTTTGGAAATTGTTGGTCGTGGAAGAGTTAGAATTCAATTCCCTGATGGAAGAGTGAAGGGAATCAATGATGTAATGCATATACTAGGTCTGGCTCGAAACCTACTTTCTGTAAGTAAGCTGAATGATATCGGAGTGCATGTCACATTTTCTGGAAATGGCTGCAAGATGACTAGAGGCTCTATGGTGCTGGCTAGGGGTGCTCGAATTGGTACCTTGTACAAGCTGGATGCACAAGCTATTCAATGCAATAGTGTCTCTGCAAAGTCACTTAAGGCTGCTCATGGAGAAAAGAAGGAAAGCATTCCTAATGGAGTAAACACCATGGAGGTTAAACTTTCAGCAGAGAAGACTATGCTTTGGCATCATAGGCTAGGCCACATTGGTGAGAAAGGTTTAAAAACCTTGAAAAATAAAAACCTGGTAGAAGGGCTTGAAGATTGTAACCTTGAGTTTGAATTTTGTGAACATTGCATATATGGAAAGCAACACCATGTTTCATTTTATTCCAGTCCTCACAAATCTTCTAGTTTGCTTGATTATATATATTCTGATGTGTTTGGTCTAGTGAATGTTCCTTCTCTGTCTAAATCAAGATACTATGTGTCATTTATTGATGATTATTCTAGAAGGACATTTGTATATTTTCTGAAAAGTAAATCAGAAGTGTTCAGTCGGTTTAAGGAATTTAAAAACCTTGTAGAAAATCAGACTGGTAGGAAAATAAAATGCCTAAGGACTGACAATGGCGGTGAGTTCTGTTCAGATGAATTCGAAAGGTACTATACAGATCATGGGATCAAAAGACATAAGACTACACCTTATACTCCATAGAAAAATGGAGTTGTTGAAAGGTTCAACAGGACAGTAATGGAAAGAGCACGAAGTATGCTGAGCAGTGCAGGCTTGGAGGAGAAATTCTGGGCTGAAGTGGTCTCTACAACATGTTACTTGGTAAATCGTTCTTCTAACTCTGCTCTGGTTGAAAATACGCATTTGGAAGCATAGTTTGGAAAGAATCCCTCTCTGAGACATATTCATGTCTTTGGCTATGAGGCATATGCATATGTGCCATTTGAAAAAAGATCCAAGTTGGAAAACAAAGCTATAAAGTGTATCTTTATTGGCTATAGCGCTGGAATAAAAGGATAAAAGCTTTGGAATCTTGAGACTGAGAAGGATTTGTATAGCAGAAGCGTTATCTTTCATGAGCTGAAGCCTTCTACATTGGATTTGCAATCAGAGAAGAAATTAGAAAATGAAAAGGATGTAGCAGAAATTCCTCAGACTCCAGATAAAGAGGAATTGAAAAATCAAAATGTACGTGATACTGAGGAGAGCTCAAGTAGTTCTAAAACTTCTGAAGAAGATGAAGAACCACCTCAGCCTCAGCCTGTGAGGAGGTCAACTCGTGAAAGAAAGCAACCTGAAAGGTATGGGTTTTCTTTAATAGAGTCTACTTGTGCCTATGCTTTAATTTCTAGCACTGACGAACCTAGGATTGTGAAAGAGGCATTTAAAATGCCTGATTCAAACTCTTGGTTGGAAGCCATGAATGATGAAATGGAATCATTAGAAAAGGATGATACCCAGAGTTTGGTTCCATTTCCTAAAGGCAAAAAATCTGTAGGCTGCAAATGGATATTCAAAAAGAAAATTGGCTTGGATGGCAGTGTAGAAAAATATAAAGCAAGGCTGATTGCAAAAGGTTATTCCCATGTAGAGGGAATTGACTATGGAGAAATCTTTTCTCCTGTAGCTAAGCTGACATCTATTAGATTTCTGTTGTCACTTGCATCAACATATGATCTAGAGATTGAACAGATGGATGTGAAAACAACGTTTCTTCATGGTGATCTTGAAGAAGAAATTTATGTGTCCCAGCCGGAGCACTTTGTGGTAAAAGGTAAGGAAAGACTGGTTTGCAAGTTGAAGAAATCTCTGTAAGGTTTAAAACAGTCTCCTAAAATGTGGTACCAAAAGTTTGACACGTTTGTTTTGTCATTGGGATTTGTAAGATCAAAATGTGATCACTGTGTGTATTACAAAGTTGAAAGTGATCAAATTCTTATTATTGCTCTATATGTTGATGATATGTTGTTTATAGGCAATAGTAAGCTAATGATTTCTGATCTTAAGTCTCAGCTGTCTGCAAAGTTTGAAATGAAAGATCTTGGTGCAGTAGGGTATATTCTGGGAATGGAAATAACTAAGGACAGGAGAAATAGAAAACTTTGGCTCAGTCAGAGTAAGTATATCATGATTGTTCTAGAGAGATTTTGTATGACTGAGTGCAAGTAGCTAGTTGTTCCAGTTACACAGGGAACAAAGCTATCTGTTGAGGATTGTCCAAAATCTCCTTCTGAGATGGATGACATGACCAGTGCGCCTTATGCAAGTGCAGTTGGTAGCCTTATGTATGCAATGGTCTGTATAAGGCCAGACATTGCCCAAGCAGTGGGATTTCTTAGTCGGTTTATGGCTAATCCTGGAAGGACACATTGGGATGCTGTGAAGAGAGTGTTTGGATATCTGAAGGGCACTTCAGACTATGCTTTGTGTTACCATGGTAACTTGGTTGAATCACCGAGAAATCTCAGTATTCAAGGTTATGTGGACTCTAATTGGGCAGGCGACATTGACAGCAGAAGATCCACTAGTGGATATATTTTCATGATGAATGTGTTAGCTCTCAATAATGTAAGTTTGAACCATGAAAGGTTGCCAAGCTTTCACGACGTTTCAGGGTAACAGAACAAGGTTTGAAACAATCAAACCTTCTACTCTTCTGGTGCTGCAAGACCAAGGCGAGTGTACCTCTCTTGAACAATGCATACTTAACTTGTGATTATCTTTCTGAAATGCTTTGTCCACGATGGCATATAATAGTGACCAAATGAAACCAAACTTGATAACTTCCTTCTGATCTAAATCCTAGAATGCTTAATCAATAAATATAAAGAAACTGAAATGGATTCAAATAGTGAAATGCAAAGACTAGTGCCTTGTTGGGTAGGCGGAGTCAAATGAGATCAAGATGAGCAGCACTCTTTGGATGAGATACAAATTATCTGGCATATGATTTATTCATAACTTGTATGAACATACAATATTGTGACTACTAAGTTCTACTTTAATGATCCAAAATGAATCTCTCTGATTACTATGATCAATAAAAGGATTTAATCTTCACTTGAAAGAACCAATTGATTAATCACACAAATACAACAAATGTGTATTGATAAATCAAACATAAACTTGTTATGTCAACTTAAATAACCAGAAAAATCAATCATGGAGACAACTTAGTAGTGCTTTTCATTTAATTCAACAGATAACTGACACCAGAAAAATGAAACAACATCAATTGAATCTCATAAATACCTCCATTGTGAGAATCATGCAACAATAGCCTCTAGTCTGATAATCTTATTCTAATGTATCTACTTGCAGTGTATTGAAAAATCTAATCTCTTCCTTTTCTAATTAACAACTACATCATGCTTATATATACACTAGCATGAGAAAAATATCAAAATAAAACAACATGTCGGCCTAGCACCAAATTTAGGCTCCAGTTAGGTCGGCCAACAACAGTCACCAATTCAAATTCATGTTGGCCACACCAATGAATTTCTGTTTTTACCAGCAAGAAAGTCGGCAGGACACATTGCAACCTATGCCAAAGGTAATTCAAACGTTTCATTCACAGTCGCCGTAGAAGTCCGTTTGTCATACCAAAGCCCCATAGTGTTCCTTTGTTTCGTTATAGCCCGCCACTATCGTTGAGATGTCATATAGATTCATCGGGCTACACCAAAGATCTTTTATCATTCACAGGTCGCCAACACTCCCGCCATCGTTATGCCAAAAACGAGAAGTGTTGCCATAGGTTATCGCCTTTGGGGAGACGTCTCAAAGACTAGACCAAGCTTCACCGAAGACATCACTTATATTCAAGTCGCTGTGACAAATGACTTCCCCCGCCGACAGGCCCACCTAGATATGTATGTCGCTGAAACATTTTGAACTTGGCAAGATGTCCCAAAGAGTATATTGGGTTACATCAAAAGCCTTAGAATCATGTCGCCAAGAGTATACTGATCTCACACCGATATCTGTTAGTTTTGTTCATAGTCGCTATATCTTATTGCTCTCGGGGAGACCTTATGTAGACAATACAATATTACACTGAAGGCCTCAAAGTCAACCCGAGAACAAATGTGTTCACCAAGACAAAATGGTTTTCACACCAATAGAGTCCACCTATCGCTATAACCTCGAACCCTCAGTAAGAAATTACATAGAGTGAATAGCTATACTGAAAGCCCCAAGCATATTATGTAACTAAGAGAAGAGAAGTCTCCTACCAAAAGCCATTTTAAACCATGTCAGAAAAACCTGACCCCTTCGCCAAGACCTCCTGCCGCAATTCAAAACATATGCCAATAGAGATATCCATCGTCGCCATAACAAGAGAAGTGTCTTGCCAAAAGGCAATATAGACTTATGCAAGCAGAAAACAATCAATGGGTCGGTGAGACAATAGTATTGTCATGCCGAAATGAACCAGAATGCAAAAATGCATGATACAATGGACTCAAAGGGAAAATATGGCAAAATATGAGTGGAATATGCACACAGTAGGGCCAAATCAGGAAGTATATGAGTAAAATCAACATGTAAAAACATCAGATTTTTGTAGTTCTAATAGTGGCTCCGTCTGGGAATGAATGATAGTCAGATCATTGCAAGGATCCAGACTCTTTGGGAGAGCAGACCAGAACCAATGAGCATCAATGGAATGAATGGCAATGGAAATGAACATAGAAAATAAAAGATGGAATTGAAAATGGATGCAAATTGAATGCAAAATGGAGGTGAATGAAAAGTGGAAGCGAAATGGAAATGAATGGAAACCCAAACTACTATGCATGGAAAGAAATTTTAGAGAGGATACACAAGAGTTGTCCATGCACTGGCAACCCTCAATCCTCTATGTAGCTCAAGAGAAAAAAGGTTTTAGGAATTGCCCATGAACAGGCAATTCCTGATCTTCACCAACCATGTTCTGCAGATAGTATGAATCCTCACCCCCTCTTCCGACAATAACAAATGGTCCCATTCAGAGAGCTTCAAATTTACCATGCTTTCCTTTCTCCTGACACCTTGCATTCCACATTAACACCAAGTCATTTTCTTCAAACTTTCTATCCCTTGCCTTCTTATCATCTAGATATTTCATCTGGGCCTGTAATTTCATGTTTTGACTTTGGGCCTCCCTTCTTATTTCATCAAACTTAGCAAGTTGTTCCATTTTGTCTTCCATAGGCTCAGGAACTTCCAAATCTTCTTGTAAAACAAACTTATAGATTGGCAACAAGTTCTGCAGAGGCATCCTGGCCAGTGCTCCATATAGTAATTCAAATGGTGATTTTTTGATTGCCTTCTTCACAGTGATCCTATCGGCCCACACAACCAGTTTTAGCTTTGAATCCCAAGCTTTCTTGTTATGTTCCAGCATCCTTTTGATAATCTTTAAAATACTTTTATTACTAGACTCTGCTTGACCATTAACTTGTGGATGATAAGGAGTTGCATATGAAATAGTAATGCCATACCTATCACAAAAACTTTTGAATTCATCTGATCTGAAGCACATCCCATTGTCTGTGATTATCTTTAATGGAACAACAAATCTGGTGATAATATTGTCCATCAAGAAATTAGTTACCACCTTACTCTTAGCCTGCTTGGTTGGAATCGCCTCCACCCATTTTGTAAAATAATCAGTGGCAACTAATATCCATCTATGTCCTCCACTTGACCTCTCTTGTATCTCTCATATAAAATCAATTCCCCATTGATGAAAAGGGGCATCTTCTTGCAAAGGTCGAAGTGGTAAAGCACCTTGATACTTTAATTTTCCAGAAAACTTTTGGCAAGCCTCACATTTCCTCACATGTGTAAAGGAATCATTAAAAACTTTTGGCCAATAATATACAGCCCTAAGAATTTTGTGTGCAGTTGTCTTTGCTGAGTAATGACCTCCACAAACACCTTCATGCATTTCACTTAGAACATGCTTGGCCTGTGATTCATCCAGACATAATAATAATACGCCATCTCTATTTTTCCAAAACAAATCTCCATCAATGAAAACATATTTTGATGTATGTAACTTCAAAGTTCTCTTTTGGCTGTCACTTAGCCCATCTAGACACTTCATGTATTTAAGATAATGCATAACATCAGTATACCATGGAGTGTTCTCAATGCTTGCAATTGTAGACCCTTTTTCAACATTGCAAATCTGATTTGCCTCAATATTGGTTTCTGCCATCAGTCTAGCCAAACCTTGGCCGCTAACCAGCTTAGTGATTTGTATTTCCATGTCGAACTCTTGAATCTTGTTGATCCATCTGCACCTTTTCCCCGTGACTTCAGATTGTGTTAAAATATCTTTGACAGCAGCATGAGGGACATAAGCAATTACTGTTGCTCCAACAAGATATGGTCTGAATGATTTTATAGCTTTTACCAACGCAAATGCTTGCTTTTCCATAATGTGATACTTCAATTCAGACCCTTGTAATGATTTACTAAAGAAAGGCACAGGTTGTTCATAACCATCATCATTTTTTTGTAACATAAGAGTAGCAATAGTGTGCATTGAGGCAAAAGAAAAAATCTAAAAAGGCTTTGCAAAATTTGGAGACTTAAGCACAGGAGCTTCTTTGATAGCCTTCTTGATGGACATAAAAGCATCCAAAGCTTCAGTAGTCCAGTCCATTTTTTTTTCCTTTCTTCAACATTTTAGATATGGGCTTAACGATCTCAGCAAAATTAGAAACAAATCTTCTGAAAAAATTAATTTGACCAAAGAATGATTGTATTGCCTTGATAGTTTTAGTAATAGGGATTTTATCAATAGCTTCAACTCTCTCAGGATCTATTTTAATTCCTTCTTTTCAAACAATATGACCCAAAATTTTACCTTCTGTAACTGCAAAATGACATTTCTCTAGATTTAAAATAATACCATATTCAAGAGCTTTAAGAAATACCTTTTCAAGATGTTGCACATGATCTTCGGCCTTCTTCAAGTAAGCAGTCAAGTCATCTTGATACACCACCATGATAATGTTAATCAAATCAGAAAATGCAACATCCATGGCTCTTTGGAAAGTCGCTCCAGCACCAGTGAGACCAAATGGAATTCTTATGTATACATATGTTCCCCAAGGAGTAGTGAATGTTGTCTTGTATTGCTCAGATTCCTTGACTTTGACCTGATTGTACCCAGAAAATTCATCCATCATGAATAATAACTCACACCCTGTCACTTTATGCAGTATGGCTTCCATATTCGGTAGAGGATAATTATCCTTAAGAGATGCCATGTTAAGATTTCTAAAGTCAACACACAATCTGATGTCACCATTCTTCTTTCTTACAGGAACTAGATTTGAAACCCAGGTTGAATGTCTAATTGGTTTAATGATTCCTCCCTCCCTGAGCTTAGTTAATTCCTCTTGCATCTTAGGCTCCACTATTGTATTTATTGGTCTTTGCTTCTGCCTAAAAGGCTTGGCGTCTAGCTTCAGTGGTATTTCATGCTGAAATAAATCTTCCCTGTATGCTTTCAGATCTTCATATGACCAAGCAAAAACATGTTTGTATTTTCTCAACAATTCTATCAGCATTCTTCTAATTGCAGGGATGATCTTCTTTCTAATGTAAACCTTTCTTGGTGCTATGTCTGTCCCCAAGTTGATTTCTTCAACATCTTCCTTTCTGACTGGTGTTTGCTTCATTAGAGATCTATCATTTCCATCATATACCATTTCCAATGCCGCTAGACCCTTGGGCAATTTATTTGTTTTGAGCTGTAGGATCTCCTTGCCAAGCACAGTTAGTTTTCCATCTACTTCTTCAACAAAAGCATTGAAATCAATCTCCTAAGCTTCATACTGATCCACGCAATGAAGAAATTTTGAAAGATCATCATCATCATTGAAAACTTTCCAGCTATAAATGTTATCAGGAACAACAGGCCTCATCTTGAACTCAATCTGTGATACACCAGCCAGTGTGATATCATCTCTTTTCAGTGCTACATTTGCTAAAAAATCAGCCATTATGTTTTTTGACCTGTCAATCCACTCAATCGAAAAAGCATCAAATAATTCAATTGTGTCCCATACAACATTCCTATATTTTTTTAATCTTTTATGCTTTGCTGCATATTTTGATTTAATCTGTGAAACAACCAACTCAGAATCGCCCAAAACAGCCAGCAACTTAATCTTGTGTTTCACAGCTATGCTCAAACCTGTAAGTAAGGCTTCACATTCTGCCACATTGTTTGTACATTCGAATGCTAACAGGAAAGAGTATTTAAAAGTAATACCTCTAGGCGAAACAAATACAATCCCAGCTCCATTACCATCTTGGCTGCAGGCTCCATCAAAATACATCTTCCAGACACCATTGCAATCAAGTGCAATATGTTTCTCAATTGGGTCACTATTCATTAATTCTGATTGAGCTGGTTCAATCTTAAAACTCCCCAGGTCAACATCACAGAAATAATTAATCTGATCTTGTGGCACACTTTCAACGAGTTGGTTCATTCTTGGCTCTCTGTATAACTTGACCTCCTGACCATTCACTGGTATAGTAGCATAAGATAAATCTAATTGAACATTCCCACCTACAACTGCAGTCCACTGTCTTGAGAAAAGCATCCCAAATTGAGGAGGAGTGTCAATAACTGTTATGTCTATATTATATGTTGCCTACAGATATGTAGCCAATTTGACCTCAACATCTTTTATAATACCAACTACAGGAACAAGACGATTATCCATAGCATAGCATTTCCCTTCACATGTATCAACCCACATGCCAAGCTGTTGCATTACTCCAACTGGCATAATGTTTATAGCAGCACCAAAATCTATCATACAATTCCTCAGCAACCTATTATTTATTAGCAATGTGGTAAAGAAGGGATCCACTTGTGGGGAGGTTGTTAAAACATCACCTAGACAGACCTCTGAATTATTTATCTTTTCCTGCCTATTGACTTCTTCAGAATTCATATGCCTCTCATTCCCATTTGTAATCAATTGAACACTATCTCTGTACTCCTTAATTTTCATCAATTCAAGTAATGGAACATACATTTTTACCTGGGATAACGCCTAGGTAAAATCAAAAGAGGAACCCTTCATCTTGACAGTTTTCCTCTGTTCTAGCGCTTCTCCTTTGCTTTCCTCTTTTTCTTTTTTACTAGGCTGATCAGGCTTTTGCATTTCTTTGTGTAATTCTGCAACTTTCTGCTCTCGGTCGGACTTCTTTTCAATTTTATCATGCTGCTTTTTTTCTGGCTTCTTTACAGTTTCCTGTGTTGCCTTTTGGTCTTTTATAAAAATTCCCCCAGGAACCCCATCTTGCTCATTTACTTTTCTATTTCTCAACCGGTATTGACTTCTAGCTTTCTCAACCGCAGCAACAGTTATCCTTTCAATTTCATCTTTAGTTAGTCTTCTAACACTACACTGATCAGGCACCTCAACAGAATGTGGCTCTATGTAATCTTCATCAGAATCATAAAAGATCTGCTGCTCAGCCATATGGACATTATACTTCTGATTGGAGACATCATATTCATTGCCCTCATCGTCTGAAGAAAAATTACTTTCCTCAACATAATGAAGAACATTTGAAGTTAGATATACGGTGTGATCTTCTTCATTATTTTCCTTCAGCAATCCTTCTTCTTGCATCCTTTGAGCCACAATGCAATAATCTGGAGAATGTGGCTGATTGCAAACTTCACAAAAGTAATTATTACTCACCATATAAGTTCCCTTCTTGCTCAATGGATCAGGGATCTCTTTGCCTCTTGGCCTGGATGCAATAGGTTTCCCATCTTTCCAATCTATATTGTACGGCATATCATGCAACCTTGGTCTTTCACCCCTATTCTAATTTCTATAATTATTCTCTTGTCTATACTGATAATTATTGCTTTGCTGAGAAGGCCTGGGGTTGTCTCTCTTATTAACTATACCCGCAGCCTTTCTGTTATTTTCAATTGTCAATGCAATTTTCTGTGCTTCAACGAAATCTCTTGGGGATTTACTTCTTAGTTCATACCCTATCTTACGATCAAATGCTATTAAATAAATAATCAGTGCAGTAGAATCTGACAACCTCGATCTAGGAGGCACTGTAGTATGCAACTTGTTGAACTTTCGGTTGAAATCATAAATCAAATCATTCTAATTTTTCTGAATTCTCACTAATTCATGAAGAGCCGCATCTGGAGAATTTTGATTCCCATATTAATCTAAGAATTTGTCTTGAAATGCTTTGAGAGAATTAATTGAACATGCTGGCAGGCTGTTGAACCAGTCCCTGGCATCTTCACGAAGTGACATCATGAATAACTTCATATGTAAATCCTCATAAGGCGCATCTCTGTCTTGAATGAAAACATTAAAATTCCTTAGATGCTCTTCAACTGTAATTACATTACTCCCTGTAAATTTGGGCACCGTGTTTCTCCAACTGCTATCCATAGAGTAAGGATATGGCTAGAAGCCAACTAAACAAAACTGTCTGATTGCGGTTGTATGCCGATGAGGAGGAATAGGTGGATTCTGATACTGATGCATGTAATTATTATACTGTGCATTATGTTGTGGGATATATTGCTAACCAGGAGGTGGATACATACCTGTATGCTGTGTGGGAATATGAGGTGGATGGTTTGGTTACCTGTAATGATTCCCACTCTGATGGTGAGGAGATACAGGTGGACCAGAAGGCCCTGCGCCATGACTGCCTTGTTTGTGAGGTGGGACATATTTTGGGCCACCAGATGTTTGATCATTAAGTTGAGTCTTCTGTAATTTAGCCTCCAACTCCTCTACCCTCTTCCTATATAATTCAAGCTGAGCCCTTAACTTAACTAGAGTCTCATGATCAACAAACACATTCTTATTATCTTGCATATTCTGGTTATCATACTCTTGCTTCTTTCTAGTTTCAAACTCAGCCAATTCCTGAGGATTATAGAATGGATTTACTTGCTCGTCAGGGGTATGGGGATCTGTACCTGAATCATCTCTCCATGTCTCATAACGATCATAAGTTTCAAGGTGTGCATTGAATGTTTTATCTTTATCTATCATGCACATATCTTCATTTATTCATTTTCCCTTGTCAGCTTTGTCACCCTTGTGTGTCCATTTATTGCTTTTAGCAGGAGCTCCAGAATGACCTCCCCTGTATTGAGATCTTCTTCCATTCATGTTTGCACAACTACAAAATCTTTATCAGAGTCGCCACTCACTTTTCAAAAAGTGAGAAAATGTTTATTACTTGTAGTTCCCAGCGGAGTCTATGCAATATCTCTGACTCTATGATTAAGGCTCTGATTCTGATTGTTCCCCAACGGAGTCGCCAATTTGTTAGCTCTCAAAAACGTAGGTTTGAACCACGAAAGGTTGCCAAGCTTTCACAACATTTCAAGGTAACAGAACAAGGTTTGTAACAATCAAACCTTCTACTCTTTTGGTGCTGCAAGACCAAGGCATGTGTACCTCTCTTGAACAATGCAGACTTAACTTGTGATTATCTTTCTGAAATGCTTTGTCCACGATGGCAGATAATAGTGAACAAATGAAACCAAACTTGATAACTTCCTTCTGATCTAAATCCTAGAATGCTTAATCAATAAATATAAAGAAACTGAAATGGATTCAAATAATGAAATGTAGAGACTAGTGCCTTTTTGGGTAGGCAGAGTCAAATGAGATCAAGATGAGCAGCACTCTTTGGATGAGATACAAATTATCTGGCATATGATTTATTCATAACTTGTATGAACATGCAATATTGTGACTACTAAGTTCTACTTTAATGATCCAAAATGAATCTCTCTGATTACTATGATCAATAAAAGGATTTAATCTTCACTTGAAAGAACCAATTGATTAATCACACGAATACATCAAATTTGTATTGATAAATCGAACATAAACTTGTTATGTCAACTTAAATAACTAGAAAAATCAATCATGGAGACAACTTAGCAGTGCTTTTCATTTAATTCAACAGATAACTGACACCAAAAAAATGCAACAACATCAACTGAATCTCATAAATACCTCCATTGTGAGAATCATGCAACAATAGCCTCTGGTTTGATAATCTTATTTTAATGTATCTACTTGCAGTGTATTGAAAAATCTAATCTCTGCCTTTTTTAATTAACAACTACATCATGCTTATATATACACCAGCATGAGAAAAATATCAAAATAAAACAACATGTCGGCCCAACACCAAATTCGGGCTCCAATCAGGTTGGCCAACAACAGTCACCAATTCAAATTCATGTTGGCCACAACAATTAATTTCTATTTTTACAATCAAGAAAGTCGACAGGACACATTGCAACCTATACCGAAGGAAATTCAAACGTTTCATTCACAGTTGCCGTAGCAGTCCATTTGTCATACCGAAGCCCCATAGTGTTCCTTTGTTTCGTTATAGCCTGCCACTATCATTGAGATGTCATATAGATTCATCGAGCTACACCGAAGATCTATTATCATTCACAGGTCGCCAACACTCCCGCCGAAATACAATTCCAATACACCTTTGCTAAGACAACATCCATTCAGGGAGAAGTCACATAGACCATTTTGAGTTTCACCGAGAGCCACCTTCCTGACTTCATGTCACTGAGACCAGGCCATCGTTGTGCCAAAAATGAGAAGTGTCGACATAGGTTATCGCCTTCGGGGAGACTTCTCAAATACTAGACCAAGCTTCACTGAAGACATTACTTATATTCAAGTCACTATGACAAATGACTTCCCCCGCCGACGGGCCCACCTAGATATGTATGTCGCTGAAACATTTTGAACTCGGCAAGACGTCCCAAAGAGTATATCGGGTTACACTGAAAGCCTTAAAATCATGTCGCCAAGAGTATATTGATCTCACACCGATAACCGTTAGTTTTGTTCATAATCGCTATAGCTTATTGCTCTCAGGGAGACCTAATGTAGACTACAATATTACACCGAAGGCCACGAAGTCAACCCGAGAACAAATGTGTTCACCAAGACAAACTACTTTTCATGCCGATAGAGTCCACATATCGCTATAACCTCGAACCCTCGGTAAGACATTACATAGAGTGAATAGCTATACGGAAAGCCCCAAGAATATTATGTTGCTGAGAGAAGAGAAGTCTCCTGCCGAAAGCCATTTTAAACCATGCCGACAAAACTCGACCCCTTCGCCAAGACCTCCTACTGCAATTCAAAACATATGCCGATAGAGATATCCGTCGTCGCCATAACAAGAGAAGTGTCTTGCTGAAATGCAATATAGACTTATGCAAGCATAAAACAATCAATTGGTCGGTGAAAAAATAGTATTGTCATGCTGAAATGAACCAGAATGAAAAAATGCATGATACAACAGACTCAAAGGGAAAATATGGCAAAATATGAGTGGAATATGCACATTGTAGGGCCAAATCAGGAAGTATATGAGTAAAATCAACATGTAAAAACATTAGATTTTTGCAGTTCTAACAGTGGCTCCGTCTGGGGATGAATGATAGTCAGATCATTGCAAGGATCCATAATCTTTGGGAGAGCAGACCAGAACCAATGAGCAGCAATGGAATGAATGTCAATGGAAATGAATGCAGAAAATGCAAGATGGAAGTGAAAATGGATGCAAATTGAATGCAAAATGGAGGTGAATGAAAAGTGGAAGCGAAATGGAAATGAATGAAAACCTAAACTACTGTGCATGGAAAGAAATTTTAGAGAGGATACACAAGAGTTGTCCATGCACTGGAAACCCTCAATCCTCTATGTAGCTCAAGAGAAAAAAGGTTTCAGGAATTGCCCATGAACAAGAAATTCCTGATCTTCACCAACCATGTTCTGTAGATAGTATGAATCCTCACCCCCTCTTCTGACAACAACAAATGGTCCCATCCAAAGATCTTCAAATTTACCATTCTTTCCTTTCTCTTCACACCTTACATTCCACATTAACACCAAGTCATTTTCTTGAAACTTTCTATCCCTTTCCTTCTTATCATATAGATATTTCATCTGGGCCTTTAATTTCATGTTTTGACTTTGGGCCTCCCTTCTTATTTCATCAAGCTCAGCAAGTTGTTCCATTCTATCTTCCATAGGCTTAGGAACTTCCAAATCTTCTTGTAAAAAAAACTTATAGACTGGCAACAAGTTCTGTAGAGGCACCTTGGCCTGTGCTCCATATAATAATTCAAATTGTGATTTTCTGATTGCCTTCTTCACAGTGATCCTATCAGCCCACACAACCAGTTTTAGCTTTGAATCCCAAGCTTTCTTGTTATGTTCTAGCATCCTTTTGATAATCTTTAAAATACTTTTATTACTAAACTCTGCTTGACCATTAGCTTGTGGATGATAAGGAGTTGCATATGAAATAGTAATGCCATACCTATCACAAAAAATTTTGAATTCATCTGATCTGAACCACATCCCATTGTCTGTGATTATCTTTAATGGAACACCAAATCTGGTGATAATATTTTCCATCAAGAAATTAGTTACTACCTTGCTTGTAGCCTGCTTGGTTGGAATCACCTCCACCGATTTTGTAAAATAATCAGTGGCAACTAATATCCATCTATGTCCTCCACTTGACCTCTCTTGTATCTCTCCAATAAAATCAATTCCCCATTGATGAAAAGGGGCATCTGCTTGCAAAGGTCGAAGTGGTAAAGCACCTTGATACTTTAATTTTTCAGAAAACTTTTGGCAAGCCTCACATTTCCTCACATGTGTAAAGGAATCATTAAAAACTTTTGGCCAATAATATCCAGCCCTAAAAATTTTGTGTGCAATTGTCTTTGCTGAGTAATGACCTCCACAAACACCTTCATGCATTTCACTTAGAACATGCTTGGCCTGTGATTCATCCAGACATAATAATAATACGCCATCTCTGTTTTTCCAAAATAAATCTCCATCAATGAAAACATATTTTGATGTATGTAACTTCAAAGTTATCTTTTGGCTGTCACTTAGCCCATCTGGACACTTCATGTATTTAAGATAATGCATAACATCAGTATACCATGGAGTGTGCTCAATGCTTGCAATTGTAGACCCTTTTTCAACATTGCAAATCTGATTTGCCTCAATATTGGTTTCTGCCATCAGTCTAGCCAAACCTTGGCCTCTAACTAGCTTAGTGATTTGTATTTCCATGTCGAACTCTTGAATCTTGTTGATCCATCTGCACCTTTTCCCTATGACTTCAGATTGTGTTAAAATATCTTTGACAGCAGCATGAGGGACATAAGCAATTACTGTTGCTCCAACAAGATATGGTCTGAATGCTTTTACATCTTTTACCAATGCAAATGCTTGCTTTTCCATAATGTGATACTTCAATTCAGACCCTTGTAATGATTTACTAAAGAAAGACACAGGTTGTTAATAACCATCATCATTTTTTTGTAACATAACAGCAGCAATAGTGTGTATTGAGGCAAAAGAAAAAATCTGAAAAGGCTTTGCAAAATCTGGAGACTTAAGCACAGGAGCTTCTTTGATAGCCTTCTTGATGGACATAAAAGCATCCAAAGCTTCAGTAGTCCAGTCCATTTTTTTTCCTTTCTTCAACATTTTAGATATGGGCTTAACGATCTCAGCAAAATTAGAAACAAATCTTCTGACAAAATTAATTTGACCAAAGAACGATTATTTTGCCTTGACAGTTTTAGGAATAGGGATTTTATCAATAGCTTCAACTCTCTCAGGATCTATTTTAATTCCTTCTTTTCAAACAATATGACCCAAAAGTTTACCTTCTATAACTGCAAAATGACATTTATTTGGATTTAAACTAATACCATATTCAAGAGCTTAAATAAATACCTTTTCAAGATGTTGCACATGATCTTTAGCCTTCTTCGAGTAAGTAGTCAAGTCATCTTGATACACCACCATGATAATGTTAATCAAATCAGCAAATGCAACATCCATGGCTCTTTGGAAAGTCACTCCAGCATTAGTGAGACCAAATGGCATTCTTATCTATACATATGTTCCCCAAGGAGTAGTGAATGTTGTCTTGTATTGCTCAGATTCCTTTACTTTGACCTGATTGTACCCAGAAAATCCATCCATCATAGATAATAACTCACACCTTGTCACTTTATGCAGTATGGGTTCCATATTCGGTAGAGGATAATTATCCTTAAGAGACGCCATGTTCAGATTTCTAAAGTCAACACACAATCTGATGTCACCATTCTTCTTTCTTACAGGAACTAGATTTGAAACCTAGGTTGAATGTCTAATTGGTTTAATGATTCCTCCCTCCCTCAACTTAGTTAATTCCTCCTGCATCTTAGGCTCCAGTATTGGATTTATTGGTCTTTGCTTCTACCTAAAAGGCTTGGCGTCTGGATTCAGTGGTATTTAACGCTGAAATAAATCTTCCCTGTATTCTTTCAGATCTTCATATGACCAAGCAAAAACATGTTTGTATTTTCTCAGCAATTCTATCAGCATTCTTCTAATTGCAGGGCTGATCTTCTTTCCAATGTAAACCTTTCTTGGTGCTATGCCTGTCCCCAAGTTGATTTCTTCAACATCTTCCTTTTTGACTGGTGTTTGCTTCATTAGAGATCTATCATTTCCATCATATACCCTTTCCAATGCCACTAGACCCTTGGGCAATTTATTTGTTTTGAGCTGTAGGATCTCCTTACCAAGCATAGTTTGTTTGCCATCTACTTCGTCAACAAAAGCATTGAAATCAATCTCCTGAGCTTCATACTGATCCACACAATGAAGAAATTTCAAAAGATCATCATCATCATTGAAAACTTGCCAGCTATAAATGTTATCAGGAACAACAGGCCTCGTCTTGAACTCAATCTGTGATACACCAACCAGTGTGATATCATCTCTTTTCAGTGCTACATTTGCTAAAAAATCAGCCATTATGTTTTTTGACCTGTCAATCCACTCAATCGAAAAAGTATCAAATAATTCAATTGTGTCCCATACAACATTCCTATATTGTTTTAATCTTTTGTGCTTTGCTGCATATTTTGATTTAATCTGTGAAACAACCAACTCAGAATCGCCCAAAATAGCCAGCAACTTAATCTTGTGTTTCACAGCTATGTTCAAACCTATCAGTAAGGATTTATATTCTGCCACATTGTTTGTACATTCGAATGCTAATAGGAAAGAGTATTTAAAAGTAATATCTCCAAGAAAAACAAATACAATCCCAGCTCCATTACCATCTTGGCTGCAGGCTCCATCAAAATACATCTTCCAGACACCATTGCAATCAAGTGCAACATGTTTCTCAATTGGGTCACTATTCATTAATTTTGGCTGAGCTGGTTCAATCTTAAAACTCCCCAGGTCAACTCACAGAAACAATTAATATAATCTTGTGGTACACTTTCAACAAGTTGGTTCATTCTTGGCTCTCTGTATAACTTGACCTCTTGACCATTCACTGGTATAGTAGCATAAGATAAATCAAATTGAACAATCCCACCTATAGCTGCAGTCCACTGTCTTGACAAAAGCATCCCAAATTGAGGAGGAGTGTCAATAACTTTTATGTCTATATTATATGTTGTCTGCGGATATGTAGCCAATTTGACCTCAACATCTTTTATAATACCAACTACAGGAACAAGTCGATTATCCATAGCATAGCATTTCCCTTCACATGTATCAACCCACATGCCAAGCTGTTTCATTACTCCAACTGGCATAATGTTTATAGCAGCACCAGAATCTATCATACAATTCCTCAGAAACCCATTATTTATTAGCAATGTGGTAAAGAAGGGATCCACTTGTGCGGAGGTTGTTAAAACATCACCTAGACAGACCTCTGAATTATTTATCTTTTCCTGCCTATTGACTTCTTCAGAATTCATATGCTTCTCATTCCCATTTGTAATGAATTGAACAACACTATCTCTGTACTCCTTAATTTTCATCAATTCAAGTAATGAAATAGACATTTTTACCTGGGATAACGCCTGGGTAAAATCAAAAGAGGAACCCTCGATCTTGACAGTCTTCCTTTGTTCTAGCGCTTCTCCTTTGCTTTCCTCTTTTTCTTTTCTACTAGGCTGATCAGGCTTTTTCATTTCTTTGTGTAATTCTGCAACTTTCTGCTCTCGGTTGGACTTCTTTTCAATTTTATCATGCTGCTTGTTTTCTGGCTTCTTTACAGTTTCCTGTGTTGCCTTTTGGTCTTTTATAAAAATTCCCCCAGGAACCCCATCTTGCTCATTTACTTTTCTATTTCTCAACCAGTATTGACTTCTAGCTTTCTCAACTGTAGCAACAGTTATCCTTTCAATTTCATCTTTAGTTAGTCTTCTAACACTACACTGATTAGGCGCCTCAACAGAATGTGGCTCTATGTAATCTTCATCAGAATCATAAAAGATCTGCTGCTCAGCCATATGGACATTATACTTCTGATTGGAGACATCATATTCATTGCCTTCATCGTCTGAAGAAAAATTACTTTCCTCAACATAATGAAGAACATTTGAAGTCAAATATACGGTGTGATTTTCTCCCTTATTTTCCTTCAGCAATCCTTCTTCTTGCATCCTTTGAGCCACAATGCAATAATCTGGAGAATGTGGCTGATTGCAAACTTCACAAAAGTAATTATTACTCACCATATAAGTTCCCCTCTTGCTCAATGGATCAGGGGTCTCTTTGCCTCTTGGCCTGGATGCAATAGGTTTCCCATCTTTCCAATCTGTATTGTACGACATATCATGCAACCTTGGTCTTTCACCCCTATTCTAATTTCTCTAAGTATTCTCTTGTCTGTACTCATAATTACTGCTTTGCTGAGGAGGCCTGGGGTTGTCTCTCTTATTAACTATACCCGCAGCCTTTCTGTTATTTTCAATTGTCAATGCAATTTTCTGTGCTTTAGCCAAATCTCTTGGGGATTTACTTCTCAGTTCATACCCTATCTTAGGATCAAATGCACTTAAATAAATAATCAGAGCAGCAGAATCTGACAACCTCGATCTAGGAGGCACTTTAGTATGCAACTTGTTGAACTTTCGGTTGAAATCATAAATCAAATCATTCTAATTTTTCTGAATTCTCACTAATTCATGAAAAGCCGCATCTAGAGCATTTTGATTCCCATATTGATCTAAGAATTTGTCTTGGAATGCTTGGAGAGAATTAATTGAACATGCTGGCAGGCTGTTGAACTAATCCCTGGCATCTTCAAGAAGTGACATCATGAATAACTTCATATGTAAATCCTCACAAGGCGCATCTATGTCTTGAATGAAAACATTAAAACTCCTTAGATGCTCTTCAGCTTTAATTACATTACTCCCTGTAAATTTGGGCACCGTGTTTCTCCAACTGCTATCCATAGAGTAAGGATATGGCTAGAAGCCAACTAAATCAAATTGTCTGATTGCGGTTGCATGCCGATGAGGAGGAATAGGTGGATTATGATACTGATGCATGTAATTATTATACTGTGCATTCTGCTGTGGGATATATTGCTGACCAGGAGGTGGATACATACCTGTATGCTGTGTGGGAATATGAGGTGGACGAGTTGGTTGCTTGTAATGATTCCCACTCTAATGGTGAGGAGATACAGGTGGACCAGAAGGCCCTGCACCATGACTGCCCTGTTTATGAGGTGGGACATATTTTGGGCCACCAGATGTTTAATCATTAAGTTGAGTCTTCTATAATTTAGCGTCCAACTCCTTTGCCCTCTTCCTATATAATTCAAGCTGAGCCCTTAACTTATATGGAGTCTCATGATCAACAAACACATTCTGATTATCTTGCATATTCTGGTTATCATACTCTTTCTTCTTTCTAGCTTCAAACTCAGCCAATTCCTGAGGATTGTAGAACGGATTTACTTGCTCGTCAGGGGTACGGGGATCTGTACCTGAATCATCTCTCCATGTCTCATAACGATCATAAGTTTCAAGGTGTGCATTAAATGTTTTATCTTTATCTGTCATGCACATATCTTCATTTATTCCTTTTACCTTTTTAGCTTTGTCACCCTTGTGTGTCCATTTATTGCTGTCAGTAGGAGCTCCAGAATGACCTCTCCTGTATTGAGATCTTCTTCCATTCATGCTTGCACAACTGCAAAATCTTTATCAGAGTTGCCACTCACTTTTCAAAAAGTGAAAATGTTTATTACTTGTAGTTCCCAACGGAGTCTGTGCAATATCTCTGACTCTATGATTAAGGCTCTGATTCTGATTGTTCCCCAATGGAGTTGCAATTTGTTAGCTCTCAAAAATGCAGGTTTGAACCATGAAAGGTTGCCAAGCTTTCACGGCGTTTCAGGGTAACATAACAAGGTTTGAAACAATCAAACCTTCTACTCTTCTAGTGTTGCAAGACCAAGGCGGGTGTACCTATCTTGAACAATGCAGACTTAACTTGTGATTATCTTTCTGAAATGCTTTGTCCACGATGGCAAATAATAGTGAACAAATGAAACCAAACTTGATAACTTCCTTCTGATCTAAATCCTAGAATGCTTAATCAATAAATATAAAGAAACTGAAATGGATTCAAATAGTGAAATGCAGAGACTAGTTCCTTGTTGGGTAGGTGGAGTCAAATGAGATCAAGATGAGCAGCACTCTTTGGATGAGATACAAATTATCTGGCATATGATTTATTCATAACTTGTATGAATATGCAATATTGTGACTACTAAGTTCTACTTTAATGATCGAAAATGAATCTCTCTGATTACTGTGATCAATAAAAGGATTTAATCTTCACTTTAAAGAACCAATTGATTAATCACACGAATACAACAAATGTGTATTGATAAATCAAACATAAACTTGTTATTTTAATTTAAATAACCAGAAAAATCAATCATGGAGACAACTTAGCAGTGCTTTTCATTTAATTCAACAGATAACTGACACCAGAAAAATGCAACAACATCAACTGAATCTCATAAATACCTCCGTTTTGAGAATCATGCAACAATAGCCTCTGGTCTGATAATCTTATTCTAATGTATCTACTTGCAGTGTATTGAAAAATCTAATCTCTGCCTTTTTTAATTAACAACTACATCATGCTTATATATACACCAGCATGAGAAAAATATCAAAATAAAACATGTCAGCCCAACACCAAATTCGGGCTCCAATTAGGTCGGCCAACAACAGTCACCAATTCAAATTCATGTCGGCCACAACAATGAATTTCTGTTTTTACCAGCAAGAAATTTGACAGGACACATTGCAACCTATGCCGAAAGTAATTCAAACGTTTCATTCACAGTCGCCGTAGAAGTTCGTTTGTCATACCAAAGCCCCATAGTGTTCCTTTGTTTCGTTATAGCCCGCCACTATCGTTGAGATGTCATATAGATTCATCGGGCTACACTGAAGATCTTTAATCATTCACAGGTCGCCAACACTCCCGCCAAAATACAATTCCAATACACCTTCACTAAGACAACATCCATTCCATTTTGAGTTTCACCGAGAGCCACCTTCCTGACTTCATGTCGCTGAGACCAGGCCATCGTTATGCCGAAAATGAGAAGTGTCGCCATAGGTTATCGCCTTCGGGGAGACGTCTCAAAGACTAGACCAAGCTTCACCGAAGACATCACTTATATTCAAGTCACTGTGACAAATGACTTCCCCCGCCAATGGGCCCACCTAGATATGTATGTCACTGAAACATTTTGAACTCGGAAAGACGTCCCAAAGAGTATATCAGGTTACACCGAAAGCCTTAGAATCATGTCGCCAAGAGTATACTGATCTCACACTGATATCCATTAGTTTTGTTCATAGTCGCTATAGCTTATTGCTCTCAGGGAGCCCTTATGTAGACAATACAATATTACACCGAAGGCCTCGAAGTCAACCCGAGAACAAATGTGTTCACCAAGACAAAATGGTTTTCACGCTGACAGTGTCCACCTATCGCTATAACCTCGAACCCTCAGTAAGACATTACATAGAGTGAATAGCTATACCGAAAGCCCCAAGCATATGATGTCGCCGAGAGAAGAGAAGTCTCCTACCGAAACCCATTTTAAACCATGTCGGCAAAACTTGACCCCTTTGCCAAGACCTCCTGCCGCAATTCAAAACATATGCCGATAGAGATATCCGTCGTCGCCATAATAAGAGAAGTGTCTTGCCAAAAGGCAATATAGACTTATGCAAGCAGAAAACAATCAATGGGTCGGTGAGACAATAGTATTGTCATGCCGAAATGAACCAGAATGCAAAAATGCATGATACAACGGACTCAAAGGGAAAATATGGCAAAATATGAGTGGAATATGCACACAGTAGGGCCAAATAAGGAAGTATATGAGTAAAATCAACATGTAAAAACATTAAATTTTTGTAGTTCTAACAGAATGGTGGTGCAGTGAGTTGGATGAGCAAGCGGCAGGCTGTAGTCGCTTTGTCCACTACAGAGGCAGAATACATGGTAGCAACACATGCCTGTAAAGAAGCAATCTGGTTAAAACATTTTTTCTCTAACATTGGCTTTAATGCATAAAAGATTACTATCTACTATGACAGCCAGAGTGCTATATGTTTGGCAAAGAATCCTACTTTCCATGCCATGACGAAACATATAGATGTACAATATCACTTTGTACGAGATATGGTGGAGGATGGGAATGTCTCTTTGGAGAAAGTGGATACTCTGGAGAATGTTGCAAATGCATTGATGAAGCCTATGAGCACAGACAAGTTCAGGTGGTGTGCCAGTTCGATGGGCCTCTTGGAAAATAAATTTCAGTAGTTTTATTATGCTCTGGAGGTGTCAGTAAGATCTTCGTCAAGTGGGAGCTTGTTGGAATATGTGACTCAATCTTTACTGACATGAAACTCTTTGAAGGCAAATTCGGTGTGACATCACAGATGTCTAGCTGACTAACTATTCTAAAGTTCTAAAAAAATTCATATCGGCGTGACAGGGTTGATGTCTCGCCGACAAGACTATTGTTGTGACTTTCGGCATTCAGCATAACCTTTTGTCAAATGGATTTCTTTGGGCGATAGTGTGATCTTATCGGGCTAACTCAAGTGTCGGGGAGAGGTCCCAGTGATTGATGGATGTCTCACCGATAGCTTAGAGCTATCGGGGTAACATAGAGGTCACGGGGAGATGTCTCAATGATGCAACCTGGTCACGCCGACGGGAGTTCTTCGCGGTAACAAAAGACTTCGCTGAGAAGTCTTGGCGAAAGTCTTGACTCTCACCGATAGTAAGTCTTCGATAAGACTTAGGGCACTCGGCGAAAGGTCACACTGATAGACACGAGTCTTGGCAATAGTGTGACTTTCGGTGGAAGCTTTGTTTCGGTATGACGTCTCACCGAAATCGTGGGGTCTTGCTGATAGGTGAAAGGCTTCGGAGTAACATAAGGTTATCAGCAGAAAGTCTTGGCAAGATCGAAATGTCTTGCCGATGGAATGTTTGATCGCCATGACTTGTGCATTCGATATGAGTCTCACCAATAAGGGAAACCTTTGCTGATAGGAACAAAATGAACATCGATGGTTTCGGTATAACCTCTTTGTTGTCTTGCCGACTGCTGGAGACTTAAAGCCGATATCGATAGAGGAACTTTGTGGCATCGGGGAGACACTGTGAGTGTCTCACCGATATGCCAACAAAGTTTGAATGCCATTGACTATGTGACCATCCTATGTGGCATCCCGCTGAACCAATCAGAGGAAACAATTTTTTAAACTGAATGACGGTTGGATTTTTGTAACTGCTGTGACGCTGGAGGAAAACAACTTGCAGGGAAAAATTTGTATCGACATGGAAACTTTCTTGAATGGAGATCTGGCAGATAAGGATGCACAGATGGCAAAATCAGAATGTGATTAGTTTAAAGCAGATCAATTCTGTTGTGACTGTGACGACGAGTAAATCGAACTGTTGAGATATGTTTTGTAACTGAATGAACATTTGAATGTAGCTACTGAGAACTGATAACTAGAGAGTTGCATCTTTGAATTGTATGTAATATTTTGTTACTGTAATACAAAGAGATTCAACTTGGTGTGGTGGGTTTTTTCCCGAAAGGGTTTTCCCAAGTAAATCTGTTGTTCATTGTCTTTTTGTTTTTCTCTATTTCTGTAAATCTTTCATGTGTGTCTTAATTAGATTGTAATTTGAAAAAATTAAAATCCCTACATTTCATTCTTTCCTGTGGATTCGACATTAGGAAAGTGTTTCTGCACCTTTGCTTTCCTTACATTGTCCCACTGGGTTTTCCTTCTCTACCTCATCTTTGCATTTGTAAATGAGTACCTGATCAGGCCTTGTTGTTGGGACTCATCTTTGCATAATAATTTACTTCTCCCTAAGTTGCACTTATGGGGGGGTGTTGGTGTAATTAATATTTAATTACACTTTGCATAAGTTTACTTAGGTAATTAATTAATTCCTAGGTTAATTAGTTGTCATCCTTATCTTATTGAGCTATCTTGTTGCTCAAGATAAGATTAGGGTTATGCATTTTTTCTTTTATAAAGCAAATCATTATCATGTAATTATGAATTCTTGAATAATATTATGTTGCACATTCTTTTGCAACCTCTCTGCTTTTTCTATTTTTCTCTTCTGTGGAAGGATATTCTGGTTTGCAAATATGATCTCGGTTTCTAACACATTAGATACTTCTTCAATTGTATTTCCAGCCATGCGGGAACCTCTTTTTGACCTTTTGGTGATTCATGATCACCTTCCTCTTCTTTTTCTTTCTATGAATGATCTTCTTCATTACTAGGAGCCTCTTCATCATTCTTCTCCTCCTCATTTACCTCCTTTTCTGGTGTAGTCTTTTGTGTGTCAGGCTCAACAAAGGCCACATTTTCTTTGACAATACCTTCTTCTTGTGGAACCCTCTCTTTTTCATGTTCAATCCCAACATTGTGTTTAGGCTCAGTGCCCTTTTGTGCATCCTCTTCTTTTGCTTCTTTATATTTTTCTTCCTCCATTTCCAAAGGCATCTCTTCTTGCATCAGGCTCATATCTTGGCCAATTTTTGGAGGTTCTTCTAATATTTCTACATCTGGATCTGTGTCTATCTTCCCTTCTTCGGAGTGATGCTCCTCAAGGTGTGTCTCTTCATCTTTGTGCTTCTGGGGCAACTCTTCATCCGACTCATGGTTTGATGTTTCCACCACATAGTGCTCATCAAGAAACTCAACATCTTATTTAGAGGTTTGTGGCCCTTCCTCATCAGAAGCCACCTTGTCCAAGTTTATACTTAATCCATCCTTCAAATGTTCAAAATAATCATCTGGTGTAGGAGCACCTTGTTAGGTTTAAGCCTCCATGAGGCCAATTTGTGAAGTTTGAGTTAGTTAGGTGATCTAAGCTTGTAATAAGGTCATTTAGACCTTTTTGAACATTTTTGAGTCTATTTTAGGTCCTAGGATTACTTGGTTGGGTCATTTTGCAATTATGGTTAAAAGTTGTCAATTCTTACAAAATTGTCATATCGAAAAGTTGCAAAAATACAAGAATGGGAATATGACGATTCAAGATCATGTAGAAGTTGATTAGTTAGTTGGGAAGATAGAAATGGTTCTAATATGATAAATATGTAATTCCAACTCAAATTTGGCGGTTGGAGATGGTTGGAAATTGTGAAGAAGAAACCCTTGTTTTTATATATTATTTCTAAATTTTTCTCATGTTACAAAATGTTCTCTTGGTTTTTATAGATTGTATCTTTCATATAATGATAGGAAACTAGTTGGAGAAGTTAGTGATAAGAATATACTTTCATTTGCAATTGGTATCATCATTTTTTATTGATATTTGTAAAAGTTATGGCATTTTTGGTACAGGTTGTCCTGAATGTATGATTTTTTCTGTAACAGTCCAAAAGAAACACATGGTACAAATTGGTACTATACAATAATGGTCTGAAACCAATGGGAAATGATGTATAAATGATTCTAGTTTCATTTCCTTTTTTTTATCTAATTTAATTAAGTTTTTAAAGAGTTATGACATTTTTGGTGAGAGTAGTTCTATGATAAAACTAGTTTCATTTCCTTTTTTTTTATCTAATTTAATTAAGTTTTTAAAGAGTTATGATATTTTTGGTGAGAGTAGTTCTATGATAAAACTAGGGTTTCCAGCAAGCATCAAGAAAACCATATCTTTGCATTGTGTCATCCAAAAAGGCTCAAAATTGGTGAGAGTCTTGTTTACATTGCTGCAAAAGGTTATGACAAAGGGATTTGAATTATTTGATCATTTGGGAAAGATATGGAGGTTTTTTGTGTGTCTTTTCATAGTAAATATTGTCGTAACCCTTCGTGAAATGAGGGTTTAACAAAATAATGCATTGTTGAGTTGTTTGATGTAATGATCATTGATATGCCATCAATATGAATGGTGAGTAGGATAGAAATTTGAAAGTTTTTTGATTGAAGAGTTGTTTGAAACTGATCTATTTGTGATGGTTAAAGGTTTTGAACCCTGGCTCTGCATCATCATCTCTGTTTGAATCCTATGGCTCATTAGCTAGCCCTTGCGTGGCCTCTTTGTGTTGCTCTATGCTTAGTCTCTCCATTTCCTCTAAGATCTACATTGTGGCCTCCATTTTTGGCCACTCGATAGGTAGTGGGTTAAGAGGCAAAGAAACAACAAGTTGAGACATTAGAGCTTGGACCTTGGGGTCAAGGATTACCCCGGAGAGCTCAATTGGCATGTTCTACATACATGTTACAAAAGCTTGCGACAAGATGGGTGGTGCCATATAGGTTGATGGCATGGATGGAAACAAAGTGGAAAAGGTAGGTAGTGGAGGTAGGAGTGGGGAAGATAAAAGTGGGGAAGTGGTCGAAGAGTAGGAGTCTAATACACTTACGAGAGTTGTTGGAAAGGTGGAAGTGAGGTGGACCGAGATGTCCACGATGGGCGGAGACGAAACAAGCAAGAATTTGGAAGTAGAAGGTGGAGGGGTGGTGATGGTGGCATCAACAATGAGATCAGAAGTGGTAGGTTATGAATGGGGCTGCTTAGTTTCTTCCTCCTCTTCATGTTGAGGCTCCTCCTCTTGGATGGTGGGAATTTCGAGCACAAATGTCCCCGTTCTCTTTGTCCATTTGGACGACTGGCCTTCTATAACCTTCTTGGGATATGCCTTATGTTTAGGCTTGCACTCGGGTGCATCCTTCCTTTTCTTGGATATCATGATTCTCAGGGACTTGGGAGCTTAGCTAGATGATCCCACAGTGGCACCACTATCAGTTTCACTTTCAAGCTCGTCCTTGAGATCCCCGTATGTCAATTCTACACCTTGCTCCTTTAGTTGGGAGATTTGTGCATCCACCCATTGCCTAGTTTTGTGTTCAATAGGGTGAGTGAGAATGTCCAAATCAATGACCTCTTCTTGGGTCCAATCAATAACTAGTAGGGGCATCTCAACCAAGGTAAGGTATCTATCATCTACAATGTTACCATCCTCAATAATTTGATCTGGTATGGGAAATAGGTTGATGGAATTCACAAATTGAGCATTCATCGTCATGTAATGTTTCATTTGCACCTCTTTGTCATCATTTTAGTTGGCCTAGAAGTTCTCAATGTGAGTTTGATGGACATATTGCCTCCCAACCCACTTCTTCAATTTTCCATGAGGGCCCACTCTTCCTCTGTTTGTTTGAAGGTCCAAGTGGTACTCTACCAATTCCTTTTCTGAGTACTCCACACATGGAGAAGTAGGGAAAGAATACATTCCCTACCCAAAAGTAAGGGGATATGGCACCCCAAATTGATGCTTATCACTCAACAATGTATGGGCAATCTGTAGCTATAGAGAAACCTTCAACAGAATAATCTAGTCGTTAGGGTAGTGCAGTAACTGGTAGGGTTTTCCTAAGAACCCCTTTTCCCTAATGTAAGTGAACTTTGGGAATTGGATGAATAGATATCCAAATCCCTTTATAAAGGCCTTGGCATTGTGTGTTACCCTTCTTTCAAAATCTCCTCCTAAGAGTCTGATCATATGCTCGATGAAGGCATCATTTACTATTATGTATTCCCTTTTGAAGTTCTTGTATTGCAACTGGGGATAGTAGTCATAAACTTTGATTTCTCCCTTGATTGTCCCCAATGTTCTTGCACAGAAGAGTCCTTTGTATGGGAATTTCGTTGTCAAGAGATAGACCAAATACAAAGTCATATAGAACTCAGAGGTCTTCTTTACTACCATGAGCTGGTTATGCAGGGTGTCACTTATCATCTTAGCCCAGTGGAATTTGGCTTCACCTCAGATGATTTATTCTATGAAGTATAACATCCATTCTTTGAAGAATGAAGCGATCGACAGGCCGATTACTTTACTTAGGAGAGTGACTAGATCATGGTATTCCTCAAATAAATCACTTCTAGAGGAACCTTGTTGGAACTTCCCCTCTTGTCCTTTAGCTAGTGTTGATTGATCATTCTTTTGCGTCCAAAAGGGTCTTGTTGCCACACATTTTGAGAAAACCCCTTCTTTGTTTCCTCCATCTTGTGATTGTTGGGATGCCAAATGTTCTTCCAATAGACTTGGAAGATAGATCTGCCAGTACTCTCGCATCCTTATCAATTATTTTCCTGTTAGAGTGATAACACTCCAAACATGCCATTACAAATTCTAGAGTAACCAACATAGGAGGGAAGCTTGTTGCCTTTGCAAGGACACTTCCTTTTATCTTCTGGGCATCTTTTGTGGTGGGATTGACCATCACCATTTGTTTGAACTCATTTATACTCACAAGTCCTAGGTTTGTATTTGAGACTGTCCTAGGTGGAAGCGAGCTTGGAGGTGCACTCCACCCCATGAAACTAATACTTCATTTGTTCCTTTTCTTCTTTTCCCCTAGGTGTTCTTGCAGGCTTCTTTCCCTTGTCAGCTTTTCCCACAGGCTTCTTTGATGATCCCTCAAAAGGTTCCATGAAAACTGCACAAAAAAGGTGTAGTAAGTGCATTGATATATTAATAGGGAAAATGTTAGTTAAATCCTACAAATTCACAGTTAGATCCATTTATATATCTTTAAATTTTCATAATATTTATCATAATTCACCTTTTAGAGCTCATTTGGGTTATTTGGGAAAATGCGAGTTCAGGGGTGCAAGTTTCCCCTAGGCAGAAGCCGTTATAATGAAAGTTGTTAAAGAGCAGCATTGGGACCTCAAAATCCCATAGATGGCCACCCACATTAGAAATTCTGCATGGAATTTTTGGTGACAAAATCTAAGTTTGGGTCATTTGGCATGCGTGAAATCCTTGTTGAAAGTGATTTTAGTTGTTTTTGTTTATCACCAACCTCCTTTGGTTCATGCAGGTATAGAGGGTGTGGGCATCGTGAGGTGGAAAGCCCCAAAAGTTTAGCCGTGAAGTAGTGGCATTGGATGGATGGTGCCCTACATGCAGAGTTCTACATAGCAGAACTGGGATGAAAAATCTCCCTCCTGGGTTCTTGAAATGTTCTAAGTTAAGGCTAGTGGAGTGGGGAGTGTTGGGGCCATGCGGCGAAAGGTTGTTAGGTTTTCTCCATTAAAGAACAGCGGTGAGATGATGGTCACCCATGAATAGAAGTCCACATAGGTGGACCTGCAAAGGGTCAATTATTCTGAGATTCGCAAGCCATCCTTGGAGTTTGACACGTAGGATAAGGGTCCAGCAGACTCCATAATGCGGGATGATGCATTGATTTTGTTGTTAAAGAATGGCTACATTGTGATAGTGTCCCATGAGAAAATACCTACAAGAGTGGACCCGCATAGGTCTTCCACACTATGTTTTTATTGGAAATATTTTATGTTTTGGTCTCAAGGAAACAAGGCCAATAGAACCCGCAAAGCGTAAGGTTGTGGGAATTTGTCTGTTAGATAGCAATAAAAGGTTGGTGGATCTTTGATGATGGATACCCGCATGAGCAGGCCTGCACACACATTTTAGACTTAGTGGTTTTCCAAAGACTTTAAGGTTTTGGAAGGAAACAATGGGTGCAAAGTCTTCAATGTGGGATGGTATAGTAACTCTGTCATTTAACAATGACAACTAGTTTATGGTGATCCACATGTGTCAACCTACGACACATTTTGGAATTAGCTAATTTTGACGATGTACTCAAAGTTTTATGTTGAGGAGATGTTGATCACGTTTCTCACATGATGGAACGATGTTAGGGTTTCTCCATTTGAGAAATGGAAACGATGTGTGAGTGGTCTACAAATGGATTCCCACATGGGGACCTCCACAAAATGGAACTTAGTTGTATAATTTTTTAAACATTCTCGAGCATGGATAAAAGCAAAGATAGTAGGGCTAATGAGGTAGGCTGCACTAGCACCTCTGCTATTATACAAGTGGCCATAATGGAACGAGGTTTCACATGAATGCAGACGTGGGACCTTTGATTGGTTCAAAAGACTTAGGCAAGTTGTAAGTGTGGGGCAAATGGTTGGGAATATTTTGATGGTATCGTTCAGACAAATCAGGGTTGGACCACAAAAGATTGCAAACAACTATGAAACCCTAACCATAGGATTATTTCAACAAATTAAAATGCACGGGAAAGAAGAAAAACAACAATGCAAGCTCATACCTTTGGATGGCACACTAAAAACTAAAATGAATCTGGCTCAAATCTATTGTAGAACCTTGTGCAGGTGGGAACTCCATTTCCTCCTCTCAAATTTGAATGTTTTAGGTGAAAATGATGGGTAGGGAGTAGCGTATTTATAGTAAAATTTCCATTAATGGCATACATTGATTACTTGTATGACTAGGGTAAAGTTGGTGGGGTTGTAGAAACCCATACCCCGTTGGGCGCTTAACAAAGACGCGAACGATGGAAGGAGATGCAGAGCTCGTGGTACGAGAAGACATTGAGGGTTGGCCGCTACTTACCGTAAAAAAGATAGCAGCAGTTGACATGGGGTGACTTGCAGATGTGCGTCCACGATGCTCGATGGATGCAATGACAAAAGGCTAGAGGAAACCCACAACTTAAATCTTGCAAAGGAAAAATACTTAATGAATTTTGGATAGGTGATTTCGGTCAGATGAAATTTGATGAATTTAATGCATGTGACCAATTTAAGCTCAAAAAAGGGGCACACAAAATGAGGCAAGAGAAAAACTACCCAACGAGAGAAAAAACAAAAGAAAGGGGGTCCCTGGTTCGAACAGGGCATGTGTGCTATAGACACAACAACTCTCTTCTTTCTTCTTCCAGGTCTTGTTCATTTCCTTCTTCATGTCAATTGAGTCCACTTTTGTTTCTACTAGATCATTTTTCTTCTTTTGTGAAACAAAAAATTCCACATTCTTGTTCCTACGAAACTTAGCAATGTGTCTTGGTTTGTTGTAATTGTGACATATGACACCTTTTTGAACAAGATTAATTCTTTCCATTCTAGATCTGCATTCAAAATTGTTCTACCCAAATCCACTACATGTATGATATTAGCCATTGAAATATTGAAATATCATGCCATTATTGTAACCATTCATCATCTGATTTTTGCATATGCTAGCTTTATGGCTAAATCTATTGCATATAAAGCACTAAACAAGAAATGATTGAATATTTTGAAACATTCTACTTCTACACTTTATAGCTATATGCCTAAATTTATTGTAGGAATAATATTAACCATTAATAGATGAATACCTTTGTGCAATAGGTTGTTTTATAGGAGGCCTTTTGTATTCTTTCTTCTGGTTTCAGATCTATTTGACATTGATATTCTTATCATTCTTCTTTTTAGTATTGTTTGGAGTTTGATTTACCTTTGAAATTTCTCCTTTCTCAAAACCTAAACCTTCTTTGTCCTTGGAAGCCTTCTGATTTGTAATTGTCTCATCAAGAAATGTGGAGCTCTTCTTGATTCTTTGGTTTCTCTAGATTTGATCTCAAAGTTACAATCTCTTGTTCTTGAGCTTTGAACATTCTGTTAGTGTAATTAATATTTAATTACACATTAGCATAAGTTTACTTAGGCATATTTAATTCCTAAGTTATAGGTTTTATCCTTATCTTGTTGAGCTATCTTGTTGCTCAAGATAAGATTAGGTTTATGCATCTTTGCTTTTATAAAGCAAATTATCTCTTGTAATAATTTGTACTTCGAATATATCAATTTGCACATCTTTTGCAAATCTCTGCTTTTTCATTTTTCTCTTCAGTGGAAGGTGATTTTTCTGGTTTGCAATCAGATCTTGGTTTCTAACATGGTATCAGAGCCTCGATTTTCAGCCCCTTCTCAACTTTTTTGGAGGAAGACATTGCAGAGCTCGTTCGGGGTCCCTCAAGGGTTTTATTCCTTTAACATCTTTATGCAGCGTCTTGGATCAGATCGGGGTTTTCTGTTGGATTCAAAGCACTGGAAAAAGTCAGAAATAACTTTTATTTCATTCATTTTGGTCACTGTTTGCCAGATCTACAAGGATCTCAAGCTCAGTGTTTTTTCTAAGAGATCTGGGGATCGCCTGATTTTTGGAGCACTTTGGGCCAAAACGGACCTCGTCATTGGATTCACAGTGCCCAAAAACCCTTATTTTCATATAAAGTTTGTCCGATTTGGACACAGTCGTCCAGAGAGGCAAAATTTTTTTGTAGGGAGGCAAATGAAAAGTTTCGGTGGATTTTTGCGCCACCCATTATAAACGGATCACGCCACCAGTTCCAGCGGCGGCCACCGCGTCCCACCACCGGTCCTAGCGGTGGCCAAAGGTCCCAACACCGCTCCTCCCGTGGGCCACCAACTCACCGCTAGCTCACCGCTCCCCGATGGTGCCCCTTTTGTGCCGCTCCATTGGCTGTCAGCCCCCGCAGGCTCTGCCATGGTCATTTGGGTGACCAAGCGCCCAATCAAGCAACCCGCCAGATCTCCAGCCTCAGCCGCCAGTTCTATGGGCGACCAGTGCCCACTCGCCAACCCCCGCCTGGCTTTTAGCCCCAACCCTGGTCACATGGGTGACCAGGGGCCGCACCGAAGCTCCCTGGCTGCCAGCCCCCTGGTCCGCCTAGGCGACTAGGGGCCTTATTTTTTTAGCCCCTGAGGGCTTCACATGGCCAAATCGGACCCTTTTGGAGCAGTTTCGCGGAAACGGGCATAACTTTAACATACGACGTCATTTTTTTGCAAAAGAGATATCGCGAGAAAGCTGTTTCTGAGCTCTACGCAATGGTGTAGGTATGATTTTGTGGTTTTTCCTTTTTGATGTCTTTTTTCAGCCTCAGAAGTCAGATATTTCTATTTTCACTCCGGGAAACATATCTTTTGACTCGCTTATCCGTTTTTCACAATTTTCATAGCGTTGGAAAGCTGGTTTCAGCCTCTATGCAGATCTGAGGTCATTTACAAAATATGTGTACCTTATTTTATGCATGCATTCATTTTTGTTTCGTACACTAGGTTTGCATTTTTGCTTATGTTTCTGTAGTTTTGCATTCTCTCCTTCTGCAATCATTAGGTATTGTAATAACGAACTGATATAAAATTCCATTAAGGGGGGTTCTTGCATCCATTAGTTGTATTGGTGACAACTCACATGAGTTTTTCTGGTTTCCTGTTGTTTCCTTTAGCTTATTTCTTGCTTAGCTGGACACATCTTTGGTTTGCTTCAGTTCACACTTCACTTTGGGATTTTATGGTTCTTGATCCGCATTGGTTTAGATCTTTCTCATTTGAAGGCCATGTTTATATGGTTAATATTCCAGAATCTTGATGGTACTCATCCTATGGGAAGTTTTAGTTTCAGTTTGGCATTGGCTTCGAGAGACATAACTTCTAGATTTTTTCATCATTATGGGCTTCATTCATCCTTTCATCTACTGTTGCTTACAGATTACAGGGTTGATCCAGTATATGAGTTTCCAGTGTTCCTTAGCATCAGGTTTCCTATTGCATTTGTGATTCTGATATGGTATTTTGCAAACAGAAGTATCTTTCCTTTCTTGCCGGATTTGTGGTTCCAGTGTTGCTTCTTCAGAGTTCTTCAAGTGCTTCTTCGTAGCAGTTCATCTCTCTAAGGGGGAGTTTTTCCCACTGGGTTTTCTCTTTCTTTGCATTTGTACATGAGTACCTGATCAGGCCTTGTTGTCGGGACTCATATTTGCATAATAATCTGCTTCTCCCTAAGTTGCACTTATGGGGGGGTGTTAGTGTAATTAATATTTAATTACACATTAGCATAAGTTTACTTAGGCATATTTAATTCCTAAGTTATAGGTTTTATCCTTATCTTATTGAGCTATCTTGTTGATCAAGATAAGATTAGGTTTATGCATCTTTGCTTTTATAAAGAAAATTATCTCTTGTAATAATTTGTACTTAGAATATATCAATTTGCATATCTTTTTCAAATCTCTGCTTTTTCGTTTTTCTCTTTTGTGGAAGGTGATTTTTTTGGTTTGTAATCAGATCTTGGTTTCTAACACATTCTTTGGATTTTTCTTTTAGTTTGACACTCAAGTTGTCTTCAACTCTTTTACCTTCTTCAACTTGCACTTTTAGATTGGTGATAGTCTCATTTGATTGCTTGAGATGCTCATTTGTTTCCTTGATTCTTTCTGTAGATTTCTTGAATTTCTCTCTAAACTACTTAATACACTCATTTGCATCATTAAGATCCTTTTTCATATCTCTATTCTTAGCTTCTACTTTATCAAAATCATCAAGGGCTGATTTGATTTCTCCTTCCATATAAATCTCACAATCTTCTTTAGTAAACCCTTCAGGAATAATCTCTCTTAGAGGGACAGGATACTTCCTTTTAGCCATATGTTCAAACTCCATGATCTACCTTAGTGATCAAGCCAATTGAAGGAAGCATGCTTTGATACCAATTGTTGAACACCTAGAATACTAAGAGGAGGGATGAATTAGTATTCCATGAAATTCATTAACTTCATAAACTTTAAACATCCATTTATTGCATCATATTAAACTTTTAGTAATGGAAAGGAGCATAGAAAGCATGCACCACATCAAAGAATACAAGAACACCAAATTTAAATGGAAAACCCAAAAAGGGAAAAACCACAGTGAGAACTAGCTCACATTATATTATAACTAGTTACAATGTTTGATACAGAATGGTGGGCTCACTGTGCAAGGACTCACTATCCAAAAAGAGAAAGGAACACTATTGGTGGCTCACTGCCAAAGGGCTCACTACCCAGAATAAAAAGAGATAGAAGAAAGGGTGGCTCACTAAAAATGATGAACTACTAGTATTACAACTGACATATGCTAAAGATATAGTTCCATTGAAGCTCAAAAATTTGACTTAACACACTTCATACTTCACAACTATGATTCAAACTTCTCTGCACTAGATATCTCACACACACTACACACTCTATTCACCAAATTCACACATTTAGTCAACCTTTTGTTTATCACAACCATCCAAAACATCAATTAGGTTGGCCTAATTAGATGTACAATGCATCGCATAACCTTTCGGCCCAAAACATCAACACACATGCCTTGCGGAAAGAACCAAAATGTGTACCATATTAAAATAGGTCAGCATGAATTATAATCACTCCTATGATAGTGCTCCTTACGTAACTCAACTCCACATGACCCCAAAATACTTAGGTTAGCATCAGATAGAAAAGCTGGTGAAGTAATAATAAAATGAAAAAACTATTCACTCACAACTTGACACGTGAACCACCAAAACACTTGCCACTTGGAATGTATAGAATAACATCTATAAATACTACCACAAAATCACATAACATAATATTCATCCATGGTGGTATGTAGAGAATTCAAAAATACACTATATCACTACAATTCTATCATTTCTAGAGTCGATGCTCTATCATTATCTTTGACTGTATAAGACATCAAGCTATGAAAATATGGATTTAGACTCTTAAAACACACACCAGCATTACCTTAAAACCACATAACTAGGTTCTACATAGTAGATCAATGCAGAACACAAAACTAGTTTTGTAAACGCTAACAATTGTTGCAAGTATTAGCAAATTGGTGGTCATTGATGTCAACAAGCTTGTGTTTTCTTTGATGTCAACTGCATGAGTATAATATTGTTGAAATTGTATGTGTTATTGCTTTGATTAGTTACATTATGTTGTCATTAGTAAGCTACTGGTGCCAACCTCTAGTGTTGCTTTGATAAGCTTCTATCTATGGATATATGGTTGAGTTTATTGGATATTCCACCATTGCCACCCATGCATAGTTTCTTTTCATTTGTTATTGTTTTCCAGTACACTGTAGGATAGGATTTGTTTTGTTGGTTTAATTTTGTTGTTGTTTCATAGTATAATTTAGAATTTGTTGAACCCATCATTATTGGAATTTACACAGGTTCTCTCCATCTTACTGTATATATACATGATTTCAATTCAATGGAAGATAATTCAGTTGCTCTGCAAATGTTAATATGGTATCAGAGCTTGAATCATTCTTGTGCCTGTGTGGAATTTTGATGCTTCATCCGCAACTCATCATGTAGCTACTACAGTTCATCAGAAGTGTATTGGTTCTGTTGCTAGGACATCATTGGTAAAGGTACCCTTGCTTTACTTCATCACCTTATAGGTGGAAGGCGCTTGCATTTTTTTGGCCAGAGCTTTAATATTGGCTTGCGCTATGCATGTTTGTGGAGTTGGCTTCATTTCATACACAACAAGCTCTATATAGATATGTTTTATGTCTTTAATTCACTTTGTCATTTACGGTGACTGGTTGTCTAGTGTGATCTGCCACATGAACAAATCTTTGTAGGCTTAGAACACTCCATACATATTTTTGGCCATGCAATTTCTTAGTCAATCATATATCTCTGATAAAAAGAACCAAGATTGAAGCAGATCATGGTGGCCTAGAGGCGCTAATTAAGATCTCATGTTGTCAGTGTATTAAAAGATCACTGCAGTGCCACGATGAAGAAGTTATTGAGTGAATCTTGGATGTGGTGAAGGCATGAACATATCAGAATTTGTCTTCAATAAAACATTTATTATCATTTTTTTGGGTTGGTGAAGTTGCAACCAAAAATCACTGATCGGGCTCATGTTCTCTGTTATTCACCAGTGTTGCTCATTGATTATAGTAAGACATGTGGAGTAGAAAATTCAATGAATTGAATGGAAAAATAATTGTGGTATGCTTTCATTGTATTGTGTGTGACATCAAATGTTAGATCGGAACAGTTGAGCAGTTCCTAGTTTATTGAATTGGTTTATAGTGAGACTTTTATTTTTTATTTTTAAGTTTTATGAAAAAGATGAATAGTGAGACTTCTCAGTATTGGGTTTCTAAGATATATATAAATCACCATTTTTTTTTAATCATGGTAGATACAATAATCTTGTAGAAATAAGTTCTTTATACTATGGAGTTTGTGATTTGGGGAGTCACCTTATGAGTCTAATTTTCACTGTGAGTCATTACATCTTTCCCTTTTTAGGGAGGTTTCTATTTTGCAATCGACATTGTCAATGTTGGTGATTTTGTAAGTCTATGTTTTCTTAAAAAAATTTCCTAACTCTTAGCTCATAAAAGGTGTTATTTTTCTTCCTTTATCACCCAATGGAAGGAAGTTCTCCTAAAAAATTTATTCCTCATTCCCAACTGCTGCATGGGAACAATTATTTTGCATGGAAAACCAAACTCAAAACTCAACTTGAGTTTGAAGAAGTTTGGGATGTGGTCAGTGGAACCACAACACGTCACAAGACAGATGCTGATGAACAAAAGAAATTTGATCAAGTTGATAGAAAGGAAAAATTGTTCATTTTATTCAATGTATCTGATGATGTTCAACCCTTTATCTACGACTCATCCACAACCAAAGATGCATGGGACAAGCTCAAGATGGTGTATGAGGCGAATAATTAGAATTAGATCCTAAATTTGTAGAGTCATCTTCATATCCTGAAGATGAAGAATTGAGAATAGTTGGAATCCTTTCTCAAAAGGATTGCAAAATTGAGAGCCTCCTTACAAGCATTAGGAGAAATAATTGATGATGCAGTTTTGGTGCCTATTGTTCTACGGGCACTACCTTCGAGGTATAATGCTTTTGTGACAACTTTGAATGTCACATAGATGACAACCACTTTTGAGAAGCTTGTGAATCTACTCCAGAAAGAAGAATCTTTAACGCATGAACATGAGGAGGTGTTGGCAATGCAAGGGCAGACAACTGAGAGGTGGGGTGAATTAGTTGTCACAAAAATTTAAGCTTTTTAAAATTATTAACCTTATTCTCAAATCTGATTAATAACCATGAAAGCATAAATAATCAACACATCACAAACCCACATAACACCAATATTTTTTTATGTGGAAACCCTATTAGGGGAAAAACCATGGTGGAGGTTAGTCCACAAGATTATACCCTATTAAAAGTATAAAGAATAAAATGGGAATGCACATGCATTTAGGCACATTTCCTAGAGCTCATTGCTCAAATAAAATAAGTCTTACTACCGAAAGGAAGGCACACTATCTTACAGAAACATTCAGATTACATCCGCAGGATTTTGAACTCAGAAAATAACATCTGCTAATGCCTGATTACAGTTCCAGTTAAGGATATGAACACTTCTTCACACTTTGCTTCTTCCTTTGAATGATTAGGACATTATTCACACATCTCATACACATGCATGCCTTCAAATGGAATAAACAATTGCTTATATATATTTGCAACAAGAGATTACATCGCTACATGTCGGCTTCAACAAAATAATAAAATGAATACAAACTGTTGGCCCAAAAAATAAATAATTTTCAATGTGAATCAACCAAGGTCAGCCACAACATAGTGAAGACCCAAAATAACATCCTTGGACAATTACCGTGTTGGCCATGAAAATGAAAAACATGAACACGCAAAAGAAAATCACCAATCGCGAGAACAAAGGCCAATGCAGACATGCAACATGGATAGAGCATGATCTAGAAACATCCACAAACATCATGAATCACTAGAGAAGCATCTACAACAACTGAACTTACTAGAATCACATCATCTTCATTTAGGAACACCAACCAAAGCAACAAAATAACTATCAAAACACAACTGCTCATAACTCGATCAAATCTTCATGCAGATCTCTAAAAATTAACGTGGATAAACTAGATATACTCAAAAACAAACCATTTAATCCACAACCTATGATCATCAATGTACTGAGCTAACCAATAGACTTAACTTCACTGTATCACTAATAACTTGCAACTTATTCCATTATAATTTTCTCAATATCCTCGACATATACAACCTTTACAACATTAATTCCAATAGTGTTGACATCAATGAAAACCACATATGAGCAACCCAACCACAACATCCAACAATATCCCCCTTTGGCATTGATGGCAACACATGATGTGAAAAACACCATCAATGCAACTTTCTTTAGCACTTTCTCCCCCTAAGGTTTTGACTCTTTTCTCCTCAACTCTTTCACATGATTCTTCTCCCCACAATTTTTTTCACATGACTCTTCTCCCCCATTGACATCAATAAAAAAGATCTCTTTTCTCCACACAAGCTCTGAACCACATATCTGAACATCTGACTACTCCCCCTAAGTAGCAACCATCACAACATCAATTAGGATCAAGATATGACTATGAAATGCACAGACTGATGCAAGTCAATGCATCTTAGTTTTGAACAAGAGGGGTAATCACCCTTAACTTCCCTCTGAGATACTCAAAAGTATCCTTAGGAAATGACTTGGTAAAGATATTTGCAATATGTTCCTTAGTAAGCACATACTCTAGTTTGAGTTCCTTTTCACTCACCTTCTCTCTCAAAAAGTGAAACTTGATAGATATATGCTTGGTCTTTAAATGCAACACCATATTCTTAGAAATGTTAATTGCACTTGAACTATCACATAATATAGCAATAGGTTCATCATACACAACTTGGATATCTTTCAACATCTGCTTCAGCCATAATAATTGAGTACAATTGTTGGCAGCAACAATGTATTATGCCTCTATAGTAGATAAAGAAATGGCATTCTGCTTCTTACTTAACCATGAAATCAGCTTCTTTCCCAAGAAAAATGCACCACCACTGGTACTTTTTTTATCATTCACATCTCTTTCCCAATACACATCAGTAAAGGCACTCAAAGTAAGGTCATCATCTCTAGGATACCATAGGCCAAAATCAACTATCCCCTTCAAGTATCTGAAAATCCTCTTCACAACAGTCACATGAGATTCCTTAGGATCAGCTTCAAATCTTGCAACAATGTATATGAAATTCATGATATCAAGTATATTTTGAGTTAAATAAAACAGTCCACCAATCATCATTTTGTATCTAGTTTGATTTTCTTTTGGGGAATCATCATCTTGTGTCAACTTAAATCCGGTCACCATAGGTGTACCAACTAGCTTTGAATCTTCCATACCAAACTTCTTTAGCAATTCTTTCACATACTTGGAATGAGATATAAAGATCCCTTTATCTAGCTGAGTAATTTGAAATCCCAAAAAGAATTTCATCTCTCCAATCATAGACATCTCAAACTCACTCTACATCTCATCAACAAACTTCATACATGGACTATCATCTCCTCCAAAAATAATATCATCAACAAAGACTTCAACAATCAAATCTTTATCATCATCTGAAATACAAATTACTATTAGTAGTACCTTTATTAAATCCAAGCTTCAAAAAATACTTGTCCAATATGGCATACCATGCTCTAGGGGCTTGCTTGAGTCCATACAGTGCTTTCTTCAACCGAAAAACCATATCTCCCTGATCAGTCAATTGAAATCCATCAGGTTGCTCAACATACACTTCTTCCAGTTCACCATTTAGAAAAGATGACTTGACATCCATTTGATAAACCTTGTAGTTTTTGTAAGTAGTGTTATGCCTTGCATAACCACCCCACTTTGATCTGGATCAAAATGGGTCCCCCTTCTCTTTTGATTTCTTTGCCTCTATTATTGGCTTTGTTTTTGGGTTTCTTCTATTTCTCCATTCTTCATCTTTTGTTCTGTTTGATTTAGGTTTGGTTCTGCCTCAGTTGGAATTCGGGTTTTCTCCTGACTTCGGGATTTTCCACCCCATCCGGATTTTCCTGGATCTCGCTCGAACTCTGGCTGAGCGTTGGAATTTGGGTTTTCTCCTGAGTTTGGGATTTTCCACCCCATCCGGATTTTCCCGGATCTCACTCGAACTCTGGCTAAGCGTTGAGGTTCGGGGATTTTCGGTCTTCGCGGAAATCTGTGTGGATTGGATTTTCACGGATTTATTTCTCCCCCGGATTTTCCTGAAATCCATTGTTCCCTATTTGTTTCGGGTTTCCCGGAATATCTTCTTCTTCGCGGAAATCTGTCCCGCACAGATTTTCCCGAAATCTGGTGGAATGTGAAGAAGTATGGAGTAATAAGGTTGGTTAATAAATGATGATGCATTTTATGAATAATTGATGCTATTTTGAGATCTCTCATGATGTTCCTTGTGTGATAATGATCGGATTAAGTTTGTAATGGGTGTTTTCATGCTTATTCCGCTGGAATCCTCCTGGCTCAGAATTCTCTGAAATTCCTCCCTGGCTTGGGTTCTGCGGGTCGACCTGAAACCCAAACTGCTTGTATGATCATTTTTTTTAAAGATTTAACAGTACCCTACTAACATAGGATTCGTTTTAATGATGATTTTGATTAATTAACTCCTGTTTGTGTGATCTTTACTATGGTTTTCTTTTTTGAAAGCAGGTTTAAATCACATACAGGATGATATTTGTCAAGGGAGCTCAGTTGGGGTGCATTCTTCAATCCAGTTGGTCATGAAAATTAGCTAAGGAAAAGGTCGACAAGACTTTCCTAACCTCTTGCCGACTGGTGGCTTGGCTCTATCTACTAAGGATCCAAGGGGGGTGTTAGAACTGCACACTTTTGATGATATTACATATTGTCCATACTCGCAAATTTTCCAGAAAAGTCCCACCATGAGCATTTTTTTTTCCATATCTGGCCCTGTTGCACCGTAGATTCCATCAAGTCCGGATACTCCACATTACAGGTCATATCGCCATGAGATCATCAAAGTATCCCTGACTTATAGTGCATTTTGCTAAGTATGCGTCTCTATTCCCTATCGGCAAGACCTCAGGGATGTCACTGTGACTGGAGTTCACATGCAGTTTCCAATCGGCAACACATCATTCAGAGTCTCGACAATTATCAGTTTCCCATCGGCATAAGGGATTTTCTTTGGGAAAAAGTCTTGGCAAAATCTTTGTGTCTCACCGACTAGTGCATACAGGCCTACACCTCAGCGGGAGTTGTTCTCTTCGGTATGTGCTCTCACCGAATGCCAGGAGTTTTGCTGACGGGAAGGGTCCATATATCGGCAAAGCAAGATCATGTCGCCAAGAGGTCTCGGCGAATGGGTGCAGTCTCAACAACAAGGATGTCTTCAGAGAGAGTGTGGGCGTTCGGTGTAATGTCTCGCCGATGAAATATAGTCACGGTGACTAGGAGCTACACTTCGGCAAAAGGCTTGTCTTCGAAGAGATGTCTTGGCAAGTACATTTGGTCTCGCTGATGGAGCACAAGGATGGTTCATATCGGCAGGATTTCTCTGGTGTCACAGCGATTAGAAATCATATGCAGGTATTTATCGCCAAGAGATCATTCATCATCTTGGCAACTAAGAGTTTCTTATCAGTGAAAGTTTCAAGTCTCACCGACCGCCAACAAAGCAAACACACTTTGGCAGGACTCAACTACATCGGGGTAATGCCTCACTGAGCAGCTCTGGTCACACCGACATAGCGCGGGGATTTTATCAGTAATCTTCGGTGAGAGAATTAATAAGTCTCGGAGACCAAAGAGTGAACATGCAGAGGCTTTTTCTGAGACATGAGGTTTCTATAGGACATCTCCCCGACAAGAGAATGCTATGGCGATGACGTGGGTCAGCAAAAGTTGAAGGTTTCGCCGAAGGGTTCTCCCTTCGCCATAAGGTCTCAGCAAAGGGGGAAAGTTTCACCGAAACAAAAGAGTTCAAAGAGAACAAGAAGAAATCGATAAGACTCTAAGCGAATGATGTGCCTTCACTGTGATGTCTTACCAACGTGATAAGTCTTTCCGATCAAACAAGCCCTCCTCGAACTCAAATAAACTCTCACCGAGACAAAGAGACTTCGGTGGGAGGTCTCAAGGAAACAATAAGCTCTCAGTGACATGACATACTATCGACATAATCTCTTGCCGATTCAATAGGGTCTAGCTGAAATGAAACAAAGTCGTCGAAGGACAAGACCTAGGTGTGAGGTCTTAGCGAAGTTCGAAGGTCACGCCGAAACGAAAGAACTTGGGGAGACTCTGAGCGGATGGATCGGGTTCGGTAAGATGTCTTGTTGACCTGATTGTGTCTCAACAACAAGGAGGAAGCTCGGGGAGAGTGAAAGAAATCAGTGAAAGGTCTTGCTGATACATAAGAGTCTCGGCAACATGCAAGGGAGTCACCATAAGTCTTGCCGACAAAGGTTCCCCAAGGGTTTTCAGGGAAGATTTAGACTCTCACCGGGAAGTCTCGGTGACTATGAAAGTCACACTGAAGCAAGAGGAGTCTGAGCCCAGAGGATAAGGAGGATGTCAGGGAGACTCCAAAAGAAAACAAAAGCTTCACCATGTGGTCTCAGCGAAAGGATGTAGTCTTGCCGATGGTTTTTTGCGAGCTCGATATGATTTCTACAGCTCGTCGAAAGGTCTCACCGACTATCTAGTGTTATGTCGATGGTTGATAAAAGCGATAATTGCATTGGGGAGACACGATGAGTGTCTCACCGTCATGCGATTCAATACGGGCCACCTTTGACCACCCCTATGGAGAAGACTAACAGAATGCAAGCAAGATAGATTCCTTCTGAGAACAGACGACGGTGGATTGGCTTGGGCGACAGTGTTCAAATCTGCATGAGGGATCGACCATGCTTCCAGAAGATGGTCAAACGTATAGAGAAGTCCATAATAGAAAGGAGGCTGAAGGAAGGATCTGTGACTCATAGGGATAGCTATAATGACCCCTGGCAAGGAGGTAGATCAATATTAATGGATATATTCTGAGCATTCAAGGCGATCCCCAACAGAGCTCGAAGATGGACACAGAGACAGGAGAGTAAAGGTTGCAGCTGCAAAATATCTAAGGTCGTCCCCGTAACAACTTTTCAGCATGGACAACAGGGCTTCACATTGAATGCAATTTTGACTTTCCTCAGAAAGATCTGAGAGCTGACTCTTCTACAATATGTAGATATTTTGTAAACCCTAGTGTAGGGGACAACACATTCCTGTGGGTACATTCTGTATATAAGGCATTTTTTCCTCTTTGTAAAGGTTAGCACTTCCGGATTAGAACTTCTAGGGTTAGAGAACTTTTAGATTGAGAACTGTTTAGAGTTAGAACTGTTAGGAGTTAGTCTGTTAATAGAAGGAGATAGAGTTGCATCTTGATTCTCAGTAATGAGAGCTTCTCTTGTCTTCTTGGTTAGCAGTTAGATTTCAGTACAGACTGTAATGTATTTTCTAAGTTCTCTTAGTGTAGTTGGAAACAATCTGGAGCCTCAGATTCTCTATACACTGGTGATTGTGCCAGCTTTGTAAATATTGCTTATCTGTTTTATTTACAGTAGAAGCAATCAGAGTTTAATCTACTTCATGTTGTGTTTCTGAATGATATTTGTCTTAATTGATCATTTGATTTGTGAAGTCTTCAAGGAATGAAATATTATTTTGTGTTTTATTTAAATGGTAATTAAAATTTTTTATGCGAATTATCACTGTGAATGAAAGAGGTTGTGTGTCAATCACAAGTTTACTTTGTTCTGCAGTTTTGGTTTACAAATTCCTTGAAGTTAACAAGTCTGGTTAAGATTGGATGAACTATTGTTCTTTTATGTTTCAAAACCCTGATCTATCTTTTGTTGTTTCTTTAAAACCCCTGTTAGAATAGGTTTTATTTCATGCTTGATCTTAGAATGATCCAGAAGCTCAACACTAGCAGGCCCCTTGAACATTACTATTGCATTGACCACTGAGTAACATCAGCAAAGTTGAGACCCAACTACAAAGACCTTGGGAGCTAAGGCATCCATGTGTTGCTTTCTCTTTCAGGAGAAGCAGAATAGAAATATTTTGCTTGCATTGTTGTGGTGCCAAAATCACCATCAACAAGTAGCATAAGCAATAAATAGTCTCATAGCTTCAATCCTAGCAATAGGGGAAAAAGTTTCTTCAAATTCAATTCCTTCCATCTGAAAATATCCTTTACACACCAGTCTTGATTTGTTTCTAACAACTTCACCTTGCTCATTCAGTTTATTTCTAAAGACCCATTTATTTCCAATTATATTTTTGTCCATAGGTCTTGGAACAAGAATCCACGTATCATTCTTCTCAATTTGTAGTAGTTCTTCTTTCATTGCTTCCACCCAATGTTCATCTTTGCATGCTTCATTGATATTAGTAGGCTTAGTCTTTGAAATCAATCAATATTCTTATACAATTTTTCTCCTAGTCTGAACACCTTTGTTCTTATCTCCTATGATCTAATCTTCTGAATGATTTAGTCTTACATACCTTGGAGTCTTGGGATTTTCTTGAACTTTAGGCTCTTGTGATCCCTCTTCTGCACTTTCACTAGTTCCTTCCTCTTGATTTTCTTGATTCACCAGAATGATTTGAACTTGATTTGAAGTCTGAACTTTCTTTCCTTTATCTGAACTATAATTCTAATCATCTGAATCATATCCATAGGTTCTGGATGGCCTAACTATGTCTTCATCAACCTTGAAATTTTCACTTTCAACCATTTTCCTCAATCTCTTATTGTGGCACTAGTAGGCCTTGCTTTTAGTAGACTAACCAAGAAATATTCCTTCATCACTCCTAGCATCAAACTTTCTTATATCTTCATCTCTTTTGATATAGCATCTACTCCCAAATATTCTGAAGTATCTAATAGTAGGCTTATGAACATACCATAGCTCATAAGGAGTCTTACTAGTATCACCTTTGACTTGTACTCAATTGAGTGTGTAAACAACAGTACTCACAACTTCTCTCCAGTAGATATGAGGAACATTTCCTTCCAACATCATAGTTCTAGCAGCTTCTTCAATTGTCTTGGTCTTCCTTTCCATAACTCCATTTTGCTGAGTGGTCTGTGGTGCAGATAATTTTCTCTTTATCGCATGTTCTTCACAAAAAGAATTAAACTTACCGAAAGTGAATTCACCACCTTTATCTGATCTTAGACAATTAATCATCAGACCTATCTATGTCTCAACCATAGCCTTGAAAATCTTAAACTTCTTTAGAGCTTCAGATTTTTCCCTTAAGAAGGTAACCCACATCATTCTAGAATAATCATCAATGAGTAACATGAAATTCCTATATCCTTGTAAACCTTTGACTCTAAAAGGACCACACAAGTTAGTATGCACAAGCTCCACCAGTTCATTTAAACAATGTTGTTTGCTCCGAAATGAAATTCTAGTTTGCTTCCCTAACTAACATTCCTTGCATATAGTATTAGTAGGTTTCATCAACTTAGGAAGATCTCTCACAGTCTGAGTAGAACTTATCTTGATAATATTATCAAAGTTTACATGACACATTCTTCTATGCCACAACCAACTTTCATCAACTTGAGCAATCAAACAACTTTTACTAGCAACACTCAGGTGAAAGATATACCTTTTGTTTTTTTACCTGATGCAATCACATTTCCGGAACTCCCTAATATTCTACACTTTGCATTCTTGAATTGAAGATTGTATCCCTTGTCAACCATATATCCAACACTTAAAGGATTATGCTTCAGACCTTCCACATATAGTACATCATCAGTATTATGCTTACCATTAAGAGAAATGCATCTTAGATGACACTCCATTCGAGTCTTCCACAGAGAATAATTTGTTCCATCAAATCTTGAACTATCCTTCTTATATGTCACCATCCCAGATCACCTCAAGCTATTAAACTTCTTCCAAGGAACCTTCTCTGATACCAATTTTTGGAAACACAAGGGCAAACAACTGAGAGGGGGGGTGAATCAGTTGTCACAAAAATTTAAAATTTTTAAACTTATTAACCTTATTCTTAGATCTGATTAATAGCCATGAAAGCATAAATCATCAACACATTAGAAACCCACATAACACCAAATTTTTTTTACGTGGAAACCTTGTTAGGGGAAAAACCATGGTGCAGGTCAGTCCACAAGATTATACCCTATTAAAAGTATAAAAAATAAAATGGGAATGCACCTGCATTCAGGCACACTACCTAGAGCTCATTGCTCAAATACAACAAGGCTTACTACCCGAAGGAAGACACATTGTCTTATAGAAACAATCAGATTATATCCGCAGGATTTTGAACTTAGAAAATAGCATATGCTAATGCCTGATTATAGTTCTGGTTAAGCACATGAACACTTCTTCATAATTTTCTCAAACTTCTTCACACTCCACTTCTTCCTTCGAATGATTAGGACATTATTCACACATCTCATACATGCACATTCGTTCAAATGGAATAGAAAATCACTTATATATATCCATAACAAGAGATTACATCACTACATGTCGGCTTCAATAAAATAATAAAATGAATACAAATTGTCGGCCCAAAACATGAATAATTTTCAATGCAAATCAACCAAGGTTGGCCACAACATAGTGAAAACCCAAAATAACATCCTCGAACGCGAACCACCTTCAAAAATTATTCCATGAAGATTCCCAACATGAAAAATATGAACACGCAAAATAAAATTACCAATCACGAGCATAAAGATCAATGCGGACATGCAACATGGATAGAGCATGATCTAGAAAAATCCACAAACATCATGAATCACTAGAGAAGCATCCACAACAACTAAACTTAATAGAATCACATCATCTTCATTCAGGAACACCAAGTGAATCGACAAAATAACTATTAGAACACAACTGCTCATAACTCGATCAAATCTTCATGAGGATCTTTGAAACTTAATGTGGATAAACTAGATATACTTGACAAAAAACCCTTTAATCCACAACCTTTAATCATCAGCATACTGAGCTAACCAATAGACTGAACTTCACTTTATCACTGACAACCTACAACTTATTCCATTATAATTTTCTCAATATCCTTGACATATACAACCTTTAAGACATTAATTCCAATAGTGTTGACATCAATGGCAACCATATATCAGCAACCCAACCACAAAATCCAACATGAGGATCATGCCATGACCACTCATCATAAAGGCAAGAAGCCTATGAAGCAATGTCCAATATGTGAAAGAGTTGGACATGATGTGAAAAATTGTTGGTACAATTCCTTCAACAAAGGATAATCCAACAAACCACATCCAAAGAAGCCACTTCAAAGTGGAAAACTACAATGGGACTAGAAGGACAAACAAAAACAACAAAGCAATGTTGTTGAAGCAGAAGATTCTCCAAATGAGGAATACATGCTTTCAGCTCACACTTCAGATGATGGTTCACAATCAACCTCAATATTGTATGTGGACTCAGGTGCTACAAAGCGCATGACTGAACAGAAGGAGTGGTTTCTTACATTGAAACACCATCATGGTATAGTCACTCTTGGAGATGATACCACCCATGAAATCAAAGGTATTGGTGACATCTCTTTGAATTTTGGCATCAATCGTTGTAGGCTTACTAATGCCTTGTATGTGCTAGGACTTACCAAAAATATTTTATCTGTTAATAAATTTCTTGACCACAACCTTAGGATTGAGTTTGATAGCAATCGAGATAAAAAGATTTGTCTTATCAAAGTTAAGTCTAAAAATGAAAAGATTGTTGCTAGTGCTACTAAGATTGGAAAAATGTTCAAACTTGATACAATCACTAATAATAAAGCCTTAGTGACTAAGGATGATCTATCTCTGCTTTGGCATCGTAGATTTGGTCACTTGAGCCCTAGTTATTTGATAAAGCTTTGTAAGAATAACATGGTCAAAGGGCTTCCATCACTTGAGAATTCAAGTACTGTTTGTTCTAGTTATCTTGCTAGAAAACAACATCGAGCATCTTTTCCTTCTAGTGAGCATTGTGCAAGTCACCCTTTGCAATTGGTGCATACCGATCTTTGCAGCCCTATGACACCTTCTCATAAAGGGTGCAGGTACTTTCAAATTTTTATTGATGATCACGTAAGGAAGATGTGGGTCTATTGTTTGTAGCATAAAGATGAGGATTTTTCATACTTCAAAGAGTTTTGTGCTCTTTTGGAGAAATATACGAATCTTTGTATTCGTTCCCGCTGCTCAGATCGAGGGGGAAATACACCAACACCGAATTCTCCACATATTTGAAGGAAAATGGCATTCGACATCAACTAACTGCAGCATACATGCCTCAGCAAAATGGTGGTATAGAATGAAGAAATTGCATCATCGTGGAGATGGCCTGAAGGATGTTGAAAGATTCTCAACTTAAGCATGCATATTGGGCTGAAGCTATTCACACAATGGTTTATCTTCTGAATCGTGCACCAACCAAAGATATTGATGGCATCACACCAGAAGAAGAATGGATAGGGTTAAATCCTTCTATCTCTCATCTTCGTGTACTTGGATGGGCTACCTATATGCACATTCCTAAACAGAAAAGGAAGAAGCTAGATGAAAAATCAATGCAATGTATTCTTCTTGGATATAGTAATGAATCTAAGGCATATCATCTTATGGATCCTAACAAAAAGAAGATATACATTAGTATAGATGTAATTTTTGATGAGCACAGTGAGTCAAGTTCTCCTCCCACATCATCACCTACAACAGATAGTGCTCCTATATTCAACATGGATGGGAAAAATGATAGGAATAGTCAATCTAATTCAACACCCAAAAATATCAAAAGACCTAAGTGGTATATTAGTACCATTCATGATGCTAAGCTAGATGGAGTTCCAGAAACATCCACTTTAGGACTAAGAACTTGGAGTATGGCTCACAATGAGGTAAATCTATCCTTGATGACTTCAGTTGTTGAAAATTTTGAACCATCTACTATTCAGGAAGCACTAGAATCAAAACCTTAGAAAAAGGCTATGGATGCAGAGTATTGGTCCTTGATGAAAAACAATACTTGGGAGCTTGTTGATCTACCACTTGGTAAGAAAGCAATTGGTTGTAAATGGATTTTGAAAACTAATTATAAAGAAGATGGTAGTATAGATAAACATAAGGCTAGACTTGTAGCCAAGGGTTATGCTAGTAAAGTAGGAATAAACTATGAGGAAACATTTTCTCCCACTACAAAGATAAAAACCATTAGAATGATTTTTTCTTTAGCTGCCCAATTTGGATGGAAACTATACCAAATGGATGTTAAAATTACTTTTCTTAATGGATACCTTAAAGAAGAGGTCTATATGACCCAACCAAATGGATATATTGCACTTGGTAAAGAAGAAAAGGTATGCAAACTTTTCAAGTCCCTATATGGTCTCAAACAAGCTCCTAGAGACTGGTATATCAAAATTGATGAGCACTTACTAAAACATGGTTTCACTAGGCATCCATATGATCCAAATCTCTACCTCAAGGATCAAGGGGGAGATATTGTGATAATTATTGCATATTTTGATGACTTGGTTATCACAGGAAGCTCAGAAGCAATGGTTGAAACATCCAAGAATGATCTCAAGAAGACATTTGATATGATAGATCTCGAGCTACTGCACTATTGTAACAACTTAGAGGTATGGAAAATAGATCACCATATTTTTGTATCAAAGAGAAAATATGCCAAGAAACTGCTTGAGAAATTTAGAATAATGGATTCCAAACCCATATTTACACCTATGGAATTAGGTTTGTAGTTATTTGTTTCTAATTCTTCTCCTCAGGTGAATGCAACTCTCTATCGACAAATGATTGGAGGTTTGATTTACTTGACTTATACTAGACCTAATATCAATTTTTCTATTAATTATCTTTCAAGATTCATGCAAGAACCAAATATGTGTCATTGGAAAGTAGGAAAAAGGTTCTTAAGGTATATACATGGTACAATGAAACATGGTTTGGAATATAAAAGGAATGATCAATTCTTCTTGATAGGGTATACAGGTGCAGATTATGCAGGTTTAGTTGATGATAGGAAATATACATCTAGATATATTTTCTTCTTAGGATCAGGACCAATTTCTTCGGGGAGTAAGAAGCAACCCATGGTTGCTCATTCTTCAATAGAGGTAGAATATCGTGCAACAAGTGCAATAGTTTTTGAAGCAGTTTGGTTACGTCACATATTAGAAGGATTGGGGGTACCACAAAATCAGCCTACCATCCTCTATTGTGATAATCAGAGTGTTCTTAAGCTTGTTCATAATCTAGTATTTCATGAACAGACAAATCATATTGAATTTGAATATCAATTCATATGAGAACATGTTCTGAAAAAAAACATTTAGCTTCAACTCTACTCCACACAGGAACATGTAGATATCTTCACCAAGCCTCTTGCACATGTGAAGTTTGAAAGTTTTCAAGATTCTCTTATTAGTACTTTAAGGAAATGATGTAATAATCGGGAATGCTGGATATTCCACCATTTCCACCTGTGCATAGTTTGTTTTCATTTTTTATTGTTTTCTAGTACACCGTAGGATAGGATTTGTTTGGTTGGTTTAATTTTGTTCTTGTTTCATAAAATAGTTTAGAATTTTTTGAACCCACCATTATTGGAATTTACATGGGTTCTGTCCATCTTATTGTATATATACACGATTTCAATTCAATGGAATATAATTCAATTTCTCTACAAATGTTAATAGAGTTGTTATGTTGTAGTTTCCTAGGTGGTGATGAGGATGTGTCTTTGATGCTTGGTTTCCAAGTGCTTTTGAGAAAATTTGATAAAAAGAAGAAACATTGTGTTGCGGTATTGTTTTGGGTTGCAAAGTAGTGTTTTTGTGTTGCTTCACATTTCTTATAGGTTGAAGATCATCCTGTGCATTTTGATTATGTTGATAAGAGGTGTCCAAAGGTATTGTATTCATAATTTGGTGTGTTCTATTGTTGTGCAAAAGTTGTGTTCACCAGTGTGGGAATAGTGTATTACAGAGGTGTTTTGGAGAATAGTTCTTGCTCCACATTTTTCTGCAATTTGGTTTCAATTCTTGTGGATTTGAAGGAGTGTTGATAGTGTTGGTATCTTTCTTTAGTCAATGTGGTTTGAGGTTTGGTGCTTTGAAAGTCAATTTCTTAAGTTACAGTGTATGACATAATTGTTAATGTACTAGATGTGTACATTCCTCAGGTGAAAATTTTTGTGAATGATTTTGTTGGATTTCAAGGTGTTTATGGAATAGTCTAGGTTATGTTCAGATGAAATTTGTTGTTTTTGAGGTGTTGTTGGATCAAAGGAAGCACGTACTTAAAATTTTAATGGTGTTTACAAAGGTAATGACCGAACTTGGTGTTCAAACTAATTTTGGTGGATATTTATTGTTTGTGGAAGTGTGTTGTAGCATGGTGTTATAGTTTTGTTCCCAAATAAGAAGTGGTGTGGTCCACTTTCACTTCTACCATGGAAGTGTTTTGGTGTTGACATAATTTGAATTTGCACAATTGAGGTGCATAGCCAACCTTAGACAATGTTTTCAAGGTTGAAGATGGTATAAATAAGAGTTGAGTTGTTGAGGGTTGAAGATATATAGAAGAGAGATGTGAATGATGTGAATTGTAGTGTTAGAGTGCGAATTTGGAAAGTGCAATGTGAGCTTTCATGTGTTAGATTGTTGGATGCAATGAGCAGAAGGTGTCTACAAGTCTTTAGTAATTATGCAAAGGTGCTGGAGATATTGTGGTGAATTTCTCTATTGCATTGAGATATATTTCTCTTTGTAGCATTCCTTTCTATCTTCTTTTCTATACTAGCAGTGAGCCCTATTGTATTTAGTTTTGATATTAATTTATATTGTGAGCTAATCCTCACCATGGTTTTTTCCATCTTTGGTTTTCTAATTTTCCCTTCATGATAAATCATTATAACATATTAAGTGTTAATTGTATTAATGTGGATCTAAATGTGTATGAAGGTTTTGAAGTTTTAAGGTACAACTGATTCACCACCCCTCTCAAGTGTCTTATTTATTCAACAATTGGTATCAAAGATTGGTTCCTTGGAAGAAATCTTAACCACTTGAGGTATATCTAAGATGGTGCACAAGAAAGAGATCCCTAAATTTTAGGGAATGGATTATGCATTCTGGAAGACAAGGATGAAAGGTTTTCTAATTTATCTTGGATATGATGTCTAGAAATTTGTTAAGATTGGATATACTGGACCTAAAAATGGTCCAAGTGCTAAAGATGAGATCAAAGCCTATGAAAGAAATGGTAAAGCAAGGTATGCTCTCTTAAATTGTCTTACAAATTCTAAATTGGTGAAAGTTATGAGTCTAAAAACTGCTAAAAGAATTTGGGAAAAGTTAGAAAGAATTTATGAAGGAGACGATAAGGTCAAAGAAGCTAAGATGTTGAATATGAAGATCATGTTTGAGAACTTGCAGATGTATGAAGAAGAAAATGTTACAAGTTATATGCAGAGGGTAGATGAATTTTTCAGCTCAATTAGAGGTCATGGTGGCAAACTCAAAGACCCATAAGTGGTATAGAAAATTCTCAGAAATCTTCCTAAATCCTACAGTCATAAAATGTTTGCTATTGAATAATTTGAAATTTTGAATCAATATACTAGAGATCAATTGTGTAGCTCTTTAACTTCTTTGAAATGGGAGAATTTGGAACAAATAATGGTGCAAAAGCTGAGACTACTTTTAGGGCTGGGAAATCGGAGGAGATCAAGGAATCAGATCAAGAGGATCTTGATGATATAGAAGTTAAATTTGTAAGGAGAATTAAGAAGGGTATTGGCAAGTATAGTGGTAAGTTTCTTTTGAAATGTTTCAGTTGTGGAAATATAGGTCATTATGCTTCAAGATGTCTAAACAAAGTTTTGAATAACAAAAATAAGGAAAAAAAAGGTAAGATGATCAACAAAGGCTATTATGTTAGAGAAGATGCACGTATTTCTAATGATGAATTTGATTATGGAGATGATGATGATGAATTCTTTTTCATGTCTTTAAAAGATGAATATGTTTCTACTAACTCTAAGATATGTGTGAAGGAAATCCCTTCAGAGATAAAGGATAAGATTGAAGGTACCTTGGTATCTTCTTTTCATGCTAGATAGGAGAAGTGCTACTGGATCATTGACAATGGATTCTCTAATCATGTTGGAATTTTTTAAATACCCAAGCTAATCTCACAGATAACCTATGGATTTTCCATTTCCAATGGTTAGCTATCTAGAGGGATTGGCCAACGAACAAGTGAAAATTTGCAAAAAATTCCCTCTACACTTTGGGCTCTGCAAGACCCAAGAGGGTGATCCCTACAATGTAATTTAAGATACTCTTGTGCCAATTATATAATACATTGTAAACTAATAGATATATTCTCCTATGTGTTGCTTGATAGATGAAAAAATTCAAAGATCTGGCCAATCCTTTACAACATTTAGCATTCTAAAGCAAGAGAATATGGTGAAACATCACTCCAACATACATTTCCAAATAGAAAGTAAATATTTTATTGATTTTTAATGTATTCATTGTGAAAAACCAAGAAGATGTAATATATACACAACTTATGGTGATCAACGTCTTATCCTTGGGTATGGAGTCTTAACCAATGCAATTGAAAAAATATAACAACATTCCACCTTCACATAACATAGCTACTTAATGATGCATTACATTATTATGCTAAAAACTCTAAGCCAATAATACTTAAATAATCCATGCATACATATGCATAAATATTTATCTCTATTAAATAATATTTAACACATTCTTTGAACAAGTACATTAACAGTAAATAAAAATTCAAAGGAAAGACAATGAAGATGAATTGAATGATCTTTGATTCATTTCATTCATAATTCATGTGAAATATACAATAGGAGAACGCTGAATTTGGAAATATGCCATTGTATTCTAGAAATGGTAGTACTATTATACAACATTAACAATCATAAAGACTTGAAACTCAAAGCCTAGAAAAAGATAGACATAAAAAGTATATGTGCTCTATATTACAAAAATCTCTTCAAAAATCAATCAACCCATGCAAATGACCTTGAATTCCCTTTCATAAAATAAGGGAGCAATAAGCTTCAAACCATTACACATGTCACATTTTCTTTTGACACTCATTTACATTTCAAAATACAGGTGCAACTACAAGCTTGTGGAGGGAATATTTCAAGTGCAAAGTAGTTATAAAATTTGTTACGTCCATTATGCCTTCCCAAAATATTTGAAATGGTTAGTTGATGCCTTTGTCACTTCTTTTCTTCATTCTTCTTGTTGTGGACCTAGGAAAATTGTGCTTGCGAGTGAGGGTAAATTTTTTTTTGTGCAAGACGACATAACACATTTGTTGATGCCCCTGAAAACTTCTGAAACTGTTGAATACACAAAATAGACCAGAATTGTTGCCACATCACCATTGAAGAAGATAAAAAATAAGGAATATAATTTTACTTCTTCTCCCAAGAAAAATAAGGAAATCCTCTTCTATGGACCAATTAAATACCATGGATTCATCCAACTTTGTTCTATAATGACCATATCTCATCGTTATTTGATTTGCATCTTTGTAAAATTAAAGTAGCTTTTGCAACAATAGTAGAATCCATATGAGTTATCCATTGTTCATAAATGGGGTTGCAATCTAAGTGGGTTTAACCTTGGAGAGAACTTTGTGGTTATGTACGCTTGAGCTGGAGTAGTACTGGGATGGGTGACCTCCCAAGAAGGCCTAGTCATTCACCTTTGTGAGCATCACCTAGATGCAATGAGTGCTAAGTGGGCAATTTATTATCATGAGAGATGGGTTCTTGGGAACCACTACTCATGAAACATGGGTCAATGAGTTTGACTCAAAACTACATGGTTGAATCTTGATAGAAATATCATAATTTGACACGTTGTGGAAAATACCTCCTAATTATCAATTGATGAGCTAAAGGGGCTCTATAATGAATGGTTCATAAGGCACAACACTTGCTGAAGGTTTTGCAAATGGGGTTACAAGCTAAGTGGGTTTAACCATGGAGAGAACTTTGTGGCTAAGCACGCTTGAGATAGAGTAGTACTGGGATGGGTGACCTCCTAGGAAGGCCCAGTGCTTCACCTTTATGAGCATCACCTAGATGCAATGAGTGATAAGTGGGCCATTTATTATCATGAGAGATAGGTTCTTGGGAACCACTACTCATGAAACATGGGTCAATGAGTTTGACTCGAAACTACACAGTTGAATCCTAATAGAAATATCATAATTTGACACACTGTGGAAAATGCCTCCTACTTATCAACTTCATTATTATCAAGAATTTTTGGCAGGAGGCCAAGATCATTCTCATCAAATTGCCAAAGAAATACCTTAATCCTCTTCTCTATTGGATCTACTAACCCTTGGAAATCAATAATCTCTTTCACCATATTGTAAGTTGAAGCAATTTGCAGTGGCTTATTATAATCATGTGTGTATCCTATAACCATGCTCTTCAATGCACCCAACCTTGGCACCCATGTTTGCATTAGTGGAATAGCAATTGATCTATCCCTTTCAAAAATATTTATTGAATTGAACATTAAAGAATAATTTGAGTGAACAATATTCACTCTTTTTATTGCTTTTGCTAAAAAATGTTCCAAAACACTAGAAACAATAAAAATGTTGTTATCATTTTATAATGCAAGAAATTCTTCATATTCCTCTAGCTACAAAATTAATCCTTTTTTCTTACTTTTCTTCCTATTGGGGGAGGTGTTGCTAAAGTACTTGGGGAAAGATATGAAAGTGGTATATTTTCTTCATTGTACATCACCATTTCTAGAGATGGTGGAGGAGGTGAATGGATGAGAGGAGGTGAATGGACAAGATGAGATGGTGGAGAAGATGGAACATCATCCTACACTTGTGGTATAGGTGGGACTGATTGTAATGATTGTAGTTGTTGCTTTAGCATGCCATTTTGCAACTCTAGTTCTATAATTCTCTACTCATCCTTATTGTATGAGATTACCAAATCATTGTACATTTTAGTTACAACATCATACTTCTCATGTCAATATTTAATAGTGGTCTTAGTGAATCGAGCCACATTCACTACCATAGTAGTTGCTTCTACTATTGGAGTTTTTGAAACTCTCTTTATTATCAACCCTCTTCTCAAATCTGTCACAAGATTTGCAACTTTAGGCTTGATAGTGTTTGGATCTAGTGACCAAATTTCCAATGTTTCCCATTCAAGACTGAAGGTTGACCCCTGCAATGCACGCATTTCCTCCTCATCTATTGCAAAAACTCTTGAACCCCATCTTCAAATGCTATGGCAGATGCCATATCCCATTGCAGTAAGAGAAGAAAACCACTTTCTCTTACAAGTTTCTTTCCTTTAGTTTTTGTCATCTCCTTTTATTTTTCCTTCATATCAACAAGGAATCTTGAGGCAATGACATCTCTTGGAAATTTAGGATAATTAATCATCCCTTCACCTTATTATCATATTCGTCTCTCCTGGTTCTCCACAAAAATTCTTCAAAAACCTTTGTCTTTACAAATGAAACATCATCCATGAATTCATTGGAAGCCTTATCCCTCACATCATCAACATGGTCAATGCCTATTAGAATAGCCTTATTCAATCTAAGTTGTTGAACTATCAAGCTCACCTCCCTTGGGGGTGATGGCATGCTTTGCATTACTTCATCTATTGTGACAACAATTTCCTCATCAAAATCTAGGGAGTAATCAACTAAACCTATTGATTCAACTTTTCTCTTTGGCGAGGTCTCTCTTGGTGGTGAATCCAATTCAATAACCTTTTGAACAAGGGATGGAGGTGACATTGGAGGTCACAAAAAATCATAAAATTCTTTAGGAATCCTAGGTGGATTCCTCACCAAATACCCTCTCAACCTTGCACAAAAAATATTTGTAAAAGTGACAAAACTAGAATTTGTATCATGCATATCCATGAGGTGAGTCCATTTTTGGATAGCAAGCCATTCATTTTTTCACCAAACACATTCAATTTTATATTTTTTCCAAAATAATATGCTCCTTTAAATAAGAAAATATGTACTAACAAGGAGTACCACCAAAACCTTACTCTTGTCTCATGAGACTTGAGATCCACCAATCCTTTGTGAATTTCATTTGAAAAATAAGTGGAAAAATCATATATTTTTTCACCATCATATGTTGGATATTGGCTGCCATGTACATAAATGTAAAATGCATCCTCTTAGGAGGGTCAAAATCCTATGATTTGGCATAAAGTGTAGTAAGACCTCTCAAAATAAAATTCAAACATGTCTGTGGGGAAGGGTTCCTGATCAGATGATGTAAGCCTTATCTTGCTCCTCCCCTTTCCTTTTCCCATGAAATTAGGCATTATTGTGACCTTGAAATATGTCTTATTGTTCTCATATTCTTCTTTTAGTGCATTAAGGTCAATTGGCTCTTAACATTAGGGTTTAAATTGAAGACCTCAAAGATTCCTTAATGGGTGAGGTCAATCATCTTGAAACCAGCACATGACCTCATAACCTAGATATTGGGGTCATAATTGGAAGCTACAGCTTTTTGTGAGGGGGAAAATCTGAGACCGTAAACAAGATAATTGCAAATGAAATAGAAATTAATCTAAATCAAAATCAATAAATCAAGATGTATTCCTTCACTCATGAAATGAAATTATAAAGCCTCCATTGTTGTGTGCAAGAGCTTTGAAGAATGATGCGTGTGTTGATCAAAGAAATGTGTTGAAGTGTTGTCAATGTTGGTTATGATCTCAGTAGTACTTCATTGTGCAAGATAGGTTGATTCTTTGATCCTTTTTTATGAGGAAAGAGGTTTGTTATATAGAAATTATGATTTGAAATGGACAATCAGGATCACATAGTAGAATATCTTGATCGACATTCGAAAGATGTTGAGAGGATTTAGATGGGCATAATCTATGCAAAATAGATTACATGATTAGTGTGATTGAATAAATAGATTGATTAGTCATAGATATAGATTGATCAATTAGGAATATAGATTGATCAATCAAGAATAGATTGATTTGTTATGAATAGATTGAGAAATTAGGGGATCGTAATTTGCACAATTAGGAAAGTGGTTGAGAATGATTAATTAATTGATTTAATTAATTCATTCATTTTGTAACTGAATGTATAAATCAAGTTTGACTTTTGCAAATAATGTTGCATTACTTTGATTTGATTTTTGATGATCATTTGAATAGTTTATTCAAATTATTCAAATTTAGAGGGAAAGTGAGTTAATTAAATTATTATATTTTAATAATTCAATCGACTTAGGGGAATAAAGTGATTTAGTGACATAATTAAATAATTGACGTTATTTAATTATTTAGGATGAATTAAAGTTTGATTAGGACTTCATTAAATAAATGTGATTTATTTAATTGGTCAAAATGATAAAATGTGAATTAATTAAATAATGTCGTATTATTCAATTAATAGCAAAAATAGGGTTTTAGGACTTTATTAAATAAATGGAATTTATTTAATTAGTCAAAAATGGTGAAAAAGTGAATTAATTAAATAATGTTGTATTATTCAATTAATAGAGGAATTTAGGGTTTTTGATGCTTTCGATGTGAAATGCAGTGATATTTGTTGATAATGATGTCAATGATGTGAAAATGTCATTTAGTGTGTGTGATAAGTGTTAGGTCAATTTTATATGTCTATATTTTCCCCTCTTTGATACAAAGTACAAGTTGCTTTGTTTCAAAGATTCGATGTTAAGATCAAGATTTTGAAAAAAAATTATGCCCCATTGTGCCCCAACGGTCAACAGAATGATGGTAGGACTATGTACTACCCCCTCAAGAGATTGGTTGAAAATTTTGATTTTTGAGGTAAGGCTCATGATACTGTTCTATTTTAGTTCCAATGTGTAGAAGATGAAGAATTATGTCTATAGGTCTTTTGTTTCCCATTCAACTGTTCCTAGGAGCTCCTAATTTGGCCATAGGAAGGTTTCCTTAGTAAACTTAGGGTTTCCTAGGTAAAAATTAGGGTTTTTGAGGGTTAAAATAGGTAATTAGGGTTCTAATTACCTCATTTTCACTTTGAGCCTATAAAGAATTCTTGCCTCTGGATTTCTCATTTTTTCAGTTGTTGAGGAGCTATGGTGTTGATTCAGGGAGCCCCACATTATGCAAACGCAGTTCGAGAGTATGGATGACCCCCAGACGTCAGTGCCCTGGTATGTACCCTCTTGATTCTCATTTTCATCTTTTCATGTTTTTGTAATTAATGTATGAAGTCATAATAGTAAATAGCATGAGTTTTAGGTTTTTAGCGCTTTTGCCACAGTTTTGGCACTTTTTCCATTTTGAAATAGGCGCTTTTGATTTTTTCCTACACACTTTCCTTCTTTATATGCTTTTGACCTAATTTTTGCTTTTGATTTCCATTGTTTGTTTTGGTCACTTTTGATTTAAATTTTTCCTTTGAGTAACATTTAAGCTTTTGATTTTGGTGCTCTTGAGCTTTCTCCTCTCTTTTTAGCATCAAAAATTTTCTTTTTCCCTATTTTAATGCTTTTGCTAAGAATTTCATAAATTTTGACAAAAATTTTTTGCTTATTAACTTTTGGAATTCCTAAGTCAATTTTTTCATCATTTAAGGTTCATTTTGAGTTTTCAAGGTGAACCCTTGACATAGTGGGTTGAATGATTGTAGGTGGTCCTTAAACCACTGTAGTTGAGGGAGCGATGACGCCGAGATTTATTTTATTTTATTTGGTGGTTTTGATGTGTTCGAGTGAAATTTTCTAGATGTTGTTGGGTTACGATAAATTTGTTACATGCCCCCCATCCAATGTCACACTATGATGATGAACATGCTTGTGGAGAGGTGGCATTCAAAGACTTCTTCATTCCATTTACCTATAGGGATGCCATTATTACTCTTGAGGATGTGTGGAGGATGCCCCACATAACCTTCCATAGAGCTTTGGTTACCTATCATCTTCATTGGGGCAGCTATGCTATGTGCCATGTGCTTGGTGTGAGACATTTGGAGGTTTTTTAGTCTAAGATAGATTTATCTGGCTTTGTTGGTAGTGTCGATCCTGTTTCCCTTGTTCTTTGTAATTTGGTTTTGGGGCTAGTTGTTCCTGATAGGAGAGGCTGTCAGTTCCCTATGGGATGGGGTATATGTATCGAGGAAATTTTTTAGCATGGGACTAAATATGCATGGGGTCTATGTCTCATTTCCCACCTATATATAGATATGCATGAGGTTACATATCGGGGTGGTAAATCTATTTTTGTTGCTGTTTCTCTTTTGCATGTATGGGCTTGGTAGCACATCACAGTTGCTCAACCTGATGGTATACATGATCATACTGCTAATGATCCATACTCTTATCATTACGGATATTTTCTACATTATACCTTGCCTAAGGATTTTTCGTACTAGCATTGTGTATTTGATGATATGGTAGGTTTTATATGGAGACCATATATGGATTGTGATGCTTGGCCTGAGGATCAAGAGTGGCTAGTATACTGCCAACAAACTAGATGGTTGATTGGTTGGACCCACTCTCTTTTGGAGAGGTATCTTCCCGATAAGGTATGTAGGAAGATTGGAGAGAGATAGGGTCACATTCTAGACACCTATGTGGCTTAGTTTGGTCAGACCACTAGAGATTTCTGATTATGGGGTCTATAGGTTGAACGAGATGCTATCATTGCTGCATTCTTGCCCCAGTTAGATGGGATTGGCCAGTGGGTTTAGTGGATCTGGGTACCACTCTTGATTTTGATCAATGGTGGGCATGACATATTCCATTGAGATACATAGATCCTGGCAGTGATCCTACAGTTGGTAGGGTAGACATTATAGGTCAGCGTAGAGAGAGACATCTTGAGATTCTAGTAGAGAAGATTGGTAGGGCCTAAGAAGATGGTGCACAAGGTGACCAGATGCAAGGTTAGGGATAGGTTCCAGGTCCCCCTCCACCACCTAGGGATGGAGGTGGTCAATTAGCTGCAAAGATAGGGTGGCGACAGGCCATAGAGGCACAACTTGCCATAGTGACAACAGAGAGAGACACTGCTTGGCAAGAGTGATATGGTTTCAGAGTTGAGCGAGATATAGAGATTGGGAACTATCTTGTTGCTGAGACCTAGTTGGAGTCTATTACCACAAAGAGGGATGGTCTGAGGATAGAGCGTGATAGTCTTCACATTGAGTGGGAGTAGTTATTACTGAGGGCTACATACTATTAGATTATGTATGATGCTTTTGTTCCTCAAGCACAACAAGATCAAGATTCAGAGAGCTTAGTATTGCAAGTAGTGGTGTTGAGTCAAGTGGGTTGTTTATTAGACAACTAGATCCAGATGGTGGTCTGTATCCTGGTCTATTGAGTCCTCCTCTTCCCACCAGGCATTGGAATTTTGTTCTTCATCTTTATGATGTTTATTGTTTAGAGACTTCATATTATACAGATGATTTTGTATATACATTCATCGACCTAGTCGAGGCCTCGTATATATGTATTATTTTGTATTATCCTATCACACTTTTTTTACTGATGATGATGTACTATGACATTCTCCTTTTTCATGTTGATATATATGAGATATACCTTCTTTGATTCATCTCATTTATATGTGATGATCGTGGATGATGATGTATGATGGTGTATGCTTATATATGTTTTTGTACATTTTTGATGTATGCATATGATGTCGATGGTTTGATCATATATTGTTTAATATGATGTTTATTTTGTATGTGATGTATGGAAGATATATGATGGATGTATGCCTTATACATGATACATGATGTTTTCCTTGCTTTATTATCATCATGATATGTATTGACGATATTGTGGATGTAGGTTGGATATGGTATTAATGATATTGTGATGCAAGATGCATGTTAGTTACAAGAAATATTTGATGATGGATAGAAATTTGATGTTGTTAGTATTGATGAGTTTCTTTTGCTTTGCTTGAGGCTTTGCAATTTGAACAATCTTGTTTTATGTAGCAAACAGATACTATGCACTAGGGTATTAATAATCAAGGTGACTTTGTATCCATTGGGTAGACTTTGACTCAACATACAAAGTATATTCTTGCTCATACTAGACATAACAAATTTTTTTTTTAAAGGATATGGTTGGGTTGTGTTAAATTTGTTTAGACCAGTTACATAAAGAGGCATAGAATACCTAACATGCAACTACTTCATGAATTGTTTCAATACAAATTGCATACACTCAATAAAGAAAGTATTCGTAGTGGTATTATCAAAAAAACATTTTATGAACTGAAAACTAAAATGACTCTCAATTGCCCCCATTCCTTCCTCTCTAAATCCTTATGGACATCCTCGAGAGATCTTTGGAATGAGTCAATAAAATAAATCATAAAAATAAGACTATAAAAAGATAAAAACAAAGTTGTAGTATCACTTGCCATATCTATTTTGAGGTTTTAGGCTATTATCCATTGTTGATCATGTCTATCATAGGAATGGATCCATTAAGGCATCTCTTAGGATGTTGTTGGTGAATTGTCAAAAGTTAGGTAGGTAGTACTTTGGCATTATTTCCATCTATTTTGTGATCAAATCTTTGTGATTGTTTGCTTGAAAGTTCTAACTTGTTGTTTGCTCTGTTTTTTTGTTTTTTTGTGTCAAAGGGTGAGTGCGACGATTTGTTTATTATGGGTGAAAAGTTTATTTTCGATTTGGATGACGGGGTAGGTCTTTTTTATTTTTTGAGTTTTATTATGTTGTTTTTTTAATTTTTAGGGGACTGACCAAGAGCCTTGGGGGATCATCAAATATAATCCCTACATTGTACATGCAGAGGCTCATAGTTCGCTTGGTTTGAATGTCTTTGATATTTCTATTTTGTGAATTTTTTTGGATTTTGTATTTTTTGACTATTGAAATAAAGCATAATAGAAAACTAAGGGGACTGGCCTAAGGCCTTAGGGGATAATCAAAGATAAGCCTTGGGTATGTGCAGGATCATCATGGAAAAAATAGGCCCTTAAGTGCCAAAAAATTTAGAAAAATCAATGTTAGGCAACTTGATGTAAAAATTTGAATAACTTAAATATATTATTTCGAAAATATGTAAGAATAGAATTTGTAGAAAATTGAATGTAGTTTCTAAACTACTAAGTTTATTTATTTATTTTAAAATCTATTTGGTGAAAATTTGAAATTTCAATGCAGTACTTAAATTTGGGAAAAATAAAAAGTAGGTGTCTGTCTAACCACCTAACCATAATAAAATGATAATATTTTTTTATAAGATTTGATATATAAGTAGAGGACTCATCCGGATGTGATGCATATTTTTGTAATTTTTCCCAAGTAAATAATTAATTATGATTTTTTATTATAACTTTTTAAAAATATAAAACTGTATGTCGAACACCTTAACTTGGTCAAAACTTCATGAAATTTATTTTTTCTTTTTAATCCTATAGTATGTGAAGCATAGAATGTGACATATTTCAGATTCAAAAATGTGATGCATTTGAAAGCTATAGATGTTTTCAATCACCTATTGATCAGACTTTAGTCGTAATTCTAATAGAAAATGAATAATAATGATTTATTAAATTCAAATTAAAGCATAATTTATATTGGTGGAAAGCTAAGAATCTCCTCTAAAATTTATTTTTGTTTCATCAATTTTGGGTAAAAAGGTCGACCACACCCTACAAATACCCATAATATTGCCACTTTTTGGCCCATCATGATCCTGCACATACCCCCTTTCCTATGTTGTACATGAAGAGACCATGTAGTTCGACCAGTTGACTCAAAGCATAAACTTGTTTTTGGGATTTCAAAAAACATTGTTAACTTGGATTGATATTCCACTTCTATTTCTAGAAGATATGTTGTGGGAAATCTACTTGAACTAGCTATGAGGTTCAATAAAATGTTGATATCTTAGATTGTTTGAGTGAAGGAATAATCCAAAGTTGTTTTTGATTTTTTTTGTTTTTTAGATGTTTTTGATTTCTTTTGTTTTTTAGATATTTTTAATTTTGTTGTTTTTCAACCGTGATAGGATACACAAGGATCTAATCCACAACCAGCTTTGGGAAGTTTCCCCTAGTTCGAGACAAGACTACTTTCTTCAATTAGTAACAAGCCATGGTTGGATACATGTTTTATGGTGAATGAATGGGTGAATACTTTGGATAGTATCGATAGATAATGATCTAGTTCTTATTCAAACATAGCGCTTGTTTTCTAGGTTTTCACTATAGCACCTATTCTAGCAACACCACAAAGTGGTTTTCACTCAAAGAATGTTTATTTCTCTTTACTCTTTCTTTATTTTTTATTTTTTTATCTTTTTGATTTTTTTGGATTTTTACCATTTTTCCTGGGGTATTCTGACATGCTTTATGTGTAGAACTTCTTGATATGGTTGTTGTTTAGTGGTTCAGCTAAGGGTTCTCCTTCAGGAGTAGCCAACTAATAAGCCTTAGAACCATAGCTTGCTATGATGATAAATGGGACTAACTAGTTGGGTTCAAATTTCCCTTTGCCATCCTCATTCAGTTGTATCTTTTGGTTCTTTTTGAGCACTAGTTTACCAACTTGAAAGTTCCTATCCTTGATCCCTTTTTCATAGCTTCATTTGAGCCGATTTTGATAAACTTGAAGATGGTTTAACACACTCAAATGTCTTCCATCTAGGAGCTCTAATTAATTTAACCTGGATACTTGATATTCTTCGTTGTTGACCATGCCTTTTAATGAGACTCGCAATGAGGGTATTTTGACCGCGATAGGTAAGACAACCTCTCATCCGTAGACCAAGGAAAATGGTGTGGCACCTATAGGTGTTTGGATGTTGGTTCGATAAGCCCATAGGTTTGGTTTTAGGTACAAATGAAAATCATGGTTGGCTTCATTAATAGTCTTTTTTAATATTTTTAGTATGGTTTTATTAGATGCTTTAGCCTGATCATTTCCTTGGGGGTATTAGGGCATGGAAAAACTATGCTGGATAGAAAATTGGGAGCAAAGTTCTTGGAAATCTTAACTTTTGAATGTGGTTCCATTGTCTGTTATGATCATTTGGGGTATTCCATACCTAAAAATTAGATAATTCATAATGAATTTTGATGTATATTTTCCAATGATGTAGGTCAATGAAATTGCCTCTATGAATTTAGTGAAATACTCTATTGTGATAATAATCTTGTACCTGTTAGATGAAGCAAGAAAAATATTACCTACCAGGTCTAATCCCCATTGCGAGAGATTTCATGGTGTTGTGCTAGGTCTCAACTCTTGTGCTGGTGCATGAACAAGGTTACTCTACTGCTAGAATTGACGACACTTTCTAGAATACTGAATACATTCTTGTTCCATGGAGGGCCAATAATACCTTGTTCTGAGTAGTTTTTGCACTAGGTTAGGTCCACTAGAGTGGGACCCACAAACACCTTTGTGTACCTCTTGTATGTTTGTTTGTGCTTCTTCTATATTAAGACACTAGAGTAACATACCATCTAGACTACGATAGTATAGGGTATCTCCTAGGATTGTAAAGTGGGAAGTTCTATGAGTGAAGGCTTTCTTTTGAATAGTCATTAGGTCAAGTGGTATAATACTATGTTGGATGTAATCAAACATATCTTGGTACCATGGGGATTTAGGACCAACAACAACACATACCAATTCTGATTTTGGGATGTTGAATGTAGGTATGAGCAGTTGTTCCATGAGGAACTCATACTTAGGAACATTCTGTGGAATATCAAGAAGTGAGCCTATTTTGTCATTGCATCGGTAGCCATGTTGTTGATCTGAGGAATTTTTTCAAAGTTTATTGTGAAAAAATATTCCTTGAAGCTATCCACCATCCTTTTATATGGCATCAACTTTTCTTTTTTCTGGTACTCAATGTTCACCTGTCTGATCACTAGCTGAGAGTCTCTAAAGACATGTAGCCTATTTATTCTCCATTCAATATCAAATTTGAGCCTTATGATTAAAGCTTCATACTCTTAGATATTGTATGTGCATGGGAAAGTGATCCTATATGCCTTTGGTATACTATCTCCTTATGGTGTGAGAAATAGAATACCTGCTCCTGAGCCATGTTGAGTGTGGGTCTCATCAAAGTATAGAGTATAATGGCATGTTTTTTTTTCATCAAGATACTTTCATATGGAAAAGTCCACTATGAGAGGCTTGTGATCATTTATGGGTGCTTCATCCAGTTGGTCTACTATGATTTTTCCATTGATGGAAATTATTTCCACATAGTCTATATAAAATTCACTCAGAATCATCACCCATTTAGAAATTCTGCTGCTTTTTCTAGTAGGTACTTCAGTGGGTCTATTTTTGAAATCAACTTTATATTCTTGTTCAAGATGCAGTGTCTCAGCTTTTTGTGTTGCAGATACAACTGAGAGACACACTCTTTCTATGGGAAATTAGTTCAACTCATCGACCACTAGTGTTCAGTTGATGTAATAGACTGCTCTTTCTTTGTTATCATCATCTAGCTAGGCTAGGAGAGCTCCTAATGCGGCTTGTGTGGTAGACACGTAGAGTACCATTTCCTTGTCTGGAATAGGTGGCATGAGTATAGGAGGAGTATGTAGGTACTCCTTGACTTGTTGGAATGCTTGGTCACATCTACCATCCCACTTGAAGGTGATGTACTTGTGTAGGAGATGAGTGAAAGGGTGACATTTGTCTACCAGTTGTGAGATAAAATTCCTGATGGATTGCAAATTCCTGTGTAAACTCCTCAATTGTTTTAATGTCTTTGGTGGAGGCATCTCTTGTATTGCTTTTACTTTTGTAGGATCTAATTTAATCCCCCTTCTTGACACTATGTACCCTAATAGCTTTCTAGATGTTACTCCAAACATGCACTTCTTAGGGTTGAGTCTCAAATTATATTGTTCAAGCCAATCAAACACCTTTACAAGATTGGTCAAGTGATCTTCTCTTTTGTTTGAATTTGCTATAATTTCATCCACATAATCTTCCATGATTTTATGTAGCATATTGTGGAATATGGTCATCATTTCTCTTTGATATGTTTCTCCTGTGTTCTTTAGACCAAATGGCATTACAATCCAGCAAAAGGTCTACCACACACAAGTAAATTTTTTTTTGTGTTGATCTTCTGGACAAATTTTTATCTAGTTATATACAGAGAAACCATCATTAAGGATAGCATCTCATTCCCTACTGTAAGATCCACAATCATGTCAATACTTGGAAGGGGAAAGTCATCCTTTGGGTAGGCTTTGTTTAGGTCTTTAAAGTTTGTGAAGATCCTTATGCCCCTAGTAGGCTTTGAAACTGGTACTCGATTTGATATCCATTCCAGATAGTTGATGGGTCTAATGAAACCCACATCTAGCAAATTTAGTTCTACCTTTACCAATAATGCTATTTGAGGATACTTTTTTAGATTTTCTACTAAATGATGCACCACTAATGTTGGATCTAGTCCATACATATCTACATAGGTCCACACATAGTTTACTTTCCTATCATTGATGAATGTTGTGATTTTTTCTTTCTCTTTAGGATCAAGTGATGCCACATGGTATGTTATCTTTGGGTCTTCTACTATGCCAACATTTATGGACTATGCTTTGTCTACTAGGAGCGTTGATCTTTCTTGATATTTTGATATGGGGAGATTAAACCTTCCATCCTTGGGTTCCTCGGGGTGGTTTTCATAGTCAGATGTATCCTTTATTTTCTTCTTTTTCAAGATTTGATAGAACAACACTATGGTCTTCTCTAGGGGATCACATTTTTATTTTTATGTTCTCTTTCACTTTTATGACTAGAAGATTTAATTTCTCCACTGAAGTATGCATCATGTTCAAGTTCCATGATGAAACCTACTTTGTGATCTCTTGTTGGTATGTTTTTTCGAAGTCCCATGAACTCTATGATTTCCTTGAATCATTGTAGAATTGATCTAGAATAGGTTTATGTTGATGTTGGTCCCAATCTATCAATTGCGGGTACTAGAGTGGTAGTCTATCATCATTATCCACAAAACTTATGGAGGTTTTTGGAATTGTTAGTATGGATCTGGTATCTTTTCCCCATTGGGTTTCTAGGTCATCATTACTAGAAGTGGGGGAACCATATCTAGTGATAAAGGAAGGAGAATCTCATTCATATTCGTTACTCCATTCTGGAATAATAATAGACATTGGGAATGGTTTTGATAAACTGGAGAGGGAATCTATCAATGCTAAATTTGTCAAATAAGTATTCAATGGGTAAATCATTGTCCATGATATGGTAGATATCTAGTGCCTTAACACTAGCAAAAGTTTCCTATTTCTTAAAAGAGATTCATCTAGTTTTTTCAGTAACCACGTCTTTTCGCTCATAACCTATTCCCATATTTTTCTTTCTCTGTTCCACTATGATAGGCCCCCATCGTCCTTGTTTGTGTAGCCCAAGGCTACCTATTCATTGATATCCCATTTATTTAGCTAATTAATAAACTTTACTATTAGGATCAATTGGAATGGGTTGTGGCTTTTTTGGTTCTCTTTGGTCCTCCTTGTAAATTATGGATGAGAAGCCATCTTTGAATATCTCTTTGTCCTTCATATGTCCCCACTTGGTGAAGATAGTGGGTTTGACTATAATTTGCACTGTTTGAGGAAACTTGATCTCTTTCAGACCTCCATCGACTTTGGGTGTTGGTGGAAGCATGCTAATGTAGAATGGTCAGTTGAAGTGGTAGTTTCCATTACCCCTGTCTAGTACAAAAAACCTTGGTTTCCATTGTTTGGTTTTGTAGACATGGAAAACATACTAATCACACTTGATCCTAATTACTAACATCGCTTCATCCCAAATCATCCCCATTGCTAATCATTTAATCAGATAGTTTGTATTTGATTAATTTCATCATGTTTCATCCCTTAATTAAATAAATCAACTTTATCTAATTAATTCATCATCTCTTGTTAATTATATAAATAAATGTTATTTAATTAACCCTATAGTCTCTATTTAATTAAATAATCCATTTTATTTAATTAAATTTCTAAATTCATCCTATTAAATTAAATCAATATTTATTTAATTTAATCTAACATCATCCCTCTTTAATTAAATAAATCAAAATCTTTATTTAATTAATTCTAAATTCATATTCCTCTCAACTTTGATTTAAATCAATCCAAAAATATAAATCAAATTGTCACTTCAGCTAATCTCCTTTTAATTTAATCAAATCTTGATTAAATTAATCTTAATCACTCCAATTCTCTAGATTTTGCCACTTGCTCAATAAATCATTTCTTTTGATTTAATAAATCTTCTAATTTCTCTCAACATGACATCAAAAGGGAATATTCTTCCAAGTTTGAAAATCCCTCCAAGTGGATTTTGTCCTTCCAACAAGGCATTCAATATCTCTTACATGTCCTTGTGCATTGAGCCAAGTGGCATTTAAGTCATTTCTTTCTCCCTCCAACATGTCATTTCATAAATTTGAAATTCCACCTAATATCATTTATTGACACATTCATCAAAATGTGTTCCACCTTTGTCCACTCAGATGTTGACAAGTGGCTTAATGTTATTGGTTGGTATTTTATCCCACATTCATCCATTTTACCTCATTCTTCAACATTATCATCTATAAATAAGAGGCTTTCCTTTGTATTTTGGATCCACAACTTCATGCAAAGTCATAATCTTTAGATTTTGAATTTGTTCATTGATCATTCATCCATTTTCAACTTTTATAGCTAGGTTATGCAAAATTTTCTCCAAAGAAGCATCAATCTTCATCAAAGTCATCACAAAGCTTAAAATGGATTTGGAAAGGGCCATTTTCCACATCAAAATGGCACTAATTCCCCCATGGGATTGAGAGTTTGCGTGCTTTAATAGGATTTAATTGCTTTCTTTGTTGTGTTCTTCATTCATTTCCTATTTTGAGCATTGTAAATGAATTCTATGGGGAATCTTAGTTATAACTTGTATATGTGACACATTGTGTTTTTTCTTTGTGTTTGTGTAGGTATAGGATTGGTGTGCACATTTTGGTGCTAGGAGGGAAAATTTGAAGATTTTAACACATTTTTTTCAAAAAATTTGTGGTTTTTTGAACTTTTTTGTGCCTATAGGAAACTGCACCACTATCAATCTAGCAACACCATACAACAATGCTACTAGTCTAGTGGCACCATACAACAATGCTGCAAACTCGAAACTCCGCCACTGAGGTCTTCCCACCCAAAAATTCAAATTTCCAAACTGCGACGCTTGACCATTACTTTGTCGCTCGATTTCTAAATTTCAAACTGCGCCGCTTGCTCAAAATAGTGCCACAATTGCACTAACTGGTCCTGCTGCAGAGCACTATTGTTAGTCCTAGCAGCACTATATAGCACCGCTTACCTCTTCAAACTGTGCCGCATATGCAGACTACGCCACTGGAGTTGGGTAAAAGGTATTAATCAGTTTGATTTTAACATGTGTCTTTTCATGTTGGTTGCTTGTGATTACTTACTAGTTTTTTGACCTCTGTTTCTGTAGTTTAACCAATTTTTGTAGGTTGGATTGATCGAAGGTGAAGGAGGAAAACAAGGGCAAAGACTTCTATGACATCATCATCTCATTGTATCTAGTGTTTTTAAACACTTTTGGGAGAAATCATAATATCTTCTAAGGATTTGCTATCTTTCATGCTTTTAGGACTCAATAGATTTCAATTTGGGTTTAAAAATAACAAAACAAAAGGATTAAAAATAACCTTAGGAAACTTAATAGATTTTTTTTAAGGTTTAACAATTGAACAAACAACTTTCACTTTTCCTTTTGGTGCTTAAAAAGAATCCAATCACTACTTTGAGGGATTAAAATGAACATGTGCTTCTATGTTTTGTAATCTATTATCCAAAATAATATCATATAAAAGATGTATGCACTTCTCTCATGCCTCACGGTGATCTTGAGAATCAAAAGGATTTTTGTGATATTAGGTTGTATAAGTGATTACCTCCACACTTCAATTTGGATTCTAAAATTGAACAAATCTTGCGAATGTGAGTTAGGTATATCGCGTGTGTTCTCTCTTTGTTTCTGAACAAAGATCAATCAAACTACAAATGTACTTGCTCACTTTTGTCTATCTTTAGAGGGCCTGCCTTGTGGGAGAAATTAATTGCCCAAGGGAACGACCCAACCGAGAACACACTAAATCCAAGCGACTTCCAACCGGTATATAAGTGTGGGTACTTGAGGAAAGTTCAAGTATCACAAGGATTTTTTTGAAAAGAAGGGAAAAAATGGTCTCTTTTTGTATGGATGATGCCCCATGAATGAAATTCCTATATTAAAACCTCTTGTTTAAAATACCAAAATCCTTAATCTATTTGTTGGTGCAAGAACGGTCATTCTAAATCCACCCCACATTTTTATGGCTTTTAGGAGAGATGAGAAGTATGCCATGGGATTTCCATGGGTACTGATCCTTGGTTGACTCAAGAAGCGAGTGCACTATAAGGGGGAGCTTGTGTGGTCAAGCATCTAATCATTCACTAAAAGTATGAGTAGTTGGATTTATCCAATTGGGGATTCAAAAAATATTGTCTCAATGTCCATAGGGTTGTGCATGTTCTTGGAATAAAAAAACTCTGCTTGATCTTAAACATTGGAAAACAAACATTCAACATGATCATCAAATTTCAAACCCTTTAGGAAGCAAATACCTTTGACAAAATTCAAGTGTTATTGCTTGCCCTAGGGATTCTATCCTTAGAGGTTTCTAAGCATTTGAATTTACATCTCAATTTTCTCATTAAATTCAATAATAGGGAACCTTTGCCTTAATTTCCACATAATGGACCTTGTGGGATGAGAAGAAATTGGGACATTGGACATTCAATTTGAAAACCTAATCAAGAGTTTTTTGTGGTAAAATGAAGTCACTAAGCAAAGATAAAGAACAATTGAACCCCACACATGTGTTCTTTCAAATGATTTCCCGCAAGATCAAGATTCGAAAACCAAAGACCAAGGTTCTTAGTCACAAAGCTCGCAAGAAAAGGTTTTCTACGCTTTACGATTTTAGGGAAAGATTGACCTTTAACTTTTATAAATGTGCATCAAGGAACAATCTAAATTTGTATTCATTTTATTATTGTCAAAATCTAGCACTTTTTCAAAGGTTTGAATATCTCAGATAGGGAGTATTAGCATGTTCTTCAACACCTTGCTCTACTAAACAAAAATAATTCTAAGTCTATGTTAGGGATCCAAATCTACACCCTAAATGCCAAGCTGTGAATGAACTTGGCAGATTTGGATGTAACATGGGACTGCTTTCAGGTTGTGGGTGTCCTATTCGAAAGCAAACCTCTGGATTATGGGCTGTCTTCCCCTTTTGATGTCACCTAACTACTAATTTATGAGATAAAGGGTAAGAGTTGCATGAAAAATGAACCTAATGGGTATGTGCAGGATCATCATGGAAAAAATAGGCCCTTAAGTGGCAAAAAATTTAGAAAAATTAGAGTTAGGCAACTTGACGTAAAAATTTGAATAAGTTATCTATATTATTTCAAAAATATGTAAGAATAGAATCTGTAGCAAATTGAATGTAGTTTCTAAACTACTAGGCTTTTTTTAAATCTATTTGGTGAAAATTTGAAATTTCAATTCAAAGTACTTAAATTTCAGGGAAAAAATAAGAAGTAGGTGTCTATCTGACCACCCTAACCACAATAAAATGATAAAAAAATTATAAGATTTTAGATATAAGTAGAGGACTCATATCCGGATGTGATGCATATTTTTTGTAGATTTTTTCCAAGTAAATAATTAATTGTGAATTTTTATTACAACTTTTAAAAATATAAAAGCATATGTCTAACCACCTTAACTTGGTCAAAACTTCATGAAATTTAATTTTTCTTTTTTAATCCTATAGTATGTGAAGCATAGAATGTGATGCATGTTTTGGATTCAAAAAATGTGATACCGTTTGAAATCTATAGATGTTTTTCAATCATCCTATCGGTAAGGACTTTAGTCATAATTCAAATAGAAAATAAATAAAAATTATTTATTAAATTCAAAGTAAAGCATAATTTATATTGGTGGAAAGATGAGAATCTCCTTTAAAAACCCTTTTCATTTCATCAATTTTGGGTAAAAAAAAGTCGTCAGCCACATACCCTACACATACCCATAATATCACCACTTTTTGGCCTATCATGATCTTGCACATACCCTAATACTGAAAATAACTAAGGTGATATACCAAAACAACTTGGACCTGATGAAAACCTATCACATTCAAATTAATATCATAAAACTTGGTTTACACAGCTCAATTTCCAATGCAGTTTACATAAGTAATTTATAAGGAGGTCTATAAACAAGGCTTTTAGAAGGAAAATAAAGGTTTCACAACTAACAACACTACTAAACAACACAACTTATAACCTGTTAACATACATTTTCTGCTAAATAGATGCATAAACATGACACAAGTTTGCAAGGAAAGATGATTTTTCACAAGACAAACTGATCAATCATTAACAACATACATGAAACATGAAATGAGAAGGTAAAAATGCTCTACTTTATTAATTCAAAGTGCTTACTGTATCACAAGTCCATCTGAGTTACAATACTACTCCATGAAAAATAGCTCCAATAAACAAAGCTATCCTATTGCTGGAAAGAAAGAACTCCCTCCAAAATGCTCAAAATGAACATACTTAGGCAAAAACCCACCAAAAACCCCTCACACATGTCCATCTAGAAGGTTCTGGTCAGATGCAGCAATGAGGCCAAAAAAGAACCTTCTAAAGTCACTCCAAAAAGCCTCTAAAATGGTGAAGAGTGATGCAGAGTCAAGGTGAAGAATAATCAAAATAATGCCAATGTCAATCCAAAACAATGAACTCTTCCTTGGAACACCTTCAACCTGCCAAGCATCAACTCACCCTCAAGGGTCTCAACCCTTCAATTTTGTAAAACAACTTCCAATCTCCACCAAGACCCTAATAAAGTCCCTCAACATGCCTTTGATGACAACTTAGCCATTTAAACTCAATATAAAAATTAGATTCCACTAAATTTTCAAAACTCACCTTTTGTCACTAGTCTTCCTTATAGTACAGGGAAACCAGTTTTTCATTCTTTTCTCCAAATCCTTCCAAAACACCTAAGAAATAAAACATGGAATCAAGCACCCATTTCAGATTCATTCAACATATCAAGAGACTCAGATATCACTCTTTTGGATCAAAGGCTTCAAAATTCAAGAATTTCACAGTTTTAGGCCTCCAATTAGGCCATTTTTACAAAGAGGCCACCCTTGGATATTCACACTAGGCTACCAAACCTAAAATAGTCTTTTATTGTGTTTCAAAATAGGGTATTTTCTAGGTCTTAGGACCTTATACGCTCATATACACTCTCAAACTCAAAACCCTCCTAAAACATGCAAAAAGAAGGGTTTGGGGTACCCTTATTGAAAGTTCACACTCGCGGTCACTCCCAACCAAAATAATTGCTCAAAAACATCACATTTGGTCCCCCCATGCTCAAAAATCTCTTTCTTATATTTGTACAATATCACAACATCAAAACACGGGTTAGGTTCTCCATTTTCAAGTGGAAAAACACACATTTCCAACCTTCCTTTTGAACATTTCACTTAAAATCTTATCTTCTATGCCTTCTACCCTTGAGGAACCATTTCCTATGCTAGACCAACTCATCCCATCGAGTCACATTGGCATACAGTAGGTGGGATGAGGTCTGCACCTTCAAAACTGCCTCAAACCCCTATCACTGTTAAAACAGGGCAGTCACTATTATCTTCTTTCCACACAAAACTTACAATGGATTAGACCCTCAACCAAAATAAAATGCAAGTAGAAAAATTATTCAATGTCCAAAAAAGAGGTCATACCATAGAGGACCTGTACAGGTCCGTACAAAGGAAGAATATACTGTAAAACACAGAAAATTGCTTGAAACAGGCATAATTTTATTGAATATGGCTTCAATCTATCTTCATCAATCTCCCTTCAAGTGTTTACATCATATTTGAATTTATTTTTGTCCAAACTCAACTCCCCAACATCCATAACCACCTTATAATAGATTTTGAATGATGAGGACCATTGGAGGCCTAATTACCTATTTGGATTACTTTTACAAGTATATTGAAATGGCTAAGAAATGTTTGAAACCATGACTATTAAGACTATACTAGAGGCTTGAAAATCACCTCATTACCTTCATAAGACCCAAAAATTGCACCCCCTAATACAAACTCAAAGGTGTGCCTCCTGTTAGCTCTCAAAAACGCAGGTGAAATACCTCAAGAGGTTGCCAATCTCTTGATACGTTTCAGGGTAACAGACAAGGTCAAAATGGTTTAAACCTTCTTCTCTTCAGGTGCTGCTAGACCTAGGTGGGTATACCTATATGAATGAGGAAAAATTGGCTTATGCTTATTTCTTTTAAATTATTTTACCACGATGGCAAAGGGGAGTGGATAAATAAAATTTTATTTGGTATAGATTGTATAGCAATATCAAAGCTAAAACCTAATATATTCAATTTAACAGATATAAATAATGAGTGAAACTGAAATTATGAGAATGTGGAGACTAGTGCCTTATTGGGTATGCAGAGTCAAAAAGAAATCTAAAATGAGTAACTTCTTTCTAGAAAATACTCTAATTGTTCGGCATATATTTGAGTTTATAACTTGTATAAACATGCAAGAATATGATTACCAAGTTCTTCTTAATGATCCAAATGAGATTCCCTAATTACTATGATCAACTAAATGGATTTAATATTTTCTTGAAAGAACCAATCAATCAACCATATAGATACAACAAGTGTGCACTGATAAACTAAATATAAGCTTGTTATATCAATTTAAATAACTAGAAAATATCAACCTTGGAGAAAACTTCAGTAGTACTATCAATTAACACAACAAATAACTGATACCAGAAATACGCCACCACATCAAATGATTCTCATTGATATCTCTATAGTTTCAAACATGCATCATAGTCTCATATTTGTAAAACATTGTAATATACTGTATCTTTCTTCTATTTCCTATATCCTGTTTCGCTACCAAGATGGATATTTATACATCAACTACTTGAAAGGACATGTCCTTTCAAAAATGTCATATGTTAAAACAACAATAGATTAAAAGGTAATTAAGATTTGTTAAGCCATAAATGAATATTTGATAAGTGGTTGAAGTAATCCCGACGCTCATGCGTATTTTCATCTCCCAATGCATTCCGGATCATGATCTCCATTCTTACCATCTTTGCATTCTATTCTCACGCCTCATCCAGTGTTGTATCTTTCGCGGTAGCTATCTTCATAATTTCTTGCAGTATTGATTCACCTTCACTTTTCCACTTTTAATCCCCCTTTATCATCAAAGAATGCAATCAATCCTTTTCAGGTGGCGTTTATTAATCCTCGCGCATCCCCTCGCAATTCTTCAAAGAAGGTTCGGTGTTTATTCACAAAATGATTTGCAACCTCAATTGCTACACTATCAGAAACATCCCTCTGGTTTATTTCTTGAAACTTCTCCAAAATCCTACCATCCATTCTTTCGTGTTCTTGCAATGCAACAAAGTTATGAGTGTGTTCCCCAGAGCTTATTTAACCAAGTTTCTAGACTGGCTTGTCTTTTCTTAATCATTGCTACAAGTGTATCATATTTCCCTTGAGAGTAAGCACTTGATCCTTCCCAATGATCTTTTGCTTGTGAAATTTCACCATGAGTGAGCATCTTGGTTGCTTTCATTGTGACCCCTAAAAAATCTTTCAAGTGGTCATTTTCTCTCAACATCCTCTCATTATTCATTTTGTACATTTCCCTCTCCTTGATTACCATCTGAATTTGAGCTTTGTTTAATTTTTCTACATTGATTCCAATTTCTGCAATTGCCACAGGATCAGCCTCTCCAACCTTTAAATTCATAACATTCCTGAATGCTTTCTCAGTATCAATGACAATTGATTTCCTGTGAGGTGGATATAAAGCCCAAATCATTAATGACCCTTCATCTGGATTGTATTTCAACCCTGCATATACTTCTGTCACCTTTTCTGGGCTGAGCTTGTGTGTAGCATTACTATCTTTTAAAAAACTATCAAAAACTAATGCAGAATTGAGATCCAACCCTGGAAAAATCATAACACCGACACTTTCTAACATTTTCCTTTCCTTTTCAGGGGTCATACTTGCCATCTCTCTGTCCACACACATCTTTAGGTCATTTAGTAATTGTTCTTCATTACTTGGTGTGATATTGTCAACCTTTTCTCTTATTTCTTTTCCTTTTTGTTTGTATAGGAATGCCTTAAACTCTAGAGAGTTTACAAATTCATCATCTGCTACAAACGATTTGTACTCTACATTCCTTGCATCCGCATCTACATTCTCTTCAACACTCAATTCCTGGGTAGGGCATGTGTAATGTTGAGTTCTCAATCTTGACATCTTATTTGGTTGGTGCTGTGGCACATTATCCTCAGATGCCTCCTCCCCAGAAGATAACAACTCTGTATTTTGCAACCCTTGATTATATTTTTTGACCACTATTTATGCTTCTTCAGCTTCCAAGTTCTAGATCATATCATCAAATTGATAGGGCACTTGTTGATACCCTCCAAAGTTTATCTTCAGTTTAGTAGAATTGATGTACCCTTCTGGATCAAAATTATTTCTAGGTGGTCCTCTTTTCATATTGTATTACAGTAACTTATCAAGGATAAAATTGTACCCTTCCTTGGCTAATACAGTAAAATCACCGAAGCACAATGTACTGAGTATAAAATCCTACTTTCCAAAGGAGCTCAAATTCATAACACTGGAAAATTCCATTTGTCTAACGATTTCCAAGTATGCAATCCTATCCAGGATTGTTTTAGGAAAAATGAATGGGGAATCTTCAAATCCATAAACCCTAATCATGGTAGCATCCTCCAAGCAATACCAATCCCCCCAGTTGTGACTAATTGGCCCATTGAAGTCCTTAGGCCTGAGAAACCTCTTTATCTCTTCAAATAAAGAATAGTCACATGGATGATTATACAATTTGTACAATGTCTTCACAAAAAACTCCTTAAAGTGTACAAAACTAGAGTTAGCAAACCTACTGTCCCAAACAGCCGTCCATAATTGAACAGGTAATGTTGTGCCTTGTCAAATTGGGAAATTCTCATCTCCTGAGGCCACAACCATAACTCCTGTCCAAAATACAACACTATGTGCATCAACAATGAGTAATTCCTAAGATGTAAGATAAATTCTTTGCCCTTTATTTCCATCAACCTAGAATCAATCCCCTTAAAAATGTACGCGGCATAATCAAATGGTCTAGAATTGTGATACTGAATATCTGCTGAAATTATCATAGGCACGATTGACATATATTCAGGGACTTCCATTCCCAATACTTCGCCTACCGAGAAATAAGTATACTTCATATAGGATTCAAAAAGATCAACATGGAAAGGGGGTCCATCGCTATCCTCTAGAGGAATTGGTTTTCCACCTTGTCTAATTCTGTGGAGTGGAAACCTCCAACCCTTATAAATTGTGTCCATCCTCCCGAATTCCCTTTCTAATTCTTCACTAATGATTTTCTCATTGCAAACTCCTTCCAAATTGAAAACCTCACCTATTGCATCTTATGATATGTGTATTAGTGGTTTCCCGGATGGGTCACATATAGCTTTGAGTTTTGAATTATAATGGACGGCCAACAATCTTACCAATTCTGCATTGACAAATACATTAGGGAAAACTAGCTTTCCTAGATTAAGCTTCCATGAGTTACATACTGGTTCAAAATGATTTCTCCGATAGTAATGAAAGCTAAACAATTCATAACCTCTTATTGAAGTCCAAATATCTCCTATTAGTTTACACTTGTCATCCAATTTATCTATTTCTTCCCTAAGTTGTGCAGATCATCTGGCTTTAGGTCCAAAGCCAGGTATTTGGTCAATGAGATCTTGATTTATCTTTCGTTCAGTGCCTTCAGGCTCTATTTCAGTTTTCTATTTTTTCCCTTTAGGCTGACTGGTTTCACCATATTTTCTACCTTTTGATTTTCCTGAGCTGGAAGATTCCATTCCTAAAAAGTTACAAAAGTCAAAAATTACAGGAACTAAGGCGCAAAGAACTTACTATATTTCGCTCAAGACCTTTGGACTGAAAGAATACCCTGGTTCTTCATTCGCCCTTCTGCTTTCTCTGCTATCAATTCCACACTAATGTTTCCAATTGAATTTTCCTTAATTCATGTAGTTATTTGTGCTCCATTGCGCCATTAATGTTTTAGCTGAAACACGAGTGTAGCAAGTCTTTTTTCAAAACTCTCACTATCACATCATGTAATATATTTGGTGAGACATTTTCAAATCTTGGGTGATCTCTCTATTATGGATTTTACCAATGTTCATTAAAACATCCGCCAAGAAATCCTGTAGTTTCCCCAACACTTCAAGTCTCCCCGAGAGTTATCCCTTCAATCTCAAGTATATCGCTATAACTCCCATCAATGAAAACATGTCATTGTGACTTTGTAAGTTGGGAAGATGTTCCTCCACTTATTTTGTATCTCACCGAGATATATCCTTTGGTCTATTTTTTGGTGGCCGAGACATAATTATTTTCTTGTCGATGGAAGAAAACTCGGTGTGACTCTCATATCTTTCTCCGATGAAACTAATCTCACTGATAATCAATACATACCTCCAAGTCCTTTACTAACACAATCCTATCAGTGTGACATATGGGTCGGTAGGACTCCCTGACTTAATCCTGATAATCATCGATAGAATCCCCTTCTGCTTTGTCAGAAAGACCGGATGAATGCTATAGGACTTCATTTCGATGGCTCTAGTCTGGCTGATATATTTCCTTGTGCACTGGTTGGTAAGAAACATATAAGTTTGATATGACTCATTCTGATGATTGTTGTTTTGTCGATAGGATCCTTCTATCGCTGAGACCGTGAACTACATCATGCTGACATGAATTTTTTGATAAGATTATATCGATAAGATATTCACGACCTCTTGCTGATGTACTGAAAAATATGTGTTAGTATAAAATAAATTATGGGTCTGGAAGACTTATACTATCTCATGCCGAAATGACTTTATATATTCAAATGATTGGGTTCAAGTGAATTTTATGGGACCAAATGGTAAATACTAATTGGAACATGGGTGACAAAGAAAATTACATCAATTTTATTCATGATATGGGCTTCTTTGGGAAACTTTTATGAGTATGGACAACTATGAAATTTTAAAATTTCACAGTTCCAACAGTGGCTCCGTCTGGGGATGAATGATTGTGAGATCATTGCAAGGATTCAGATCTCTGGATGAGCAGACCAAACTTTCAGGGTTAAGGACCAATGAGAAGGATGGAATGAAAAGGAAAGGAGATGAAAAATGATCCTATACTACTGTACATGGAGAGAGTTTATTTTAAATGAAGGAACTTCAGGATTGTCCATGTACTGGAAATTCATGTTCCTTTTATTCCTAAACTACTATGCATGGAAAACAAAAATTCTGAGAGGATTATCAAGAATTGTCCATGCACTGGCAACCCTTAATCCTCTGTATTCTTCAAGAGAAGAAATGCTTTAAAAATTGCGTGTACAGGCAACTCCTATTCTTCACCAGTCATGTTTTGTAAATAATAAGAGTTTTCACCTCCTTTACCAACAACAAGAAAGGGTCCCAGCCACAAGGCTTCAAATTTCCCATGCTTACCCTTCTCCTTGACACCTTGCATTCCACATCAATACTAGATCATTCTCTTCAAATTTTCTATCTTTTTATTTTCTATCAAATAAATGCTTCATCTGTGCCTGCAACTTCATATTCTGGTTTTGAGCTACTCTTCTTATCTCATCAAGTTCAACCAGCTGCTCCATTCTCTCCTCCATAGGTTCTGGAATATCTATATCTTCTTGAAGGATAAACTTGTAAACTGGTAACATATTTTGTAGAGGCATCCTAGCTTGTGTTCCATATACTAGTTCAAATGGGGATTTTCCAACTACCTTTTTTACAGTGATCCTATCAGCCCACATAGCCATTTTCAACTTTGAATCCCAAGCCTTCTTATTCTGACCTAGCATTCTCCTTATGATTTTAAGAAGACTTTTGTTGCTGGACTCTGCCTGACCATTAGCTTGTGGATGGTAGGGAGCTACATAGGAAATAGTAATGCCATATGTGCTGCAAAAATATTTGAATTCATCAGATCTAAAACACATCCCATTATCTATAATCAATCTTAATAGTGTACCAAACTTGGTAATGATGTTATCTATTAAAAAAGTGGTCACAACATTACTTGTAGCTTGCTTGGTTGGGACTGCTTCTACCCATTTGGTGAAATAATCAGTAGCTACTAGTATCCACTTATGTCCTCCACTTGATTTCTCTTGTATCTCCCCAATAAAATAAATCCCCCACTAATGAAAAGGGGCTTCAGCCTGCAAAGGTCTAAGTGGTAAAGCTCCCTGATACTTCATTTTCCTAGAGAATTTCTGGCATGCTTCACATCTTCTTGCATATGAAAAAGAGTCATTAAAAAATTTTGGCCAGTAATAACCTGCCCTGAGAATCTTATTTGCAGTTGTCTTTGCAGAATAATGTCCTCCATAGATCCCTTCATGCATTTCTCTTAAGACATGCTTAGCTTGGTACTCATCTAGACATAACAACAATATCCCATCCTTGTTCTTCCAAAACAAATCACCTTCCATGAACACATACTTAGATGCTTGTAGCTTTAAAGTTCTTTTCTGACTATCACTTAATCCTTTTGGACACTTCATGTGTCTGAGGTAATGCATGATGTTTGCATACCAAGGAGTATGCTTAATACTTGCAATTGCATTCTCTTCCTCTTCTATATTACAAATTTGATTTGCTTTGATATTTGCTTATGCCATTAGCCTAGCCAAACCCTGACCTCTCACCAATTTAGTGATTTCTATTTCCATATCAAACTCTTGGATTTTATTAATCCACCTGCATCTCTTTCCTGTTACCTCCGACTGTGTCAAGATATCTTTAACAGCTGCATGAGGGACATAAGCAATCACCTTAGCTCCAACAAGATACGGCCTAAAATCCTTTTGTGGCTTTTACCAATGCAAATTCTTATTTTTCCATTATATCATATTTCAATTCTGACCCCTGCAATGACTTGCTGAAAAAAGACACAGGTTGTTCATGACCTTCCTCATTTTTCTGTAACATAATAGCAGCTATAGTATGCAACAAAGAAAATGAAAATATTTGAAAGGGTTTTGAAAAATCTAGAGACTTAAGGACAGGGGATTCCTTGATGGCCTTTTTGATTGATATAAAAGCTTTTAATGCTTCTGCAATCCAATGTATTTTTTGTCCTTTCCTTAACATTTTTGATATGGGCTTAATGATTTCATCAAAATTAGACACAAATCTCCTAACAAAGTTGATTTGTCCAAAATACTAGATGGCCTTGACAGTTTTAGGGATAGGAACTTTATCTATGGCCTCAACGCTCTCAGGATCTATTCTAATTCCATCCTTTGACACAATATGTCCTAAAAGTTTTCCCTCTATGACTGCAAAATGGCATTTTTTAGGGTTCAAGATAATACCATATTCTAAAGCTTTAGTAAATACTTTTTCCAGATGTTCTACATGATCTTCAGCCCTTTTTGAATAAGCAGTAAGGTCATCTTGATATACCACCATTATAGCATTAATCAAGTCTGCAATTGCTACATCCATGGCTCTTTAGAAGGTTTCTCCTACGTTTGTGAGACCAAACGACATTCTCACATAAACATATGTCCCCCATGGGGTTATAAAAGTTGTCTTATATTGTTCAAATTCTTTAACTTTGACCTGGTTATAACCTGAAAACCCATCCATCATAGATAACAGCTTGCACCCTGTCACCTTATGTAGTATAGCTTCCATATTAGGTAAAGGGTAATTATCCTTGAGGGATGCCACATTTAGATTTCTGAAATCCACACATAATCTGATATCTCTATTTTTCTTCCTCACAGGAACCAAGTTTGAGACCCATGTTGAGTGTCTGATTGGTTTGATGATACCCCCGTCTCTGAGCTTTGCCAATTCTTCCTGCATTTTTGGTTCCAATGTTGGGTTAATGGGTCTTTGTTTCTATCTAAATGGCTTTGCATCTAGTTTCAACGAGATTTCATGTTGAAACAAACCCTCCTTGTATTCTTTAAGATCTTCATAGGACCATGCAAACACATGTTTATATTTTCTCAATAATGCTATCAACATTCTTTGAATTGTCGGGCTTATTTTCTTCCCTATGTATACCTTTCTTGGTGCCAACTCAGTCCCTAAGTTGATCTCTTCAATATCCTTCCTCTTGACTGGTTTCTGCTTCATGAGGGACCGATCACTTCCATCATATACCCTCTCCAATGCCACTAGCCCTTTGGGAAGCTTATTAGTTTTAAGTTGTAAGACCTCCTTCCCGAATACTGTCTGTTCCCATCTACTTCTTCTACAAAGGCATTGAAATCAATTTGTTGAGGTTCATATTGATCTATACAGTGAAGAAATTTCAAGAGGTTAGTATCATCATTAAAAACTTACCAACTATATATATTATCAGGCACAACAGGTCTTGTTTTGAACTCAATTTGTGACACTCCAGCCAGTGTAATGTCATCCCTTCTTAGAGCTACATTTGCTAAAAAGTCTACCATTATATTTTTCGACCGATCTATCCATTCAATGGAGAAATCATCAAGAAGCTCGATTGTGTCCCATACAACATTCCTATATTGCTTCAGTCTCTTATATTTGGTTGCATATTTTGATTTAACTTGTGAAACAACTAGCTCAGAATCCCCTAGAACAGCTAGCAACTTGATTTTATGTATTACAGCTATATTCAAACCTGTTAATAAAGCTTCATACTTTGCCACGTTGTTTGTACATTCAAATGCCAACAAAAATGAATATTTAAATTTAACTCCTTTAGGTGAAACAAATACTATTCCTGCTCCATTACCTTCTTGGCTACATGCTCCATCAAAGTACATTTTCCACACACCATTGCAGTTTTGTGCAACATGCTTTTGAATTGGATCAACATTGACTAATTCTAGTTGGGTTGGTTCTATCTTAAAATTCCCAAGATCCACATCACAAAAACAATTGACCTTATCTTGAGGTACACAATCAACAACTTGGTTCATCCTTGGCTCCCTGTACAACTTAACTTCCTGACCATTCACTGGAATTGTTGCATAAGACAAATCAAATTGGACATTTCCCCAACTGCAGTCATCCACTATCTTGATAGAAGCATCCCAAACTAAGGAGGGGTATCAATTACTGTTATATCTATATTATAGGCCACCTGAGGATAAGCAACTAGTTTGACTTCAACATCTTTCATAATACCCACCACAGGAACATGCCTGCTATCCATTGCATAGCACTTCCCTTCATTAGTATCCACCCACATGCCAAGCTGTTTCATAACTCCAACTGGCATAATATTTATAGCAGCACCATAGTCTATCATGCAATTCCTTAACAGTTTGTTATTTATAAGTAACGTAGTGAAAAAAGGATCAATTTTTGGGGGATTTATTAATACATCATTTAGGCAGACTTCTGGGACACTTACTTTCTCTTGCTTATTAATTGTTTTAGTGACCATCTTATTTTTAGAATTTATATGTTTTTCATTTCCACTTGTTATCAACTGAACAACACTGTCCCTATATTCCTTAATTTTCATCATCTCAAGCAGTGGAACAAACATTTTTACCTGAGATAAAGCCTGAGTGAAGTCAAAAGAGGAACCCTCTGCCTTAATCATTTTCTTTTGCTCTGATGTTTCTCCTTTTTTCTCTTCCTTTTCTCTTTTACTCAATTGACCAGTCTTTTTCTTTTCTTTGTGTAATTCTTTAACTTCCTCCTTTTCAACAAGCTTCTGTTCATTCTTATCATGTTGTTTATTTTCTGTTTTCTTCAAAATTCCTTGTTTCACCTTTTGATCTTTTATAAATATTCCCCTGGGGACACCTTTTTCATTCACTGTCCTATTTCTTAACCAATACTTGCTCTTTGCTTCTTCAACTGCAGCAATGGTTAACCTCTTTATTTCCTCTTCGATGAGTCCCCTCGTATTGCATTGAATAGGCACCTCAATAGAGTGTTGTTATGTATAATATTCTTCAGGATCAGAAAAAACTTGTTGTTCAACCATGCGGACATTGCACCTTTGATTCGAAACATCGTACTCATAACCTTCATCTTCTGAAGATGAGTATTTCTCCTCAACACGATGAAAATTATTTGAAGTCAAATACACTGTGTGATCCTCTCCACTGTTACCCACTAACATTCCTTCTTCTTGCATTCTTTGGGCTACAACACAATGATCTGGGGAATGTGGCCCATCACAGCTTTCACACCAACAACTGTTATTGACCATATACACTCCCTTCTTCCTTAATGGATCAGGAGTTTCTTTGTTTCTAGGCCTATCTATTACAGGTTTTCCATCCTTCCAATTTGTACCATAGGGCATGTCATGTAACCTAGGCCTCTCATTTTTGTATGTGTTCTCTTGTGAGGAAACCTAGGGTTGTCTCTCTTATTGATTATCCCAACAGCTTTCTTATTGTTTTCAATAGTTAATGCTATCTTTTGGGCTTCAGCTAAATCTCTTGGGAACCTATTTCTTAGTTCATACCTTGTTTTTGGGTCGAACACATTTAAATAAATACTCAATGCTACAGAGTCTGGCAACTTTGATCCAGGTGGTATCTTATTCTGCAATTTGTTGAATCTCTAGTTAAAATCATAAATTGAGTTATTCTGATTTTTTTGAATCCATACTAATTCATGAAGGGCAGCATCTGGTGCACTTAGATTCCCATATTGCTTGAGAAATTGATCCTGAAATTCTTGGACAGAATTAATAGAAGTTGTTGGTAGGCTATTGAACCAATCCCTAGCTTCTTCAGTGAGCGACATCATGAATAGCCTCATATGTAAATCCTCATAAGTCATATCCAAATCTTGGATGAAAGCATTGAAACTCCTTAAACGATCTTTGGTAGTAATTGCACTACTCCCTGTAAACTTAGGAACAAGAATCCTCCAACTGTCATCCATAGGGTAAGGGTATAATTGAAACCCTGTCAAGTCGAATTGTCTGATCATTGTTGTGTATTGATGAGGGGAAGAGTTAGGTGGGTGTTGATACTAGTACAATGGATTTTTGTATTGTGCATGAGGATGTGGTGCGTAATGTTGACCATGAGGTGGTTGTGTATTTGTATATTGTGAGGAAATATGTGGTGGATGGTTTGACTGTTTGTATTGATTTCCTATCTGATTCTGAGGAGCCTTTGATGGATCAGAAGGCCCAACATTATTATTTCCCTACCTATGAGGCAGTATATACTTTGAAAAACCAGTTGTCTAAGCATCAATTTGGGCTTTCTGCAATTTGAAGTCTTGGATTGCTTTTATCATTTGGGCCTTTTCTTGTTCAACTTTTTCTCTTTCTACTTCTTGTTTATGAAACTCAAATTGTACTTCTACCTCTTTGTGATTCAAGAACTCATAATTTTCTTGAGGGTTTACATTATCTATGAACTCATTTTGGTTACCCTCCATTCTCTGATCATTTTCCTGTTGATATCTGATTCCTTCAGCTTCGAGTTTAGCATCGAACTTTGCCTATTTTTGAGGATTATAAAAATGATTTCTTTGTTCTTCAGGGGTACAAGGTTCTCCTCCTGAACTATCTCTCCATGTATCATATTGGTCATACGGCTCACAACGGGGTCTTGATGCTTTGTCTTTGTTTGTTATGCACATGTCATCAGATATCTTCTTACCCTTATCATCCTTGTGTGACCACTTACTGTTGCCAGTGGGACCTCCTTTGTATTGGGATTTTCTACCATTCATTTTGAATTGATCCAATATTATTGTCAGAGTTGCCACTCACTTTCTTAAAAGTGAGAGTGTTTGTTATTTCTTATTCCCAGCGAAGTCTATACAAGATTTCCGACTCTATGACTCAGGCCTTGACTCTGAGTTGACTCCCCAGCAGAGTCACCAATTTGTTAGCTCTCAAAAACACAGGTGAAATACCTCAAGAGGTTGCCAATCTCTTGATACGTTTCAGGGTAATAGACAAGGTCAAAATGGTTTAAACCTTCTTCTCTTCAGGTGCTGCTAGACCTAGGCGGGTATACCTATATGAATGAGGAAGACTTGGCTTATGCTTATTTCTTTTAAAGTATTTTACCATGATAGAAAAGGGGAGTGGATAAATAAAATTTTATTTGGTATAGATTGTATAGCAATATCAAAGCTAAAACCTAATATATTCAATTTAAGAGATATAAAGAATGAGTGAAACTAAAATTATGAGAATGTGGAGACTAGTGCCTTATTGGGTATGCGAAGTCAAAAAGAAATCTAAAATGATTAACTTCTTTCTGGAAAATACTCTAATTGTTTGGCATATATTTGAGTTTATAACTTGTATAAACATGGAAGAATATGATTACCAAGTTCTTCTTAATGATCCAAATGAGATTCCCTAATTACTATGATCAACTAAATGGATTTAATATTTTCTTGAAAGAACCAATCAATCAACCATACAAATACAACAAGTTTGCACCGATAAACTGAATATAAGCTTGTTATATCAATTTAAATACCTAGAAAATATCAACGTTGGAGATAACTTCAGTAGTATTATCAATTTTCAAAACAAACAAGTGATACCAAAAATATGCCACCACATCAAATGATTCTCATTGATATCTCTATAGTTTCAAACATGCATCATAGTCTCATATTTGTAAAACATTGTAATCTACTATATCTTTCTTCTATTTCCTATATCATGTTTCGCTACCAAAATGGATATTTATACATCAACTACTTGAAAGGACGCGTCCTTTCAAAAATGTCATATGTTAAAACAAAAATAGATTAAAAGGTAATTAAGCTCTATTAAGCCATAAATGAATCTTCGATAAGTGGTCCAAGTAATCCTGGCACTCCAACACCTCCAAAGGCTAAAAATGAACTTAAAATACTAGCATGAACCTATTAGGCATTCAAATAACCAGAAATGAACATTGTGGTGTAGGTGTTCCTGCACCAAAGAGTCAAGCTTAGACTCAAGTCATGCTAAAAGTGTGACAAAGCTCCCTCCAAAATAGCACATGTTCTTCTAAAATAGTCAAATAATTCACCCCACACTCTCCTCATGTTTACAATTCAATCATTTTGTCTCTCAGGGTTGACTAATGCAATATGTGTGTTTTGAAAACACAAGACTCCAAAAGGAATTAAAGATAATAATCTTGATTAAGTGATTCATAATACATCACTTAATGAAGTTATTTTACATTTCAAAGCACAAAAATAAGAGGGCTCACCATCAATTTGAATTACATTTCATTTGCAAGTGAAAATATCAAAGTGATTAGCAAAATCACTTAAATGACATTTCTATGTTTTTGAAACAAATGCAAAAAAGCACTAATGGAATTCTAAAATGCTTTCAAAATCATTAATAAGATCAATAAGGCGCATGCTCATCTCACCTTTTCTCATTCTGCATTGTAAGGCCACGTGTGGTCAATACTATGATTTGCAAAGGAAACATGAAAGCTCAAACTTGACCTATATGACTGACCTCCACACTTATTGGAAAGCATATTCCAAGTCTTCAAGGCACATGATGCATTCATGACCAAAGTTAAAGGAATATACCCATGTGTGACTTAGCACATTTTATATGCTCCATATTTGAAACACTTAGCAAATATTTGAAACAAGGGCACAATGTTTTCAATGATGAAAATAAGGAAAAAATTTCCTAATTCTTAAAAGCTATCCTTCAGCCCCCACTATGTATTAACATATGTTTCATTTTGTTTTTTAAAAGTGGGACAAAATCCCATCGGCCATCAAGTAGGTTCAAACCCTAATCATCAAAAGACAAAAGAATGTGAAAAAACACATCATTTGTCATCGATCATTCTGGAAGAATGATCTACCGTCATAGCGTCTCACTTGCACGTGATGGAAATGGAGATTTTGAATGGTTTTCTATGGCATTTTTTGTTGGAAAGTGTATGGAAACACAAGGTAATTGAATTTACTTGACACAAAATGCATTTTTCCACCTTTTTGGAGCTTCTCCATTGATTTTAGGCTGCGGCTTGTAGCATGTTCCTGATGATTTTTTAATGGCTTCATTTTTTGTGGGTGTTCTAATTTAGTTGCCATTGGTGATGATTAGAGGAAGCTTATAGTAGAAAGAAAAGATTTGTATAATGCAAACAATATAATAAAAAGCTCAGGTAAGCCTGGTCGACCCACTCCATCTAATTTTTTTAGCAAAAAAAACTATTTTTTAGCCTTCAGCTCGAAAATAAGGCAAAGCATGTTCATTATCTTCTTGCATTTGGATTCAAATGAAGAAACCCCCAACATCTTTTGTTGTCTCATGAAGAAATACTATTTTTTTTTTGTGGCCATGAAAAGAGAAGTAGGGATTTTCTAATGCATTTTATTGCTTGCTCTAGTTACCTCCATGAAAGCTCTCTTTTTGTATCTCTGTATTTGCAATTTCTTTCTCATTTGTGAAGAGAATTTGAATTCATGTTGCGGCCTATAAGAATGCACTGTGGTTTTGGAAATACTTTCGTTCTGCTTTTCAAAACTTCATGATTCATCTTTATTTAAAGATGAATGAAAGCTCACTTCAAGCTTTGACTGTAGCAAAATGATAGAATTTTTTTTGTTTCTTGTGCATTTTATAAAATTTCTGAGAAAGATTCAAGCTTATTTTTGCAAACAAAACGCAACTATACATTCTTTCCTGTAGAAATTTCACCATTTATGTGAAAATAAGCTCAGTTCGAGCTCTGTTGTTGAAGTACGATGAATGTTGTGGCTATTTTTTTCCCTTTTCTGTAACTTTGGCATCATATAACATTGTCAACTTTTAGAGATTATGACTCACTGCTTCTTTGGTGCCATGTTCATTTTGTGGACTTCTTGTTTGAAGTCATGAATTTGGTGGTCTTTATGGATGTGTTTCATGATCTACTCCTTTACCACACATAGCATTGTTCTTTCTGATATTTACTTGTAATATCTCTTATCTTTTCATGGTTATGACAGATATTTATGCATTCGGCCATATATTTCTTGTTCTTTGTGCATGGCACCCATGATCTTGATTGTCATTCTTTATAGCTAATACATTCATTACTATAATTGTTACATTTTGACTATAAAGGATTGTGTCCATGCTCATTGTATGTGGTTTCCTGTGCATCATAGCACTTGCACTTATGATTATCTTTAGGATTGTAACTGTTCTCCCTTTTGTCTATGACTACTACCTCATAATGTTTTTGACCAAACTCTCATTTCCACACATGACTGTCAATGCATATGTTTGTCCCCTATTCTGTCAAATTGATCGTTGTTCCTTAAGTACTGATAATTATTTGCAAACTTTTTGGTTCTTGTGCTTGTCCTTTGTATTTTTCAAATTCCCTTTTTTCATATTCATCAGTGTAGGCAGTCATACCAAGACTACTCCAGACTATCATGCCTTCTTCTTTGAAGATCACATACCTCTTAGGAACTTGTGTACATCTAAGAATTCTTCCCTCAAACACTTCACCTTTCATACAATGTGCCTTGGATCTCATAATAAAGAACTTGGAACATTCAAGACTTAGATGCTAAAGTACACAATGTGTAATTCAGTGGTAAGTCTGAGGAAAAACTCTTGATTCCACACCTTACAACATTAGAAGGGAACCTCTACCATATAGGACCATCTTATGTTCTTCATCTCAAACCTACTACTTCACTATCACACAACTGTCTTGGGTTTGCATCTATTGAAACAACTTTTGAAAGGCACCCTTACACTGTCAACTATGCATTGTATCACCATTGTCAATTTTCATTGTCAATGAAAATAACCTTACGCACTATACTTAGTTTCACAAATGCACCTATTAATGAGCATTAGTAATTCCATTTTCCTCCAGTGATAAGCATTCTCTAGTTTATTCTTTTTTTTTCTATAGATTTTGCAAATATGGGAGAGCACCATAACACAAACACTAGCAGATAATGACAACCCCATACTTGTTGGACCTTGTTGCCCTGTAGCATGTATTCATGATTGTATTCATTATTGTTGTCCAATTCATTCCCTTAGGACCACCCCTTTTAGACTTTTAAAAGTTGTCCTATTCACTTGTATCATGACCTTGTCTTCAAAAGGGGTCACCTTGTGTTGCTTCATGATTTACCCAACCATTGCTTGCTACCCCACATGTTTACTACCTGATTTACTCAATAGTTGTTTACCTTTTCAATCATGTGCCACAATTAACACTGTCTCCTCACTTTGATCCTAGTGGGTAGACACATGTCACCTATGTTGGTGACCTAAAAGCTCACCATCCTATGTGATGTGTGGTTGTCCAATAGGGTCAAGGTGAGACGGACCTGACAATACTTTGGATTGCTCCCTCATTATTTAAGAGATGCATAATTGAACTTGATGAATCTATGATTGGACTTGATGTATCTCCAAAATCACTTACTACTTTTTATAAAATGGATCAAGGGTCCACTTAAGAAGATTGAAAGACATCGAACAAAATGTGTTGCATCCTTTGAATCTGATAATGAAAGTTGATCAACTAGTGTGATTCCATATTGATTTAATGCATTGGTAACATGTACATCTTTGATCAAGTTGCTCAGTTTCCTATTTCTCTCAAAGAATGTTAAGCTCTACCCTCATGGGAGCCACATTTACCCCACATGTATTTAACTGAATCAGGATAGTAACCAAACTTGTCCTAAATTTGCACATGAAGCAAACAAGTTAGAAAAATAGATGCATATTTTGGATGTGTTTGATTACTTATTTGTTTTCGAGGACATCCAAGGTTTGCATGCTTATTTAATGCAATTATGGATCAGTTTATACATGAATAGGTAGGTGTGTATGTAAGGTTTGAGATCTTTCATTGCTTAGAGCATTGCTCTAATATCATTTCTTTTTCAGATGCAGGAGCTAGGAGCATTACAGAGCTAGGAAGGACACAAGCAGCTTGGGGCAGCAGCAACAAAGAGGGCAACTTCAAAACTAGTCATTCTTATGCAATGATTGGTCTCCACCCTTATATGCACATCATATTTTGTTTAATTATTCATGTACATATTGTTTCTTTATTTTCATTGAATAAGTAAAGTTAGTCCCTTGGCTTGTGAGGGACATTTACACTTCATGATTATCAATAAAATATTACATTTGTACGCATATGATTATCTTTTCTCATTTGATGTAATTGCAACATTGGAATGAAAAAAAATGTAATATGTTTCATTTGACAATCTTTTTCATGCATATTAAACCTAGCAGACTTATGGTTTATCTTTTAAATGTTTAGATGAACAACACAAAAAGAATAAACACTAAACCTTATTTCAGTTGAAAGCTAAAAATTAGGTAACAGTCTCTTAGGATCAAAATCAAAACTTTCATCCATCTTTCAAACATCAAAATCAAAATTCACCTCACCAACAACTCTTGGAAATCTTGAAAAAATCCTCTATGCTAAACTTCAAGAAAATCCTCTTGAAATAAAAAATCAAAACAAATCCAAATCATCTTGTTTGACTATGTGTGTATAGATGAATCCTTCTTTGCACAATTAGTCAAATTATCATCTTGTGGAAAAATTCACTCTAAGAAAATATCTAACCTCTTATATTTTATGAGTCCATTATCCCAAATCAAAATCAAAATCAAATCAAATCAATCAAAAATCAAAAATAAAAACATCAAATCAAAAGTCCTAAATTTTAGTATCCCCCTCAAGGTTTCCTAAGAGTTAAATCATCCACCAATCCCCCATCCTTCATTATCATCATCATCATCCTTTTGATCCTCATTGTATTAGACTTTATTTTTTGTGCCTAAAGATTAGGTCAATGCAAAGAATTAGAGGATCATCTCTTACATTCTTGAAAATTGATCCTCATTTTATGGTGCAAACTAGATCACAACACAAGAAAAACATGGAAATGAACAAATAAACATCAACCTTGAGTGAGCTAAGTTAAACCAATTCCGAAATAAATCACATTGGATCAAGCAATCCCCTAACCAATCTTCCTCTATCATCACAAAATCCTCAAGAGGAAGGCCAAGTTGAAGACGTCTCCAATAATATCTTAGGGATGACATAAGATGAGATCATTGAAATGGTTCAAATTCCCGAAACTCATAGAATTTTCAATACCATGATGAGAATCAATCCCTCCCAATACATGCTTGAATTAGCTAAAGAAGGGGCTAAAATCCCTTTCGATTTTGATGTAAGCACTATTGTGGAGAAGCCTCTTGAGATCATGACCCCTATCTCATACACACCCCTAATCTTATCCACACCTCCATTTCAAAGCATCAACCAAAGCATCCCACAAATCACAACATCAATTGCTCCAACTCAACCAATTGTAAACAAGGGGATCTAATTTCTTAATGCACTACAAACACACCCCCTTGTGAATAATCAAGATTTGGACGCAAACACCATATTGGGTCAATCTGTCCCATTGAATCAATTACACCCACATGTTTCACTCACCTTTCAAGACCGCAATGACCCATCATCATCTTTTCACGTGACACCGACATACCCTCTGTTGGGAAATTATTGGATAGTGTGATGTGGTGTTGATACATGGTTGTCATTGATGTCAACTCTATTAGCATTTGATGTTCTAAGTGTTGTATATGTCGAGGATATTAAGAAAATTATAAGTGAATGTGTTCCAGGTTCCTAGTGGAACTGTGCAAGTCATGAATGCATTACATTATGTAAGTAAAAGGTTAGTTGTTGTGGATCAAAGGGTTTAATTTTGAGTATTTCTAGATCATCTACTAGAAGTTTCAGAGGTTCGCATGAATTCATGTGCAAGTTGTGGTGTGATAGTGTTTTGCTAGTCTCTGTCAGAGTTTCTGGGTGAAGATTGTATGTTCCTAGTTATCTCAGTTATCACAGATGTCTCTCTACTATTTCTTGGTGTTTTTAGATGTCTCTAGTTCATCCTCTATCTTTGTGGTACGTCCACATGATCCAATGAAGCTCGTGATTGAAAATATTTTCTTGCGCATGTTCAGTTTTTCTTGTTCTTGGTTGGCATGTTGATGCTAGCATGTTGTGGATGTTTGAGATGTGATTAATTGGAGTATTCTTGTTTTGGAGAAGTGAATTTGGGTCCCCACTATATTATGGCTGATCTTGGTGGGTGCGCATTGAAAATTTAATTGTGAATTTGAGCCGACATTGAAAATATATTCTTTTCCTCTGGCCGACTTTGTTATGGTGAAATCTTTGTGGAAGATATATAAGAAGAAATTGTGTGGATAATGTGATGAGTATGGGAAGTGTGGTTAGTGTGTTGAGTATGCATTGTGTGCTCTTGTGTGCATAAGTGTGAATATCATTGAAGAGAAAGTGTGTAGAAGGTTGAGCGAAGTATGCAGAAGTACTGTGCCTAATTGGAACTGTAATTAGGCTTGGACAGAAGCCATTTTGTTAGTTCAAATTTCCAGATGGTTTTAATCTGAATCCTTCTGTAAGACAGCGAGTCTTCTATTTGTAATTGAGCAGTGAGTTCTAGGCAATGAGCCTGAATGCATGTGCATTCCCGTTATTATTTTCCTTTATACTTTTAACAAAGTATAATCTCTTGGACTGACATCCACCATGGTTTTTCCCCTAACAAGGTTTCCACATAAAAAATATTAGTGTTATTTGTCTCTCTGATGTGTTAATTGCTTATGGTTAATTGTTTATTCATCAGATTTGAGATTAAAGTTAAGCTAAGTTTGTAAAGTTTAAATTTCTGTGACAACTGATTCACCCCCCTCTCATTTGTTTGTCCTTGCTTTTGGAAACACCCTCACAACACACAAACCTCTCTACCTATGACTTCACAAGGAGGAGGTGGGCTATTTGGACCAGGGGGCATCTTTGACCCTTCATCTTCATTTCCCCAAGGAAGTACACCACCCAATTTTCCACCAATTCCACCTTTTCAATTAACATCCACACCACCTATCGGTTCATGGTTACCTCCTTTACCACCACTCAATCAAAGTCAAAAAAACCCCCTAATCATCAATCAAAACATCATAACAAATCCTCTAATCTTTCCATTGATATCACAACATATGGCAACCATCCAAGCAACCCAAGCAATCACAACACCATCCACAAACGTGGTCTCTCAAGGACCAAGCATATCAGTTGCACCATCCACCACACAAATCCCCACCATGAATACAATGATACCTCTCATCACAACAACGAACACCATTCCAAATCCACCACCACCACCTCCAAAATGAAACATGACAAACCCATATAGCATCATGTTGCAAGCCACTCAACAATTGGCCTATCAAAAGGCACTTCAGCAAATTCAAAATCAACAAGTTGCATAGCTAGCTGCTCAACAAGCCCAAGCTACTTAGAAAGCACAAGCAGCTCAAGCCACACAACAAGCACAATAGGCTACCCAAGCCCAAGCCTTATTACAACAACAACAAGCCGCCCAAGCTACGCAAGCCACTCAAGATGCTCAAGCCACTCAAGTTGCTCATCAAGCTGCACAAGATGCACAAGCTGCCCAATAGGCACAAGCTCAAGCACAAGCTCAAGTGCAAGCTGAATCTCAGGTGCAAGCCTAATACCAAGCTCAGCAAGTGCAAGCACAGGCTCAATACTAGGCACAACTATAAGTAGCCCAATAACAAGCATATCAGTAATCCCTACAACAATACCAAGCGCGACAAGAAGCAACATTACTAGCCCAACAACAAGCATTGTTGGAAAAACAACAATATGACCAACAACAAGCATTGTTGGCACAACAACAACATGACCAACAATAGGCATTGTTCGCGCAACAACAACAAAACCAACAACAAGATTTGTTGGCACAATAGAAAATGTAGGCATATCAACAAAGATTGCAACATGTAGACACATAAAAATGACCTAGGCCTGCAAGCTCTATTTTTACCACTTTTGTCCTAGCATAATTATGACATTTAATTATGTCCTTGGTCCACATTCCACTATTAATTAAATAATTCATAATTATTTAATTAATTCATGTATGTTTATTCTTCATGATTATTAAATAAATAAATTATATTTATTTATTCAATATGTCACTAAGGGTCTATTGTCCTCTTGTAATTAAATAAATTTCTCAATTTATTTAATTACCTTTGTTCATTTATTCTTCCTGATTATTAAATAAATGAATTATATTTATTTAATATGTCACTAATTCTCATAATTAAATGAATTTATTAATTTATTTAATTATTAATCATATCCTCTAAATTAAATAATTATATTTAATTATTTAATTGCCAAATTTAACATTTCTCTCATTTTAAATAAATAAAATTATTTAAAATGATATCACATTCTTAACTGTCAGTTCATTTTGGTAAATAATCTGAAAAAGATTATTTATTATCACACAAAATCCATATTTTGAATTTATTTAATTCAAAATGGTAATCTTCCTCCAAAAAATCAAGTAATTGAGCAAATTCTTGATTTTTCAGATCTGCTTTTCATTTTAGCTCTTATCTTATTGATTTTTCGAATCTCATAAATCAAGCAGTCTTTATCTTCTTGATTTTTGAAAATCTTCATCTTTTTAACTAACTATCTCATTTATTCTCGACCGCCAATTTGATCTTCTCAGATGACATCTCAAACACTCATTTAATAATTTTTCCCTAACCCTGATTAGGTTTTATCACATTAAATCTCGTCCTCTGATTTTAGGCTTTTGTCAAACTTCAATCTCATCCGTCTGTCCAAAATTGCATTTTTTTATAAAATACCAGTTTTGCTCACATTTTCGACTACTTACACATAGACACACGCATACATGCATATGCTTGCATTTCATTTTATGATTTTGGCATACTCAATTCTAGTCTTAGGCATTATAGTTGTTTTCTCATAGGCATAGACATTCATATTCCAAATGCTTCAAAGCTTTTGTAGGACATAGTCTTTGTTTTCAAAATGCTCACACACTCGATCTGAGGGAAACAATCAGCAAGTTAGAAGGTGCTACGAAGGTAAATCATGGAAGCTTCGATGAGTGATAGGTATAATTGTTTCATTCATTTTTGTTTTCATTGTACTTGGTAGCTTCTTTGGGTTTTTGCTTGAATATTTGATAATCTAACAATTCAAAAAATAACCCATTGATACATTGGTGAAATAATTCATCTTAAAAAAATGACAAAAAAAGTAAAGAGAAATAATTCATCCAATAGTGAAAACCTGGCAAATAGGCGCTTTGAATAAGTACCATGGTGAAAACCTGGCAAACAAGCACCATGCATAATCAATCATTGCTCTGCCATCTACTGTTACTTTATCTGTCTTGGTCAATGATGAAACACATTTTCCGTCACCACCACGACATATGCCATGACATCATACCCTTTCTTTCATGATTGAAAAACGGTTGACATCAAGTCTTGAATACTGTCCATCCGACACCCCAGGCATATCCCTTTCACGTCCTTTAAAATTGGCCAAGTATTGGACCTGACTAGGGGGAAAAAATTTATCATGTGACTGTAGTGGATATCACGCATGGTCTCAGAAATTGTAAAAGTCCTGAAAAAAGACAAAAACATCACAAAAAGTCCTAAAAAAAGACAAAAACATCACAAAATGTCTTGAAAAAAGACAAAAAAAAAAAAATCGTAAAAATCCTGAGAAAAGACAAAAACATTGTAAAATGTCCTGAAAAAATACTTAAAAATTAAAAAAACATCCTGAAGAAACCACAAAAAATGTCAAACTGTCTCAAAAAATGCAAAAGCAGAGTAATTTCTTGTCAAGTCCGTCAACACAGTCGATCTTTGTCATTTATCCGAACTACGTTGTCTCTGCGCATTTGCTACGTAGGCAAGACTCATTTTTGAGTCCCTAAGACATTAGGTCAGTCCTTTTAGGTTTTTCAAAATAAAATCATGATGCAATCTTTGGTCATCAAGACAAAGTCATTGGTCATGTCGAACTACGAGGTCTCTGAGTGTATGACATAGGCAAGGCCATCTGTGGATGAGCCCCCAAGGCCACACTAGGTCAGTCCATTAGGGTTCATGGCATTACACTAGCACACACATCAAAAGTCTTCAATTCAAGACAAATCATTTTGCAAACAGGAAAACTCCTAAAACAAAGTATGGTAATCATTTATTCAAACATGACAATCGCATCAACATGTCAAAGAAATCGACATATGGTCAACACAAGTCAAACTCAGTCAAAACAAGTCAAATGATCATAACCTGTCAAACTGTCAAATCTTGGTTATCTTTCAGATGTGTCCTTCTGAAGAATAGCCTCTATCATTCATGCCTTATGATGTGTCCTTCCTAGGCATCGTCGTTGTCATCCAACATTTTTGAGAGATCCTCCTGACGTTCAAGGATCTCTCCTCTCGACATCAGTATCCTTGAGATGTGTCCTTCTGAAAAATAACTCTGTCATTTATGCCTTAGGATGCGTTCTTCCTAGGAATTGTCACTGTCATCTGGAATTTTGAGGGATCCCTTTCGACATTTATGGATCAAGCCTCTCGACATCAACATTATTCAGGATGTGTCCTTCCTAAATTTGGCAATCTTCAACATTTGTCATCTTGGCATCGTCAAAACCTTGACACCTTGGCATCTCAACATCATCAAACCTGACATTTTGACATTAAAACACTGGGCATCCGGACACACCTGGAAAACACTTGGCATTTATCTTTTTATTTTTCATCATGTTACTAGTTTTTCAGCGAGAACCCGACAATAGGATTTAGAGAAGCAATGATGTATCATGACATTTGTATTGTCTTTTGACACTCATGTTACTAGTTTCTCGGCGATGTCCTGACTATGGGATTTAGAAAAAAAATGACGTATCATGATCATGGTTTTATTTTTTCCTATTGGTAAACATGTTGCTAGTTTCTCAAGGATGTCCTAGAAATAGGATTTAGAGAAGCAACGACGTTTCATGATTTGTCTTTCTTGTCTTTTTCTGCTTGTGGTTGATTATGACAAAAAGACTAGGGCAATTGCGCTCTTAGTATGAGTCATGATCATCCGTGTTTGTGACTTCTTGTCTTATGTGACGGTACGACCTTGCACACCTTGATTTATGTCATATCATGGTGTTTGTTGGCCATCACAACAATTTTCCCAGTGATGATTAAGAGCAATAAATATAAAAGTCCTATGGTAAAGTTTTGAAGGATTTGATCTAGGAACTAACATGCATCTCCTTCTGTCGTGTCATTTTCTCTCGCTCATCTCTTGATGATATCCTGTGACATACAAAAACATAAGTGTGTACATAATCAAATAGACATTGCATTAGGACCATACATACATCATCCATAGGATTAAATCATATACATTTCACATACATAGTCATGCATAAACATGGCATCCATTCAAATAAATATATTATGCATATCATCATCATCCATGGCACAACATCGACACAACATATAGATAAGCATTATCATGGAACCACATCATAAGTAACCCTCATAAGACATACATTGCATGACATATAAGTAAATAAATATCATCATCCATCATAACTGCATAATTCACATAAGCATCACATCACATATATCATAATGCATAAATAAAATAACATCCCATAACACACATGTAGGCCTCATCAAAGCTGCATCATCATATATCAGCATCTCACTCAAAAAATATATAATGTCACAGGATAAAGTCAAGAGATATCCCAAAAAATAGAGCTCGCAGGCTCAATGGTCTATACATAATGTGTCGTAACATAAAAGAAAATATAGCAAACATGCCCCTAGGAAAGGCTCTCATCATGCCCTCATGGCGAAGAGTTTGGTGGCTGAGGACCTATGACTAGTGCTGAGGTAATAGGTGGAACGGTAACAACCTCTTTCTGTGAACCTGATGGCACTGACATTGATGGCACCTATGCTAACACTGCAGCTTGACCCTAAGAGGATGAAGGATATGTCACTGGTGGCTACCTCTATACTGACCTCGGCCCTAAATTGGTGCACCCATGACTACGGCTCGAATGATGACTCAAAGCATTCCTGTGTGAGTGGTGGGACCTATTCCCTGATGTGTACCCAAAGGAGGTAGAACCTCCTGCACTAGTGTGACTCCTTTTGTTGCTCCCACTCCCTACTCTATGACCAATGTCTATCCTCATCTATGAGCACGACAGTGTAGGATCTCGTCACTCGGGAGGCACTGCCTGCTCATAGAGAGTCCTGTACTGCCCGTACCGAGTGCTCACCCTGGCAAGATCATGGGCCATATCTCCTGAAGGTCCTGAACATAGCACCACAAAATCCACACACAACTATGTTGCCTCCTGCTGATGGATCACTACCTGATCCAGCTCTACTCGAGCCACCTCTAGCTCTGCCTGCAGTGCCCTGACTTGCACCATGATCTCATCCAATCTCCTTTGTAGGTCTACCATCCTCTAGTTTGTCATGGCATCCTGGAGCAATGTCAAGGTAGAGGGTATCTCCTCCTCTCCCTTGACCATCCTCCATCTCAGGAGTCTCTTGGCCTCATCCATAGCATCATCATCATCATCCTCCTCTGCAACATCCTCTCCACCGACTCCCTCATCCCGAGGCACATCCACATCCACCTCAAGCTCCTGCTCTTGTCTCTCCTCCTCCTCTCTCTCTCCCTCCTTGGCCACCTCTGGGATAGCATCCAATGCTACTCTGGCCACACGCAGTCATACCCTCCTCCCCTGTCTCTGGCCATCTCTCCTTCATGTCTGACTGTCTCCTCCGTCATCCCCATCATCTCCATCATCTCCACCCCGACCTCCATCCCTACCCCTACCTCCATCCCTCCCCCTACCTCCATCCCTACCACCATCCCTGCCTCCATCCCTACCCCTACCTCCATCCCTCCCCCTGCCTCCATCCCTGCTGCCATCCCTCCCCCTACCTCTGCCTCTATCACTGTCTTGGCCCCCTCGCTTGGTTCGCGACACACGTGGTATAACTGACCTCCTGTCAAACGGTGTTAGCCCATATGGATCTAGTAGTGGCACTAGTTGATGCGCTTGCCACCATAGGTCATAGTCAACCATAGTCCCTAGATCTACAATTCCACCTCTCCATCCCCACTACTGGGCTACTAGCCCATCAATCTACTGCTTGAAAAAGGCTACAGGAATTGGTGGCCCCCAAGCTGACTCCCTAGAAGATCTGGTGTACTCAGTTGTGCCTATTGGTACACCCTACTGCTCCCCAAACTGTCTCAATACACGTTATAGTAGGTACATCTCTATAATGAGTTGACTCTTCACTATCCTACCAATAAGATAACGGTACTATATGCATAAGCTCAGGTGGTCATCCTCATCATCCCTCTGCTGGCAGTCTCTGTAGGGCCTCCAGATGAATGAAACTATGGTATCAATTCGATGGCACCACCAACCTATCTCTCCCATCCTAGTCTATTGTAGGGCACCGGCATAGTAATAAGCGTAAGGCATCCCCTCAGCTAGCTGTGGTCTTAGGAAAGGAGGTTGGAATATTGCCACATGCTCCCAGGCCCATATCATCAAAAGGGTGGTGCCACAGGAAATGCTCTCTGCCCTCCTATAAGCCACCTCGTGAAGCTAATGGTAGAGCGTGCCCAACAAATAGGGCCCCCAAGTATAAACTGTCCTATCCCGCCTCATCCCCACTATCACATCTCCCCAACCAATGGGAAACCTATGATTGCGACGGTCAGGAATCAGTATCCCGTTGATCAATGTCGCCAAGAATGCATCAAACTGGGCATAATGCTCTATCATAAATTCCCAACGGATCTCATACCCCTCGATACCAAGTCCTGCTCCCTCATCCCGATAGTAAGCTATGAATGTCTGATACCCATGTCAAGGGTCGTAAACAATCCCCTCTCCTCAGATCGGCAGACGTAAGATATGATAGACGTCCTCCAGCGTCACTGTGGCCTCTCTCATTGACAAGTGGAATGAGCATGTCTTCGATCACCACCTCTCACATAATGCAGTCAACAAACCCCTATTTTCCTGAATAATAGGCATATAGACAGTATAATACAAGCCCAACTACATCAACCATCGTCACTACCGCTAAGTCAGCTGATCCCCGAACCTAAAGGTCAATGGCCTGCTCTCCTGAGTATAGATAGGCACAAGTTGTCTCTGCACAAGTCCAAACAATGTGTTAGCACTTTAGGGACAAACGTCATTATCATCAAAAGCATGTAAAATTTAAAAACCATCAAAATCAGCACTGGTCAAATTCAAAGTCAAATGCGTCGCGTTGACTACAAATGCATCTCAAAGAAGCGTTTGCATCTCCATACACCTCAATTGTGTTGCAAATCATCAATTGCGTCGTTTCATTCCTCATTTGCATCGCATCATGCCACTTGTGTCTCAATTTCTGGCACATGCACACAATTTCTGGCACATGCGCAACTTCATTCAAATCTGTCTCTCTAACACACGAATGTGTCACGAAATGTCATATGCGTCATTGCATCTTTCAAATGCGGCACAAAATGGTGAATGCATCGCAATTTGCAGTGGATGCGTCACACATCCTGGGTCTATTCTAATTATCCTTTACACTTGCCTTGCGACGCATCAAATGCGTTGAACGCGAAGGCAAATGCAGCTTACGCGCATGCATATGCATTGCAACGCATTAGTTGTTGTTCCTAAAACCCTAATTTTTGTACGTAAAATGAGAAAATCACAAAGTGGGCTAGGGGTACATACCACAGGCTCGGAACCCTCTGACCGCTTGAAAATCTATATGATCTCATCACGATGCTCTATGACTAGAATCACCATCCTCGCTGAAGTCCTCGCTCTGAGCTCTCAAATTTGCAAAGGTAAATAGTGAAAATGAATTGACTTTTACCAAATTTTCAACCTATTTATAAAAGTCAAAATGACATTTGTCAACTAGGTTATTACTAGAGGCCCTTTTGACCAAATTTGACCACCCTTTTCACTGCCTTAAACATGTCAAAATCCAAAACCGTCTGGGCCATTGCCTTTCTGCTCATCAAATTGACTTATCGGGATACTTTCCAATAAAAATTGTCGCCGACCCAAAAATTCAAAAAAATTCCTTAGGGGGGATTGATACTCTATACCTTTGCTGGGGCATGACTTTGACTTATTTTCTTTGTCACAATGCGACATGCTACATTATGACAAAGCGGGGAAAAATGTAAACACATAAAAATGACCTAGGCCCACAAGCTCTATTTTTACCACTTTCGTCCTAACATAATTATGACATTTAATTATGTCCTTGGTCCACATTCCACTATTAATTAAATAATTCATAATTATTTAATTAATTCATGTATGTTTATTCTTCATGATTATTAAATAAATAAATTATATTTATTTATTCAATATGTCACTAAGGGTCTATTGTCCTCTTGTAATTAAATAAATTTCTCAATTTATTTAATTACCTTTGTTCATTTATTCTTCCTGATTATTAAATAAAAGAATTATATTTATTTAATATGTCACTAATTCTCATAATTAAATGAATTTAGTAATTTATTTAATTATTAATCATATCCTCTAAATTAAATAATTATCTTTAATTATTTAATTGCCAAATTTAACATTTCTCTCATTTTAAATAAATTAAATTATTTAAAATGATATCACATTCTTAACTGTCAGTTCATTTTGGTAAATAATCTAAAAAATATTATTTATTATCACACAAAATCCATATTTTGAATTTATTTAATTCAAAATGGTAATCTTCCTCCAGAAAATCAAGTAATTGAGCAAATTCTTGATTTTTCAGATCTGCTTTTCATTTCAACTCTTATCTTATTGATTTTTCGAATCTCATAATTCAAGCAGTCTTTATCTTCTTGATTTTCAAAAATCTTTATATTTTTAACTAACTATCTCATTTATTCTCGACTATCGATTCGATCTTCTCAGATGACATCTCGACCACTCATTTAATAACTTTTCCCTAACCTTGATTAGGATTTATCACATTAAATCTCATCCTCTGATTTTAGGCTTTTGTCAAACCTCAATCTCATTCATTCGTCCAAAATTGCATTTTTTTATAAAATGCTAATTTTGCTCACATTTTTTACTACTTACACACACACACAGGCATGCACGCATATGCTTGCATTTCATTTTATGATTTTTGCATACTCAATTCTAGTCTTAGGCATTATAGTTGTTTTCTCATAAGCATAGACATTCATATTTCAAATCCTTCAAAGCTTGTGTAGGACATAGTCTTTGTTTTCAAAATGCTCACACACTCAATCTGAGGGCAACAATCAGCAAGTTAGAAGGTGCTACGAAGGTAAATCATGGAAGCTTCGATGAGTGATAGGTATAATTGTTTCATTCATTTTTGTTTTCATTGTACTTGGTAGCTTCTTTGGGTTTTTCCTTGAATATTTGATTATCTAACAATTCAAAAAATAACCCATTAATACACAACAAACTCCCACCAACATACCCACCACTCCGCCCATCACTCAAACACCTTGACCACTTAAAAATACATTCACTCCTCCCCTAATCCGTAAAACGATGTGAGGACACAAATCAAGTTGCTCTTGCAGCAAGTGCTCGATCTTTAATATGGGAAAACAACAAAGACACCAAGCAACTTGTATCCCTATCCATTTGATAGGATCCTTGCAATGGTACCATTCCTAAAGGGGTTTGAAATCCCTAATTTTGACAAATATTGTGGGATTGGTAATCTTGAAGATCACATCAGGGAATTCCAAGTACATTGCATGGAGGTCACATATGACTATACTTATCTGATGCGGATATTTCCTTGAAGTTTGGCTAGTCCAGCCATGGAGTGGTTCTCTCGCCTTCCTCCTGGCATCAAAAAGTTCCAAGAGATCATAGACGCATTCATAAAAAACTACACCTTCAATGTCAGTATTGATGTTAGTCTAGAAGAACTATCTACGCTTAAACAAGCTAAGGGGGAATCATTCGCTTCCTTCTTGCAAAGATGGTGATCCAAGGCCAATAGAAGCAAATGGGCCATGCTTGAAGAACAACAATTTTGCACGATCATCACCAACCTTGAGAAAACCTTGGCATTTCATCTTAAGGTACAATGTATCACCACTTATGACCAACTAATCCCCAAGGCACTTAGCATTGAACAAGCCCTTATTACATAAGGGGGAACACCTTCATATCAAGAAAACCAAGACAATCACCCATCCACTAACTATAATGAGAAACCTCGCATGTGGGAAAGAAATAGGAATGTCACCAATGATGGTGTGGTGGATTCCAAGGTCATAATCAACACTTTGAAGCAAAACACCCAAACTTACCAACAAATGCAAAACAAAAATTGAAACAACATGCAAACCAATGTAGTATCAAAACAACCAACCAACAATTAGGTCAACAACCTAAATAATCAAGGAGGACCACCTCTGTGAAATAGAAATCCCCCCAAGTAGAAGTACACTACCCTTGGGGAACCAATTGAAGCTATCATGAAGAAACTAATAAACAAAAATCTCATCAAGATCCCCACCTATGAGAACTATCAGGAACCCCAAGTAAAACCACCATGCTACAATGAGAATCACCTTTGTGATTTCCACAAAATCAAGGGGCACACAACAACTAGTTGCATGAGGTTGAAAAATATAATCCAAGACCTCATTGATGACAAGATCATAAATGTTGAGCAACCAACTGGGAATTAGAACTTAAAGATATACACGAATTAGATGTCGGATCATAACCAAGGGAACAACCGTGAAAAACAAAAGTATGTCAATGTGAAGCATGTGTATGATCATGTTGTCGTATCCATTGATGAAATGGTCACTATTTTCACCATCAAAGGAGCCAAAGTTGATTGTGGAGTCACCACACGTGGTGGCAAGATCACCATTGTTGTACCATCATAGCCACCTAGATCATCCACTTCAAATCCAAGAACCATTCCTAATGGCTATAATGTCTTGGACTAGCCAAAAAGAACCACGACTCAGATATCCATTATGGAGTTGTTGAAGATATCACCAGCACATAGGAAAATCCTAGAGGAAGCATTAGCTTTATCCACTGTCTCCACAGATCTTGATGTTGATCAGTTCCAAGCTATGGTCATAAATATCACCACCTCAAGCCTCCTAACATTCTCCGATTAGGACTTCCCCACACAACCATCTTGCAATCATGCACTCCACCTTGAAGTCCTGGTTCATAAAAACAAATTCAAGAGGGTCTTGGTGGATGGGGGTGTAGGTCTCAACATTTGTTCCCTCAAATTACTAAAGAATCTGGGATTCTTAGAGGATTCCATTGAAAAGGGAAAAGGAATCACCATAAGAGCTTATGATGATCAATAAAGAGTGTCTCAAGGCACTATATAACTCCCTATCCAAGTAGGGACAACCATTATGGAAACCACATGCTAGGTCCTTGACCTTGATTTACCCTATAATATCCTTTTGGGGCATCCATGGATTCATGGGATGCAAGCAGTCGCTTCCACCTTCCATCAATGCGTCAAGTTCCCATACCAAAATCAGGAGGTCACAATTCATGGTGATCCCGAGCCCTTCGCCTACTACAAAATCCTAGAAGTAAAATATTATAAAATCCCCCAAGTTCTAAAAAATGATGAAGGCCCCACCACTCCATATGTAGACCTAGCTACATTAGCCTCCGCTTCTAAGAAAAAGGAACTTGCTATCCCTGACATATCCGAAATCAAGGTCATTATCCAGGACAATGGGTGTGGGGATTACAAAATGAAGAAAAGTGCTTTTGTCATAGGAGAGTTACCTCAATCTCCTAGGACTCATGGGAAACCCCAACTAGCTGAAACAACATCCCATACTTTCAAAGAAGAACCCTCTAGATTCAGGTCTTGGGGAGATCTAATCTGGGTAATAGTAGATGAGGGAGACATCCAATCTCCTATATCAAGATGAAAGGCCCATGCCTGATCTTCTAATGGATGAAAGTAGAAAAGGACTACAAATGATGCTCGATATGGGCTATGACCGAAATAAGAAACTTAGGAAGAATGACAACGACCTATTTGAACCCCTCATTCCAAAGAAGTGATTAAGAAATCTTGGTCTCGGATGTACCCATCCAAGGGTGACCATACTTGGCAAAGGTGCCTGAGTTGGAAAGGTCAAAACTCCCTCTCAGCTATTAGCAGTCACCCTTCAATTACCAGTATCCACAGGTCTACCCTTAGACAACTTTACCTTTGACATAACTGATGTGTGTAGTAGTGATGAGCATCCCATAATTGACTTATCTATACTTTTCAAAGATTCCTCCCTGCTCATGATTAGTACCTTGTCTTTTGAGTCAGACCATCAAACCCATGAAATAAACCTAGTCTATCCCCAGCTCCTCGATTACGACCAACGAGGACTTCCAATTCTGGACACTTTTGAAAATGATGAGGCACTCTCGAAATTCATGGGATTATGGGATATGGTATCATATGGAGATTACAAGGCCAAGTTCAACATCATACTAGACACACAAGCCTATTACAGGGAAACGATTGAATCCTTCAATCACAAAAGTGAAAATATGAGAATAATCTCTAGGTCTTTGAGTGAAAACCACACTGTGGCACTCTTTGACTTGAAAACAGTAAAAATAAAGGACGTATCCAATGGTGAAAACCTCTCTAAGGCACTAGAGGATCAAGAATTCAATCTTCCTCTCAGCGTAATTCATCAAGAGAAGTCAACAGTATTAGTCGAGAAGTGCAATCCCGTCAACTTGGGAATAGAGGAACTACCACACATAACATTTTATGCACAGTCACTTCTCACAGAAGAATAGGAACTTTTAGCTACATTCCTAAAAGAAATAAAGATAAACTTTTCATGGACCTATGCCGACATGCCTAGGCTTGATCCGAAGGTTGTGGTTCATCACCTAGCTGTATACCCTGAAGCAAAGCCCATCAGACAAAAGCTTAGAAAAATGCATCCCCAGATTGCATTGTTGGTCAAAATGGAATTAAAAAATCTCCTAGATGTAGGGTTCATACGACTGATAAATTATCCGGAGTGGGTCTCAAATCTTGTACCTATTTCAAATCCCAATGGGGGCATCCGTATTTGCACATATTTCAGAGACCTCAACAAAGCATGTCCCAAGGATTACTTTCCACTTCCAAACATCGACATGATTATGGATATGACAGTAGGACATGAGATGCTATCATTGATGGATGGATTCTCAAGCTACAACCAGATCATGATAGCAAAAGATGACCAACATAAAATAGCCTTCACTTGCCCATGGGGGACATATGGCTGGAATATGATGCCATTCGGGTTGAAGAATGCAGGAGTAACATATCAGAGGGCCGTGAGACTAATCTTTCATGACATGATCCACAAAATTGTGGATGATATATTGGCCAAATCAAAGAAACAATGAGATCATATAGCCACATTGGGATACATCTTTGATAGGTTAGAAGAATACAAAGTTAAACTCAATCCAAAGAAGTGTGTCTTTGGGGTCCAGTCAGGAAAGCTCCTCGGGTATATCGTGTCAATGAGAGGAATTGAGATAGATCCTGCTAATGTTAAGGAAATTATTGATATGGAGGCACCCAAAACATTGAAACAACTCAAAGGCCTACAAGGAAGACTCCAGTCCATTTGTCGATTCATTGCACAACTAGCAGACAAGGCTGTCCCCTACTCTCATCTAATCCACAAGGGGGTAGCATACAAGTGGGATGAAAAGTGTGATCAAGCCTTCAACAAAATCAAAGAATATTTCCTCACGCCACCTGTCCTCATGCCGCCAATTCCAAGCAAACCCTTGATCTTATACATAACAGCAATAGCGGTAGCTCTCAGTTCTCTTCTAGCACAACACGATGAAAATGGGAAAGAGAGAGCTATCTATTATATCAATAGAACTATGGTGGGCCATGAACTGAACTATACATCCATTGAGAAATCCTATCTAGCAGTTATATTTGTAGCACAAGAGTTCATACATCACATGCTAGCCCACTAGATAAATCTTATTGCAAAGATAGATCCCCTCAAGTACTTACTTTCCAAAGCAACACTTATAGGGAAAACAAAAAAGTGGGTTATGATCCTCACATAGCATGACATCGAGTATGTAGAGTGCAAGGCCATCAAAGGACAAGCAATTGCAGATCAGTTGGAAGAGGCACCAATCTACTCAGAGAACCCACTTGTCTCAAAATTCCTCGACGAATCAATATTCAACTTAAGTGTAGCAGATCACTGGAAAATGTACTTTAATGGATTCTACACACATGGTTCGGGAGCGGGGATCTGATTCATCACCCCACAAGGGGATTGCATTCCAAAATCATACAAGTTTCCATTCACGTGCACAAATAACATAGCGGAATATGAAGCTCTTGTCATAGGGTTAAGAATAGTAAGGCAATGGTAGATAATGGCACTTAAGGTATATGGAGATTCACAAATAATAATCAATCAAGTCAATAATGAGTATCAAACAAAGGATGACAAGTTGACTCCCTACAAGAAATTGGTGGAAAGTCTTAAGGAGTTCTTCATTGATATTACATTTGAACATCTACCAAGAGAAAACAATAGAGTGGCATATGCAATGGCTACAATTGGATCACTCCTAGAAATCCCACGTGACATCCCAAATCAATAATATCTCATAGAGTAGCTTCTCATGCTTGCGTTCGAGGTACTAGAGTCTGAATTTTTTTGTGAAATTGTTGGTCCTGGTGATCCCTAGTACCATGATATATACACTTATCTAAGAATAGGAGTCCTCCCAGCTGACATAACCCAGAACCTCAAGAGAGCCTTTGTCAAAAAAGTATCCCATTTTTTCATCCTAGGAGATACCCTTTACCATAGAAGCATTGAAGGGACCCTGTTACGTTGCTTAAACATTGAGGAGGCATTGACTACCTTAACCGAGGTACATAATGGTATTTGTGGTTCACACTCAAGTGGTATGACCTTGGCTAATAAATTGTTGAGGACAGGGTACTATTGGCCTATCATGGAAAGAGAAGCACATGACTATGTCAGAAGATGTCTACAATGTCAGTGGCATGGGGACCTCATCCATGCACCAGCTCAAGAGCTTCGCTCGATTGTCACACCTCATCCCTTTTCATAGTGGGGGCCCGATCTCATTGGAAAAATCACCCCCACCTCATCCAATGGACACAAGTTTATCACCGCTACCACTGAGTATTTCACCAAGTGGGTGGAAGCCATCCCCATGACATATATTACTGGAAAGTAGATATCAAAGTTCATCTTGAGCTACTTAATTTTCCGTTATGGTGTCCCTCAAGCCATTATCTCAAATAATGGGACACCATTCAAGAATCAAAATGTTCGTGACCTATGCTACAAGTTTAAAATCCAACATTTCTTTTCCACTCTATACTACCCCCAAGGTAATGGCTAAACTGAGGCTATAAACAAAACCATCCTAAAAATCCTCAAGAAAACAGTCAATGAAGTTGGTCATGATTGGCATCTCCAACTAAATCTCGCCCTGTGGTCTTATCAAACAAGTATCCACACACCAAAAGGTGCCAACCCTTTCTCCCTGGTCTACTGATGCAGAGCCAAGGTGAAGATTAATTTACACCAAACTAGTGTCAATCCAAAAACAATGAGCTCTTCTTTGGAACACCTTCAACTTGCCAAGCATCAACTCACCCTCAAGGGTCTCAACCCTTCAGTTTTTGCAAAACAACTACAAATCTCCACCAAGACCCTAAAAAATTCCCTCAGCATGCCTATGATGAAAATTGAGCCATTTAAATTCAATCTTAGAGTCAGATTCAACAAAATCCTCAAAACTCACCTTTACCACTAGCCTACCTTGTATTGGGAAACCTGTTTTTCAACATTTTGTCCAAAACTTTCCAAAACACTTGAGAAATAAAACCTAGATTCAAGTACCCATTTTAGATTCATTCAACATATCAAAGACCCAAGTACAACTCTTTTTTACCACATGCTCCAAATTTGAACTTTTCACAGTTTTAGGTCTCTAATTAGGCCACTTTTCCAAAGAGACCTATCTCAAAACTCCTCACCAGAGTTTATAACCTCAAAAAAGTCTTGAGGGATGATCCAAAACCACATATTTTCTAGGTTTTAGGCCTACAAGTGCACAACTAAACTTCAAATCTAAAAACCCTCCTAAAAGCACAAGAAACTAGGGTTTAGAGTACCCTTATTGAAAATTCACACTCGCAGTTACTCCCAACCAAATTACTTGCTCAGAAACATCACATTTGGTCCCCCCATTCTTAAAAAACTCTTACTTGGATTTTTACAATACCACAACATCAAAATCATAGGTTGGGGTCTCCATTTTCAAGTGGAAAGCACACATTTCCAGCCTTCCTCTTAAACATTTCACTTAAAATCCAATCTCCTACGCCTTATACACTTGAGGACCATTTTATATACTCTAAAAACTCATCCCACTGAGTCACATTGGCATACAGTAGGTGGGATGAGGTCTGCACCTTCAAAACTGCCTCAAACCCCTATCACTATTCAAGAACCCGTTAGGAGAAGGATGAAGATTTAAAGACAAAAGAGAATGAGAGAACCTAAATCAAGTGATCAAAAACAAGTTAATACATATATCATCAGTTTCACAACATCATCTAATGCAAAATTTCCTTGCACGACCTATACAATGCTGGCAAAACACATAAATACAGTGAAAAATGGAAGAAAACCGCAGTTAACAGGGAATTTTTTTTTTTCTTCTAATGAATGTTCACCACCTCTTGATTCAACAGCCTACCCTCATGCCTTCCAAAGGCCTTTAATACATTTTGAATGAAAAAAAACCTTCCCCAATGCCTACAACCACCTTGTAACCAATTTTGAATTATTAGGACCATTAGAGGCCTAATTACCCATTTGATTACCTTTACAAGTATATTGAAATGTCTATGAATTGTTTGAAACTATGACTCTTAAAACCATACTAAAGGCTTGAAAATAGCCTCATTACCTTCATACGACCCAAACCTTTAACCCCCTAATACAAACTGAAAGATGTGCCTCCAAAGGCTACAAAACATTTGTAGGTGCAAGACCAACCTAAATAACTCAATAAATAATTTCATTACATTATGGTTGGTCTCTTTGACCTTATTGGACAAAATGAAGTTAAAATACTAGCATGAACCTACTAGGCACTCAAATAACCAAAAATGGATATTGTAGTGTAGGTGCTCCTGTACCATACACCCCCCTAGAAAATTCTCATGTCCCATGAGTTGGAGTAGATACCACTGTCTCCAAACTTCATGATGACTCCATTGAGTTCCAAATGCATCCCACTGTTGCATGTACACTGGATTTACAAACTGTCCTAAACTACCAACACTTTGTAATGTATGCATATAAGCAGATTGCCTCTCTTCTATTTTCAAACCTACAATCAACCTCCTTTGTTCATCCTTGGAGGGTTTACCATGCTTGAAACCTGCAGACAAACATGTATCAGTAGTCCTTTAGTCTATCTTTACTTTCTTTTCACATGTAGGTCTCTAACTACCTTTACTGCCCTTCCCTTCTTCACTATCATTCACTATCCCCTTACCTTGCTTCATCATTATCAAACCAGGCTTTTCATTCACTGTACCTGCAAAAAAAAATTGTTTCTCACCCCTGCTCTTAACTACAGGGCATTCAATGCTCCCTATCATCACACTGTCCTTCATGTTCATTTCCATGACCTTCCTTACCCCTGTATTTACCTTGTGACATGTTGTTCCTGCATTATTAGTTCTCAAAACAACTTTAGGATCTACCATGCTATTTTCTTTCACAACATATATAGGCTCTTTCATTCCACACATAATGAACTTTTCCTTACCTTTCTCATCCTCTATCCAAGGAGTCAAAACAAACTTTTGTCCACCTTTCATGATTGTGTATTTATTTGCTTTCCCATCATAGATGGAACTCCTATCATACTTCCATGGTCTTCCAAGGAGTATGTGACGATAGTCCATTGGTAAAATATCACAAAGAACACTGTATTTATACTCATCTATTTGAAAATATACAATAGCTTTCTCACTCACTAACAATGATTAACCATTGCTTAGCCAAGAGACCTTGTAGGGAAAATCATGAGGGATTCTTTTCAAATTGAGTTTATTCACCATTTCACAAGAAACCATGTTTTCAGTTGAACCTAAATCCACTATTATCTTACATACTTTACCTTGTACCTTGAAATTGATTCTGAAGAGTGCTTTCCTATGTAGGGGTTCTTTAGGAATTGGCACCTTGAGCAATGTTCTTCTAATCACCAAGTTCTCTCCAACTTCTGATGTGAGGTTCACTACAGGTGAAGTCACACTCCATTCATCTTCATGCACATGTTGATTCCTCCTTTCTCCTCCATGAGAGCTTGAGCCTTTCCTTTTAGGACATTTGAAGGATGGATGTCTAGGCTGGTTACAAGTGTAGCATCTCCCTGAAAATGCATTGTTACCTCCTCCAAATCTACCTTGTGTGCCTCTCCATCCACCCCTGGAATCAGATTGCTCTTGACCTTTCATGGAATCTTCTTGATTATCATTGGTTGAATTTTAACTAGACATGGATCCTCTTCCTCTTGATGCATTACCTCTGCCTCTAACTGCTTTATCTTGCCTTTTCTTCATTTTCTCCTCCACCCTGATTGCCATTTGATAACATTCCTCTATAGTTCTAGGGTTAGCCAAAACCAATTCATCTTGTATGTTTAATCTTAAACCACCCATGTATCTTGCAACTTTTTCATCTTCATTCTCATGATGACCAGATCTTAGACTCAATTTATAAACCTCCTTAGTGTAAGACTTAATTTCCATCTCTTTTTTCCCTAAACTTTGCAATTTCTTAAACATTTGAACTTGGTGATCCTTGGGTAAGAATTTACCTTTCATTTTTTATATCATCTTGTCCCATGATGTGATCTTAGAATTTCCTTGTTTCCTCCTCTCAGATTGAAAGTAATCCCACCATACTGAAGCATGGCCCTGCAACTTAGTCTTTGCAATCTTGACCCTTTTCTCTTCAAGAACCTCATCACATTCAAAATGATTATCTAATGCAGCAATCTAGTCAAGTAATTCTTCATCATTTAAACTACCACCATACTTAGGAAGATCAAGTTTTACCTTAGGCTTGTCAGTCTTCATTGCTTTCAACAACTTTGCAATTCTTTGATCTTCTAGAGTAAGCTCTTCTTCCACATCTTCAAATTCCTCATATTCCTCTTCTTATGTATCACTCTCTTCAACATCCATTCTCTTATTTGTATCCAAGGCTATGATCCTTTCTTCCAACTCTTTGAGTTCCTTGGCATTTATTTATTTCATTTCCTTCATCTCTTTAGCCATATCATTCTTCTTTGGAGGCATCTTGTCTGCCTTACCTCTTCTTCAACCTGCAAAATGTAAAAAAAATATACTCCCTGCTCTGATACCACTATGATGTAAAGCCAAGGTGAAGATTAATTTACACCAAACTAGTGTCAATCCAAAAACAATGAGCTCTTCTTTGGAACACCTTCAACCTGCCAAGCATCAACTCACCCTCAAGGGTCTCAACCCTTCAATTTTTGCAAAACAACTACAAATCTCCACCAAGACCCTTAAAAATTCCCTCAACATTCCTATGATGACAATTGAGCCATTTAAATTCAATCTTAGAGTTAGATTCAGCAAAATCCTCAAAACTCACCTTTAACACTAGCCTTCCTTATAGTATTGGGAAACCTATTTTTCAACCTTTTGTCCAAAAAATTCCAAAAAACTTAAGAAATAAAACCTAGATTCAAGTACCCATTTCAGATTCATTCAACATATCGAAGACCCAAGTACAACTCTTTTGGACCACATGCTCCAAATTTGAACTTTTCATAGTTTTAGGCCTCTAATTATTCCACTTTTCCAAAGAGACCTATCTCAAAACTCCTCACCAAAATTTCTAACCTCAAAAAAGTCTTGAGGAATGATAAAAAACCACATATTTTCTAGTTTTTATGCCTCCAAGTGTACAACTAAACTTCAAATCTAAAAACCCTCCTAAAAGCACAAGAAACTAGGGTTTTAGAGTACCCTTATTGAAAATTCACATTCCTAGTCACTCCCAACAAAAATACTTGCTTAGAAACATAAAATTTGTTCCCCCATTCTCAACAAACTATTACTTGGCTTTGTTCAATACCACAACATCAAAATCATAGGTTGGGGTCTCCATTTTCAAGTGGAAAACACACATTTCCAGCCTTCCTCTTAAACATTTCACTTAAAATACAATCTCCTATGCCTTCTACCCTTGAGGAACAATTTTCTATACCCTACCAACTCATCCCATTGAGTCACATTGGAATATAGTAGGTGGGATGAGGTCTACACCTTCAAAATTGCCTCAAACCCCTGTCACTATTCAAGAACCCGTTAGGAGAAGGCTGAAGATTTAAAGACAAAAGAGAATGAGAGAACCTGAATCAAGTGATCAAAAACAAGTTAATACATATATCATTATTTTCATAGCATCATCTAATGCAAACTTTGCTTGTACGGCCTGTACAATACTGGAAAAACACATAAATACAGTGAAAAATGGAAGAAAATAATAGTTAACAGGGAATTATTATTTTTTTTCCCAATGAATGTTCACCACCTCTTGATCCAAAAGCCTTCTCTCATGCCTTCCAAATTCCTTTAATACATTTTGAATGCAAAACAACCTTCCCCAATGCCTACAACCACCTCATAACCAATTTTGAATTATTAGGACCATTGGAGGCCTAATTACCCATTTGATTACCTTTACAAGTGTATTGAAATGTCTGTGAAATGTTTGAAACTATGACTCTTAAAACCATACTAAAGGCTTGAAAATAGACTCATTACTTTCATAAGACCCAAACCTTGAACACCCTAATACAAACTGAAAGATGTGCCTCCAAAGGCTACAAAACATTTGTAGGTGCAAGACCAACCTAAATAACTCAATAAATACTTTCATTACATTATGGTTGGTCTCTTTGACCTTATTGGACAAAATGAAGTTAAAATACTAGCATGAACCTACTAGGCACTCAAATAACCAAAAATGGATATTGTAGTGTAGGTTCTCTTGCACCATCTATAGATCAAAAGCCATATTACCCATTGAGATCAAGCTCCTGTCACTGAGAATATCACTACAGAATCTCATCACAGATGAGGAATACCAGGTATCATGATTAAATGAGCTGGAATTGCTAGATGAGTAGTGCATGGATGCCTTAAACCATTTACAAGTGTACTATAACAGACTCAAGCGGAGTTATAACAAGAAGATAAGGAATTAGACCTTCCAAGTTGGGGAACTTGTGCTGAAGGAGAACCAGAAAAATGTTCCAAATCTAGATGGCAAGGTAAAATTTGAACCCAATTGGTTGGGACCATTCATCATCACAACAAGCTACAAGTCAGGGGCATATCAGTTATCAACACATGAAGGGGAACCTCTGCAAGAGCCCATGAACAACTCCCATCTCAAAAAGTTTTATGCCTAATCCTTCCAGGGTATAAAACCAAAAAAAAAAGAAGAAAATTTCCTGAAAAAATGGTCACCTTGACAAAAACCTGGCAAATAGGCATCTTGGTGACAACAAAATAAGAAAAAAAGAAAAAAAGAAAAAAAATAGAAAAAGGATTAAAAACAGTAAAGAAAAAAATCGTCCTCTAGTGAAAACCACTTTGGTGGTGCTTTGGGCAAGTACCTTGGTGAAAACTTTGAAAATAGGCACCTTGTGTAAATAAGCACGTTCCATCCACCAAGATCTCGATGGCTTGTTCTGTATCATCCATCCATAACGCTTCCATCATCCATTCGTATCTGCATCATAGCTTGGTCATGTGTTCATGTCATGATCCCTCCTAGTACTACTTAGCCCATGTTCAAGGTCAGTTTGTCTTGCCTATATTAGAGTAGTCTATTGCATCACGTTGAGGGAATGTTCTCTTTGGATTAGATTTGTGTATATTCTTGAAGTCTTCCCTAAAATAGAAAATCCAAAAACATCAAAAAATCAAAAAAATCCAAAAACATAAAAAAATCAGAAAAATCCAAAAACATCATAAAATCATAAAATCCAAAAACATTCATAAAAACAAAATAACATAAAAACATTCAAAACATTCAAAATCCAAAAATTGGTCAAAATCTCAGTCGAAAATTCAAAAACAAAGTCATCTTGTTGAACTACATTGTCTCGGAGCTCTGAACATAGGCAAGGTTGATCTTTGATCATCCCCCGAGACACTTAGGTCTGTCCTTTAGGAGTCCATCATAATAAACTGGCAATCCATCTGTTCATATCTCATTAATAATCGAGTCTATGTCAATTGAACTACATGGTCTCTGCATGTATAACATAGGCAGGTTAAGTTTTTGATCAGTCCCCGAGGTCCCTTGGATAGGTCTTTAGGTTAGTCTCTTGCTCAAAATCTCAAAAAACCCCCAAAACATTGGAAAATCAGAAAATCAAAACATTTGCAAAATCTCAAAAATACCAAAAATAGCCTCAAAACATTTCAAAAAACTCCAAAAACATCCAAATATTTGAAAAAATCCATCTGTCCCCATCCCACTTTCATTTGAAATAAGCATCACTTATAATAAATCATCGTCACCTCCAACCTTTGGTGGAACAGTCGAAAACTCAAACGTCAAGGTCTCAAGTCTAGGTCAATACATAAACAAGTTGGTCAACTCTTTCTATCAATAGCCTATCATCCAATTAGTCCCAAATCAATCATATGATATCATCATGTCCTAGGATGCATCCTTCCTACAATGGACATCAACATCAGGCATCATCGTAGTTTAGTCTTGGCTAACGGTATTGAAGAACATTAGCTTGTTTGTGTGCTTTATCTTTGTCTTTTGACTTGTCTTTTGCACTCATTTCAATGACCTCTCGATGATGTCCCAAACAAGGGGATTTAGAGAGAAAGAAATGGGGCAACGATCATTATCTTTTTATCTGCTATGCTTGTGGGATATTCTTGTAATATAACTTGGTCATACGTGCTTTGTTTGGGTGTAGGGAAGATGTTCTAGTTGTCTTGTTGACCACATAGGAAGGCTTGCCTTTCTATGTTTTGGTCTGAGATGTTTGGAGTATTTGAACTGGATTTTGAATAGGGTTTCGTGTGTTATGTGTGAATAGGAGTATTCCTATCTAATTGTCAAGTCAAGGTCCATCACACTAGGTGCAACGCCATCCTAGTTCTTTATACCTTGATGCATCGTGCCTGTGTATTATCAAACATAAGGTAAAGGGTCCTCTTAAAATCTCAATCCTTGGTAAGAAAATCATCATCATCATCATCATCATCATCTTTTGACTTGTTGGAGTCTCTTACTTTCTTCTATCTTATTTCCGCGCTAACATGGTACCATGATAGTTAATCACAAATCATTGCCATTGCATCCGTCCTACATCCACAAACCATCAACATAATGCATATCATATCATAACATATAGGAAATACTGACCATCTCACATGCATTGCATTTTATCATTGATTGGTTATTCTAAGCATCTCATAAACCATACATTTGCATTCATTGCATAAGCATAAAGGGAACCATCACATAGGCATTATTAACTCATATCATGTACATTGCCAAAGCATCCATTGCATCATTACATATACATAATAATTTTACTCATTTGCATCTAGTACATAATCATATAACATCATATGCATATCATCCATTTATAAACATTTTCATTCATGAGCATCATATCATGACATACACATCAACACATAGGCATTAAATGCATCATCACATAGGTGTTATAATAAAAGCATCATCACATCATATCATTTGCATCATCATGTCATCCATAAATGCATCACCATATATGAAAAATAAATAAAAAGATGGAATTTCATACATTTTATCATCATCATCCATTGAGCATCATAAATCTGTTAGTCTAAGCATTCACATATCATAACATTTGCATACACCATCATAAAAAGATACTGAAAAAAGAAATGCATCCATAAATCATTGCATCACAACATAAACATCATAGTATCATACATCACATTGCATCACATAAATATAGAATCATTGCATATAGATCATCACATATAGAAAGTAAAAGCATCCATCATAATGCATAAATAGAATAGAACACATCACATCAGATCAAAACATCTCATATCATCATATATCATCAAAATAATATACACTGTCATGGTATAAGATCAGGATCAAGTATATGGTACAATCAATACAAGTACAATCGCCCATGGGGCTATCAAAACCAAGCCTGTGGATCTCAAAAAGAATAATATAAGCTAACCCTACTGGTTGCTCCCCTCCCCACCCGACCTCTCCCCATTCTCCTCTAGAGGCCTGTACCCTATTTGTTGCGAATAATCAGGAGCTCATTACACTCGAGGCACAACATGGTGGTAATGTACATGATAATACTTGGCCACTTGAATGACGTCTTTGTAGGCCCTCATGGATACTATGCTCTGGGAGGAGGATGCAACCATACTCTCTTACTACTGCCACTGACCCATCTCCTATGTGGCCTATAGCTCAATAGCCTACTGCTACTAGATGGCCTAGTCTCTCTCCGCCATCAAGGTCAAGACTTGTTTTCTTGCTTGGTCTCTCTCTGTGATCAAACCATGTATCTACGCCTATAGCTATAATATCTTCCCATCTCTTAGGTCTGGCTGTGGTGGTGGTTGGTCCTTATGACCATCTCTTGGGGGAGTCTACTTCCTATCCTGATCCTAGTGACCATCCTTGGGCTGATCTTGGCCATCCCTCTGATCTCCGTGCTGCTTGGCCTACTGCTCTGGTTGACCTCTGCCTCCTCCTATACCCTGACTGCCATCCCCATCTTTGTCTCTGTCACCATCTCCCCTGCCTCCTTGGCCCCATCCCTATCCTGTAGCTCAGCCCCTGGGTCTCCTTCGCAGTAGCTATGCACCAGGCACTATCAATCGAACTGGTGATAAGAACTAATCCTTGTATTCCTTTGTCATACCCGAGTTTTCCTGTCCCTGATCATAAGGCGATGGCCTAGCCACTAGCTACATAAAGCTTTACATTGCATCTTCTACCAGGATCGGTTGACCCCATGTCATCTCCCTCATAGTACGGGAAAAGATAGCCACATACTGGTCATCGAGACTATCATGTGTGTCCCCAAACTAGTAATCAATGCGGTCTAGAAGGTATCTCTCTATCATGGTATGCTCGTGGCCCTGCATCAATCGATCCTACTTGAAAAAGAATAGTTGTTGAACATCGTCATACCAAGCCGACTGCCCAAGGTAAGGCCTCCAAGTGAAAATTGTCATCTCATCGATGACTCACCGCCAGTGTTGAATGCATGTTGCTCCTGTATGAGAAAAAGTCAATGCACCCCTATACCTCTAGATAACTGGATCATCTAGATCCATATCAACCTATGTAACTCTAACAGGGTGGAGCACTGAAATTTGTTCCTAGGCCCAAATGTGTAGCAATGTGACTCCAGATCTGATAGCCCAACTATCATAGTATGCAAATTCGTGTAGATCATTGTACAGGGAAGCCAACATCACTAGCCTCGAGGAAAAGAACTCCCTTCGCTAGAGCATCTGCTCCCAAGAAAGCCCCCATCTTGGACTAAAATATTGGTTGTGTCGATCTCATGCCACGATCCTTGAGATTATCGCAACAACTATCAATCTGAAAGATGGTACCTGTGTCGTGTATCGCTCAAGCTCGATCTATCCCTCTAAGAAGATGATCTTGTCAAGGCACATGATTTCATAGCACATGTCTCTAATGACATCCACATTATAGATAACTCACTCTCCATGGATGGAAAAATTCAGAATGCACCACACGTCCTATAGGGTCACTGTAGCCTCGCCTATGGGAACATGGAACAAGGAAGTCTCATTGTGCCAGCACTTTTCCAATGTTGTCTTAAGGCCCAGATATGTTTGGATGACTGGGGAATATGCCACATACCATGATTTGATCGCCCCTAGGTGCTCCTGGAGTACCTTGTGCAGTGGGGTGTCCTAGGTCAATCTACTCAAAATGGATGATCTGTGCTCATGTGAATTGACTAGCTCCACGTCCTCTTGCATTAGGAAAGTCACCGCATCAGGTTTCGTGAAAAATTATGATCCTGTTTGAAGTTGGCACAACCAAATCAACATATGCATCACTATTTGCATATTTGTCACAGTTTGAAGAGGTCAACGGTGCTATATGGCACCACTAAGAGCCTAAAAGTTCCAAACTCTGCCACCGCGGCGCAGTTTGAAAGCAACCTAGTTTGACCCCTAAGACCTAAATTCCAAAGAGGATTGTCGTTGTGCTATTTTCAAGTGTGGCACACTTTGAAAGAAAAACCCTAATTCTAAACTCCGCCATCATGGCACAAATCTCATAAGTGGCACAATTTGGGCCCACATGGTGCTGATTTGAGATTTCAGTGACATTATATAGCACCGCTTGACTTTGTTGACCACTAGATGCTAATAAATGCACTCGAAAATAAAAAAATGAAATTGGGGCAAGATGACTTATCGTTGGTCCTATGCCAGGAAGCCTTTGTTACACTCGCACGTGCTCGGAAATGTGGTGGGGAAGCACACATTGCGCCATCTCGATCAATACTCAGAGCTCAAATCACAGGAATTCTAAAGGCTATGTGTGCAAATGAATTGGAAGTGGCCCCTTGAGGCCTATTTAAGCCTAAAAGTTAGGGATTTTTTACCCTGTTTAGCCATCCAGCTAGGGCTCTAGACCCCTAGCTCTATTTTCACCCAACTGAAGGCCGTTTTGCATCGCTTTTTCATGTTTTTGCATGTTTTTGGCATTTTGGAACCTTTTTGGACCCGTCGAGCACCTTGTCCTCTTTTTTTGTGAGATCACCCAAAAATCAAAAGAATTTGTCTGATCTTTTGAGGGGGCAGTATATCAGCATGTTTCTTCTCGCTGGGGCAGCAATGGGGCATTTTAAAAAATTGACAAAATTTTGAATTTTGGTCGAGACAGGTTATTCCAGGACTTGAACCAAAACAGCGAGTACTTTGCTTTAAAGAGGGGCAAAATGTAGACACAGAAAACATACCAATCACACTTGATCCTGATTACTAACACCGCTTCGTCCTGAATCATCCCCATTGCTAATCATTTAATTAGATAGTTTGTATTTGATTAAGTTCATCATATTTCATCCCTTAATTAAATAAATCAACTTTATCTAATTAAGTCATCATCTCTTGTTAATTAAATAAATCAATGTTATTTAATTAACCTTATAGTCTCTATTTAATTAAATAATCCATTTTATTTAATTAAATTTCTAAAGTCATCCTATTAAATTAAATCAATCTTTATTTAATTTAATCTAACATCAAAATGGCCATTTTCCACATCAAAATGGCACCAATTCCCCCATGGGATTGAGATTTTTCATGCTTTAATAGGATTTAATTGTTTTCTTTGTTTTGTTCTTCATTCATTTCCTATTTTGAGCATTATAAATTAATTCTATGGGGAATCTTAGTTCTAACTTGCATATGTGACTAACATTGTGTTTTTTCATTTTATTTGTGCAGGTCTAGGATTGGGGTTCACAGGTTTCTCACTTGATGTGTTCTTTGTTGAGGATGATGGTAGAATGGAAGGGTCAACATATAAGATTGAATGGAAGGATATGTCATTTCTAGGTATGTGTTGGATCTTATTATACTTCTCCTCCAAATTTTCACAAAAGTGGAAGGGTTCAAGATCAATGTATAGTGTTACCTGTTTTCCTTCTTGGGGAAATTTTAGGCATTGGTGAAAGTTCAATGTTACCATTTGTAATGCATGGATGCAAGGGAATCCTACGAGGAGATTATATGGAAACTCAAGGTCAAGTACTTGACATGTAGTTTCTATGATGGCTGGTCCTCTCTGCACTAGTAGCCTGACCGTCCCTTCTAATTTCCTCTCAAGGTCATCATAGGCCCTTATAGTAATGCTCTTTCCCTTTTCTATGAAATCATCAAAATGCCCCAACTATTTGATGAATTTTAAGGTACATAGATGTTTAGACCTACACCATTATCTATCAACACTCATTTGACCATGTTTTTGTGAACACCAACCTCTATGTAGAGAGCTTGGTTGTGGAATGTTCTTTGTGGAAGATCTTTCTCAAGAAAGACTAAATGATTGTTGGCCATGATTTTTCCAACCATTTCTTGGAACTAATTAGGATTGAGATCATTACAGATTGATGCTTCCAATTCTTTTTCCAAAATCACCTTATGTGCAGGTGATAGTTTTAGCAATTCTAGGATTGAGATTAAGGTCAGGGTCTTCTTCAGTTGTTTCACAATGTTGTATTCATTCAATGACTTGGAAATGGGTTTAGGAGGGGCTACCTGTATTGTAACTCTCCCTCAAAAAGTGGTTATGTTACAGTTGTTTTCTTCACCTCATATAGTCACTACATTTTCTCTATTCTCATCATCTTGTGAGAGGGTTCCTAAAATTGTGTCACCATACATGCAGTTAGAATTATGGTAATCCTGTTCCTTTCCTTTGTCATTCCTTTTAGCATGGTTTTGGATTGGGTTCATATATATTTGAAGGTCCTTCTTTCTGAGATGATGTTTGACATCCACTTCTCCTTTGTCTATCAAGTTTTGGATGAGGTGCTTGAGTCTCATGCAATTGTTTGTTGTGTGTCCTTTGATTTTATGGAATTCAAACAAGTCCTCATTGTACCATGGTGTTTTGAAGCTAGGATCCTCATAGTTTTGGTGATCATTAAGCTTAATGAGATTTTGTTGCACTACCTTATGCATGACTGTCTCAAGTGGCTCTCCTAGTACCGTGAACTTCCTCGGTTGATCATATTGCCTCTATTTCCCACCCTGATTCATTTGTTGGTTGACTACTTGATTGTTCTTAGGATAGATAATTGGTTGTTTTGTGTACTATTTGGAACATATCTTGTTTGTGCCACTTTCAGTTTGTTTTGAGGTGTGTTTTGTGCATTCCATAGTGCTCTAGCATCAACTACTCAATCATTTGTAAAGTTCTTGTTCTTTTCCTAGATCTTAGGTTTATCATTTTAACTAGAGGGACTTTATTTCAAGCTATTCAATTTAAGGACTCCCCTTGCTATGAGGGATCTCTCAATATGTAATCCTTTTTCAATAGTTTCTTCAAAGTTTATAGGACATAACATAGTGAGTTGGCAGTTGATCTTGGGTAGGACATTTGAGATGAAGATATCTACCAATTCCTTGTCGGGAATAGGCCATTTGCATTGACTAGATTTGTGCCTCCATCTCTTTAGGTAGGAGGTAAAGGAATATCCTTGAATTTTTTTAATTTTGTATAAATTTGTGAGGGTGATTTCTTTCTCTATGTTGAATGAGAAGTAGCTTATGAATTTGCTAGATAGTTTGTCGAAGGTTTTAATTCTCAATGATAAATGGGAAAACCGCTCCATAGCATGACTTGTAAGACTATGTGGAAAGAGCCTCATGAGTTAAGAGTTTTTTTTTTGTACTTCCATACATGATACTAAAAAATCTTGTATGTGTTCTACTGGATCTCCTTTTCCTTTGTACTTGTCGAACTTGGGTATTTAAATTTTTTTTGGAAAGGGTAGCATAGTGATGGAATGATCAAATGGGAACAAACATATTTCCTATAGGGTATAGTTCTTCTTTTTTTTCCCTACTTACATGCCTGATATTATCTGATTCATCACCTCTATTTGTAGTTCCATCTCAATCTTTGGTACATTTCTTTGCAAGTCTTGCATGTAATAGCCTTGTTGTCCTACACTATTTTTTTGGTCATAAGTTGGATAGAACAGGGGAATTAGACCTTGGTAGCCATTTTTAACATAGGTTGAGTTAGGTCCTTGCTCAGTGTAAGGAGGGTTAGCTCCTTGTTGAGTTTAAGGAAGGTTAGCTCCTTGTTGCTAGGATGAATTATATTGAAGGTTACCCTATTGATGTGTTAGCAAGACACCTTGTTGGTAGAATGAATTAGGAAGGGTGCCATGTGGCACCCCTTATTTTTGGGACACAATGTTTTGAAGGTTACCTTGATGATGCATTAACGAGACACCTTGTTGATAGGATGAATTGGGAACGGTACCATGTGGTACACCTTGTTGTTGGGGTGAACTATACTAAAGGTTTCCCTGATGCTGCATTGATGGGTTACCTTGTTGATGGGATGAACTCAGAAGGGTACCCTATGGCACACCTTTTTGTTGAGGTGAACTATACTAAGGGATTCCATGATGGTGTGTTGGTGGGTTAACTTGTTGATGGGACAAACTTAGAAGGGTACCCTATGGCACACCTTGTCATTGGGAAAAACTATACCGAAGGTTTCCTTGATGGTGCATTGGAAGGTTACCTTGTTGATGGTATGAACTCAGAAGGGTACCCTATGGAACACCTTGTTTTTGGGTAAAACTATACTAAATAATTCCCTAATGGTGCATTCGTGGGTTACCTTGTTGATGGGACGAACTCTGAAGGGTACCTTGTGGCACACCTTGTTGTTGGGGTGAACTATACTAAAGGTTTCCTTGATGGTGCATTGGTAGGTTACTTTGTTGATGGGATGAACTCAAAAGGGTACCATATGGACCATCTTGTTTTTGGGGAAAACTATACTGAAGGTTTCCCTGATGGTGCATTGGTGGGTTACCTTGTTTGTGGGATGAGCTATACTAAAAATTTCCCTTATGGTGTGTTGGCGGGCTACCTTGTTGAGGGGATGAACTAGGAAGGGTACCATGTGGTACACCTTGTTGTTGGGGAAAAATTAGAATGGTACCCTATGGCGCACCTTGTTGTTGGTACTGATATGGAAGGGGACCCTATGGTCCAAATTGTTGATGGTACTGCTGATTGGGAAGGGGACCTTGTGGTCCACTTTGTTGATGGTGTTGTTGAAGGGGACCCTATGGTCCACCTTGTTGAGGGTACTGTATGTTTTGAGAAGGATCGACATACAAAGCATTTTGAGGTACATATTTTCCTAGTGGAGGATTGCTGGCTTGTAGTACATACTAGGATGGACCTCCTTGATACTGTTGGGCCACTACTGCATGTTCAATTTGAGTTAGTTTTCTGTACAATGGGTTTTCCATTGGTTGACCATTGTTTTGTGAGAATATGGGTGGCATATTTGGAATTTCTATGGGTTCAGATATTTATCTCACAACTATGTTATCCCATAAGGGAATGAGGTTAGTATCTTTGAGAGACTCCATGTCAAAGTATTTTGGTAATTTAGCACCACTCTATGCACACTTGAAGAAGTAAGAATTTGGGTCCTTTTTCAACAATTTTTCCATCAGTCTAAGCACTTTGGGTTTGTTGGAATGTTGAAATAGTTCCTCATTATTTATTTCCTCCTTAATATCCACTTCTTCTATGAGTACTCTATTTGGGTTCTGGTTTGATTGTTCCATCATTTCTTGTCATTTGTAGTTTATCTCTTCCTCACTAAATGTGTCTTTATATGTGGGTCTCTTTTTTGGTGTTTCAAGGTCACTTGGTTTGTAGCCCCATGGGTCACCTTCATCGTTCATGGTGTTTTATGGTGGTATGTTGGCATTGCTTTCATTTTCTTCCATGTTCTTTCTATGTTGTGATCACATAGTTGTCATAAACAACTGCCAAGCTTTTGTGAGAATTTTTGTGACTCCTAGATACAAAAAAAGAATGAGTTTATTTTTTCATATTTTTTATATTGAGTATTCAAGTCTAGTTGGGCCATTGCAAAGCGTAAATATAAATTTCTTAGTTGATTCTCATGATTGTGGTAAGTTCTCAAGATGTGTCCTTTGGAAAAATTTAGACTAGGACGGTTCTTTGAAAGTCAGAATATGGATTTTTATATAAGGATTTTTCTCTTGTCAGAGATCATGAAGGATGGATACCTATTTCCATGTAGGAGGTGGTAACATAGGTCTTCTGAGTGCTAGGTTTTCTTTCTCTTCCTCTTTATCTAATATGTTTGCTACATTTCTCCACTAGTTTGGTGTTTAGTTCTTCTCAAATATGAAGGTCCTTAAACTACTAATGATATTAGTTTTTTCGCCTTCAATGTGTGTGAGTCTTGGTTGTAAGATTGGTGCTATAAGTTTCAGTTGTTGAATTGGAGCAATTGGTCGCCAAATGGTCATAAGGTGAATGTGTGGATGTTTTGATATGGTTGTTATGAAGCTCAAGACCCTACATTTTGAGTATTTTTTTGATGTAGAGTAGGGAGGATTTTATTAGAAAAAACACTATTCAATCAATTTGAAACAACCTTTTCACCTTTAAGACCCTAACTTGATGACTTCTCACAATTTCTCCATTTTTGTCTTGTAGTATTCTAAACAGTGTTTTGTGACCATAACTTTCAAAAGAACTTGAAAACCCACAAACCCAAGCCTGTTTTAGATACCCATTAAGCTCTTTAGAAACATATCTCAAAATATCATAGGGTTTCTTTGGAACATATCCCTCAAATCTTTACTGCTACGCTACCCTTAAGCCTAATGTGGCCACTTTTACAAAGAATTTTTTTGAATCTCTTCACCCAATCCACCAAACCCTATTCCAATTCTCTCAATAGGTCACAAATGGTCTAAATCAAAAACTTTTATCAATAGAAACAACCACAAGTTCATCAACCTACAAAACCCATACTTAGGCCTATTAGGCTTGCTACATAGGGGTTTATTGAAACTACAAACTCCAAGCCTCCACTCTACAAACCAATGCTTAAAACACATCAAATTGGACCTAAACATTATTTTCCCACCTTTACATGACCAATTCCAAGAACTTTTGAACAAACCCTAGCATCTACACCTCTCTTTTGCTTGAAAACATGTGAAATTCACCCTAGGGCATCACCATATTAGCCCAAAAACCTCCTTCTCTGCCTCTAACAACCTTCAAACATGAAAGAGAAACCTAATTAACACCATTCCACCAATTTTTAGAGGGTTCCATCAGTGGAATGGTCATCTATGCCATTTTCTTACTCTCAAACCCACAAAATAGGGTTTTCAACCCGCCTACAATATTTTGCCTCTAAAATCCTCCTAACTTGATTAAATTTAGTCAAATAAAAACTAGGACACTCTTAGTTCAAGCCTCCATCAAATTAAATAGCATTTAGATCAATATTACATTGTACAAAATCATACAATAACCTATAGCAGCAAAATTAAATGAAAACACACAGAAAATAGAAGGTTTCTTATTGCTTTCTGAAAAAAATGAGAACCAGAACCCTATCTCAAGGTTTGTGAGGCATATTTAAATCCTAAAAACCAAAAATAAACTAACACAACAAACCCTAATATCATTTTTAACTACTTGACCATTGGAATTCCATTTTTTGCATTCTTGCATTCTTGCACGACAACATTTGGAAGATTTTAAAACATTTACAAAATGGACCCCATATGACTCCAAGTACATTGAAAATGGTCTGTTATGACCTTATTACATCACACTTAGAATCTAAACACCTAAAACCAAACACAAGACCTTATTTACAAAAATTGATATGGTGCCTCTGCACCATACACCCAGATAGAAAAAGGACTCAAGTCCCTTGAGGACTATATTGTACTAAATCATGCTTGATCACTTCATCTCTTTGATCTACCAATGTCCTTTCATCTAGTAACCCTTTCCATTGGATAAAATACTAAAAATTAGAATTATCCTTTGCATTTGTGAACTCTTTGCCACCTAGAAATTGCTCCAACTTGAACAACCTACTTGATGGATGTTGTCTGACCTTATTTTCATTTGGAAATGATGTTAAACCTTCTTGAGAACTTGCTAACATACCTCTACCATCTTTACCATGAACTGTCTTCTTCCTTACCTTTGTTGCATGCTTGAACTTACCCACATATCCTTGTAATTCACCTTTGATCTCTTCATCATTTCCTTTTATCTATTCCACATGTTGTGGTGCATCTACATTTGTTGTTTTATCAGACCTATGAGCCTCTACCAAAACATGAATGAATTGGCCAATATCTCCTTTTAAAACCAAGGAATGGAACACCTCCTTTACCTTCCTAGCAACATACTCTTCAAAATAATCTTGAATATTCAAGATCAATTCGTCCTTGACCTTCTCCATATCTATTTTTGACACCAACTCATCATCTTTTTCCTCCAACATTGAATCATTTTCCAAACCTGTTGTCTTAGCATCTTCATTTTTAGTGGTGTTTGCAAACTCCTCATTTTTCTCTTCCTCAAGCTTTATAAACTCTTTCTTACATAACATTATCAACTTAGCTTCCTTACCTTGTCCTTTATGATCTTCTACCAATGGATTTAATGTAAAAGTGATTCCATCTTTCTCAATCTCATAGTATTATTTCTACCATCATACATTGCATGTCTATCAAACTGCCATGGTCTTCGAAGCAACAAGTGGAACACATCCATAGGAAACACATCACAAAGAATTTTTTCCTTATATCCACAATATTAAAATCACCCCAAGCTTGCTCATTCACCAAAACAAATTGACTTTTTAAGGTGTTTCATGTGGTATCTTTTCCAACTTGAGTTTATCAACCATTTCTATGGACACCATGTTATTAGTACTTCCAGAGTCTATTACTACTTTACATACCTTTCCCATGTACTTGCAAGTGGTCTTGAATAGTGTCCTTTGGGTTGGCTTCTTCTCCTTGGATGCTTTGAGGAGTGTTCTTCTAACCATCAAGGATTCTCCAACTTCTGGAGCAACAAGCTGATTAGGAGAGTTAACACTCTCACAATCTTCGTCTTGCACCAACTGAACTCTTTTATCACCACCAGTTGAAGTAGAAGCTTGTTTATTTGGACACTTCCATGCTTGATGGCCAAACTAATTGCAATGATAGAATATTCCTAAAAATGTTCTTGAACCTCTACCTTGTCCACCAAATCTTACTCTAAAGCCTCTAAATCCACCTCTTTGATCAACAACTTGGTCTTTGCTTTTACTTGCATCTTCTTGATCTTCATAAGAGTTCCTTGAACCTCTTCCTTGTCTTTCTTGCCTTCTTTTTAACTTATCTTCTACCCTAGCAGCCAATTGAAAACATTCTTCAACTGTCCTAGGAGTAGCAAGACTCAATTCATCCTAAATTTGGAACCTCAAACCATTCATATACCTTGCTATCATTTAATTTTCATCTTGAACATGACCATCCCTAATACTTAATTTGTGAAATTTTTTAGTGTAGGCCATGACATCCTTTTCCTTCTGCTTTAAGTTTTGCAACTTCTTAAAAGTTTGAATTGCATGATCACCTGGCAAGAATTGGCTCTTAATCTATGACACCACTCTATCCCATGAACTGATTTTTGTTTTTCCATTTTTCACTCTTTCCTCCTGCACATAGTTCCACCAGGTTAGAGCAGGGCCTTTCAACTTAGTCTTAGCAAACTTTACCTTCTATTCTTCTACAACCTCCTTGTACTCAAAGTAATTATCCAGTGCATCTATCAAATCCAATACTTCTTCAGCATCTTACTTTCCACTATACATTGTAAAATCTATTTTCACCTTAGAAGCATCTTCTCTAACAACCTTCAACATCTTAACCATCCTTCTTTCATCAGGGTCCAACTCATCATCACCTTGGTCTCTTCCACGAGGGTTTTCATTCAAAGCCTCTTCCTCTTTAGTGGCCTTTCCTCTCCTTTGATTTGTTTCAAATGCTGCAAGTCTGGCTAATACTACTTCTTGAGACTCCATCATTCTTATCTCTCTAGCAATGACTCCACTTCCTTTAGAAGGCATCTTTCCTTCTTCAAAATGCAATTTTCCCTCTTCAAGCTCCAAACTTCTTCCCTCAAAAGATCCAAACCTATGCTCTGATACCACTTGATGTAGAGAAGGGAAGATTTTATCAAAACAAACACTATTTAATCAATTTGAAACAACCTTTTCACCTTTAAGACCCTAACTTGGTGACTTCTCACAATTTCTCCATTTTTGTCTTGTAGTATTCCAAACAGTGTTTTCTGACCGTAACTTTAAATTTTTTTTGAAAACCCACAAACCTAAGCTTGTTTAAAATACCCATTAATCTCTTTAGAAAAATATCTCAAAATATCACAAGGTTTCTTTGGAACATATCCCTCAAATATCTGTTGCTACGTTACCCTTAAGCCTAATTAGGCCAGTTTTACAAAGCAACTTTGTGAATCTCTTCACCCAATCCACCAAACCATATTCTAATTTTCTCAATAGGTCATAAATGGTTTGAATCCACAACTTTTATCAATAGAAACAACCATAAGTTCATCAAACTACAAAACCCTTACTTAGGCCTATCAGGCTTGCCATAGAGGGGTTTACTGAAACTACAAACTCCAAGCCTCCACTCTACAAACCAACACTTCAATCACATCAAATTGGACTTGCACAATATTTTCCCACCTTTACCTAACCAATTCCAAGAACTTTTTAACAAACACTAGCATCTACATCTCTCTTTTGCTTGAAAACATGTGAAATTCACCCTAGGGCATCACCATATTAGCCCAAAAACCTCCTTCTCTACCTCTAACAATCTACAAAAATGAAATAGAAACCTAATTAACACCATTCCATCAATTTTTAGAGGGTTCCATTGGTGGAATGGTCATCTATGCCATTTTCTTACTCTCAAACCCACAAAATAGGGTTTTCAACCCGTGTACAATATTTTGTCCCTAAAATCCTCCTAACTTGATGAAATTCAATCAAATAAAAACTAGGAAACTCTTAGTTCAAGCCTCCATCAAGTTCAATAGCCTTTAGATCAGTATTCCATTATATGAAATCGTACAGTAACCTGTAGCAGCAAAATTGAATGAAAACATAGAAAATGGAAGGTTTCTTATTGCTTTCCAACAAAAATGAACACCAAAACCATGCCTCAAGTTTTGTGAGTCATATTTAAATCCTACACACCAAAAATCAACTAACACAACTGACCCTAATGACCTTTTGAGCTACTTGACTGTTCGACTTCCATTTTTTGGATTTTGCATTCTTGCACATGACAACATTTGCAAGATTTTACAACATTTACAAAATGGACCCCATATGACTCCAAGTACATTGAAAATCATCTATTATGACCTTATTACATCACACATAGAATATAAACACCTAAAACCAAACATAAGAACTTATTTACAACAATTGACATGGTACCCCTACACCATGTTTTGAGGTGACATTATTCTAGGAACTCAAAATGTTGAAAGGCATGAATTGATATTTGCTTCTTCTTCTAGAGGATATATTGTGGAAAATATTATTTGACCTAGCCTTGAGGTTCAAGTAACTATTGATATCTTAGAAATGTGGGTGAGGGAATAATCTAGGTTTGTTTGTTTTGATTCTAATTTCCAAAAGTATGATGGAATGTTGGGAGTGGATGAAGGACTATATGACCTATCTAGGTTTCCAATTGTTTGTTCTAACCAGGATCCTCTAAGCATCTTTGGATTTTCTTTCTTATTTTCAGTAGGATAGAGTAGAAGCGATGGGTTTTGAGCAAAAGTGATAAACTGTGAGCAAGAGCGGTCAGTTTTATCAACTACGACCTGAAATTTTTCAAGTGCACTGGATTTTGAGAAGCAAGTGTGAGTAGAAGTATCAAGTATGACCTTTGCATGTATTTTTCCAATGTGGTGAATTAATCAATCAAAAGTGAGATATTTTCCAAGTACGAGTAGATTTCCGGTAAGTGTGCTAGAAATTTTTTGGTAAGTGCGTCATAAAAATATTGAGTGTGGCTAGTTTTCTAGAAAATGCACTGATTTTGTAAAATGCGTCACTTTTTTATCAATGGAGTTTATGGGGCATAGATAAAAAGTGATATTTTTCTAACAAGTGTGACCAATTCTTGGTCAAATGTGCTAGAAACAATAGAAAAAGTGGCCTTTGTTCAAACTTGTCTTCTAGTTTTAGTATTTGGCTATAGCATTGATGTTTTTCTTGTAGTTTTTGGATGTCTTGATCTGTTTCTAGATGTGGCAAGTGATACAACAATTTTTGACTAACTCAAAAAGCATGTACTTGTGTGACCTGTATGTCTATGGCTTTGAGTGTGAAATCACGATACCCAAGCCATAGTTTCCAACATTTACTTTGAGCCAGTGTAGCCTAAAATTAAAGCTTGAATATTCAAAAACCTTTAAGTAGATCCTTAAGGAGTACAAATATAGGGCTTCTTTTAAAATCATACACTAAGTCAAAGGGTTTGTGATTTAACCATCATGTTTAGTGTTTGTTTTGATATGTTCATTTTAAATTCAACCATAGTGTTTTGATGTTTTGAACATATTTGGCAATTTTTCAATGAAAACAAAGTACACCCTAGGGATAGGCACTTCTTCCTAGGTGAGCTTATCTCATACCCCAAAGGGATGATTTTACATGCAACAAATGGAGAGGCTTTGTATGCTCAACCATAAGTTAGACTTGGTAAGTAACCTCTCGGAAGTAAATTCTAATGCACCACTTCAGAGTATGATTTGCATAAAAGGGGTAGCTTCTACAAACATTTGGCTCTTAGTAACATTTTGGGATTATTAGTTTTAGATGCCTATACATGCGGTGATTCACTCAATTAAGAGGCCTCCTATCCCTTTCAAGTTTTAACGTATCACATGGATATTGGGGGAGACATTTTTAAGTATAAAACAACATCACCTAGTGGGTGAGAACTTTCCTCACACCCGTAATAATTTGTATAGTGGACCAAAATAGAGTACCACTTGGGTTTCCTTTGAGTTCTCCAATGTGGGATGTGTCTCAAAAGGTAGGCCCTCTAAAAGGGTATGCTTTGAAAATAGTGCAACACTCAAGATGATTTTTGTCACCCAAGATCACCAAAAAGGTACCAGGGGAGAGGATAGTCACCTAGTTTTCCAAACACGAAAAAAACCATATGCAATTCATTGTATTATTTATTTTAAGCACCTCAAGCGGTTCTATCCACAATAAATGAATTTAAAGTGTGTACAGGATAGCAGTTGTTCCTTTTAAAGCACCCAATGGAAGTGTTTTGGATATCAGTCGATGAGATAGAAAATGTGCAAAACAAAGAATGACTTGTTCATTTTTAAGCCCAAAATTTGAGTGTTCCTAGATGCTAGTCTTATTTGGTCAACAAAAATGAATTCGAGCATTTGTCAATAAAGGGAAATCTCTTGGTCAAAAAAGAATCAAACATTCAGAGTAAAACTAGGTGAAGACTTCAAAACATCCATTTTTAGAGCACCAATTTGAAAGTGTTTGTTTGTGGGGTTCGTTTTAAGCACCAAATGAGTGTTCTCTATCTATGAAAGCTTTGAAAGATTCATTTCTTTAGAGCACTAAATTGAAACGTGTTTTTTTTTTAGTTCTTTTTAAGCACCAAATGAAATCATTCTCTAACTTAAGAAAGCTTTAAAAGATTCATTTTAAAGCACTTAAATCAAAATGTGTTTTATTTGTGAGTTCTTTTTAAGCATCAAATGAAATCATTATCTAACTTAAGAAAGTTTTACAAGATTCATTTTAAAGCACTTAAATTGAAATGTGTTTTGTTTGTGAGTTATTTTTAAGCACCAAATTAAAATTTCCTAACTCAAGAAAGTTGTGAAAATTGTAACTTCTTCGACCATTCCTCTTCCCTACAAAAAAAGTGTTAATGGTTTCTCATAACTCTACCAATCTTGCATACACACACATTGGTAGCTATCACACATTCTAATCAGGCACTTGTTAGCATCAACAATCATAATTCAACTTGCAGATCTTGGACATAGGTTTAACATGGTAAAAGTGTAGAACAAGAAAAAGTGCCCTTTTTTAGAGAGCAAAGGCACTAAAAAAAATCAAGAGTGCCCTCTATCAAAAGATAAAAGCGTTGAAAAATGTCAATATTGAAAAAATAGGGTCAAGTGCGTAAAAAATAGAGTCAAGTGTGCCAGTTCCATGAAATCAAATGCAGATGTTTTCTGGAACCTGTCCGTGGAGATTTTTCCAGAGCACTTATGGAAACTACAACATCAAATGTAGCTCATAAAATTGTTAGTTTTAAGGACCAAGGTCCCATCAGGTGTGCCAAAATGTGTGAGGGGGAAAATCTAAGAGTGTAAAAAAGATAAATACAAATGAAGTAGAAATTGATCTAAATCAAAATAAATAAATATAGATCTATTCCTTCACTCACAAAATGAAATTATAAAGCTAATGAATTCAAGAACGTTATTGAAAGAAAACAATAAACATGAACTCAAAATAATATAATCTTACCATCCTGTGTCAGAGTGTATTAGCAAGATGTTGGGTTGTTCATATCGCTATGAAGCCTCCATTGTTGTGTGCGAGAGCTTTGAAGAACGATGCATGTGTTGATTGAAGAAATGTGTTGAAGTGTTGTCAATGTTGGTTATGATCTCGGTAGTACTTCGTTGTGCAAGACAGGTTGATTCTTCAATCCTTTTTTGTGAGGAAAGAGGTTTATTATATAGAAATTTTGATTTAAAATGGACGATCAAGATTGAGTAGTAGAATATCTTGATCAATGGTTGAAAGACGTTGAGAGGATTTAGATGGGCATAATTTATGCAAAATAGATTACGTGATTAGTGTGATTGAAGAAATAGATTGAATAATCTATGGGATTAAGAAATAGATTGATCAATCAGAGATATAGATTGATTGGTGAAGAATATAGATTGATCAGTCAGTAATAGATTGATTAGTCAAAAATAGATTGGGAAAACAAGGGATCATAATTTGCTCAATCAAGAAAGTGGTTGAGAATGATTAATTAATTCATTTAATTAATTCATTCATTTTGGAACTGAATGTGCAAATCAAGTTTGACTTTTGCAAATAAAGTTGCATTAGTTTGATTTGATTTTTGATGATGATTTGAATAGTTTATAAAAAATATTCAAATTTGGAGGGAAAGTGAGTTAATTAAATTATTATGTTTTAATAATTCAATTGACTTAGGGGAATAAAGTGATTTAGCGATGTAATTAAATAATTGACATTATTTAATTAATCAGGATGAATTAAAGTTAGATTAGGACTTTATTAAATAAATGTGATTTATTTAATTGGTCAAAACGATAAAATGTGAATTAATTAAATAATGTCATATTATTCAATTAATAGCAGAAATAGGGTTTTAGGACTTTATTAAATAAATGGAATTTATTTAATTAGTCAAAAATGGTGAGAAAGTGAATTAATAAAATAATGTTTTATTTCAATTAATAGAAGAATTTAGGGTTTTTGATTCTTTCAATGTGAAATGCAATGATATTTGATGATAATTATGTCGATGATGTGAAAATTCCATTTAGTATGTGTGATAAGTGTTAGGTCAATTTTACATGTCTACATTTTTCCCCTCTTTGATACAAAGTATAGGTTGCTTGGTTTCAAGATTCAATGTTAACATCAAGGTTTTGAAAAAAAATGATGCCCCATTGTGCCTCGATGGTCAACAAAATGATGGTAGGACTATGTGCTACCCCTTCGAGAGATTGGTTGAAAATTTCAATTTTGAGGTCAGGCTCACAACACTATTCTATTTTAGTTCCGATGTGTAAAGGATGAAGAATTATGTCTATAGGTCTTTTATTTCCTATTCAAATGTTCCTGGGAGCTCCTAATTTGGATGTAGGAAGGTTTCCTTAGTAAAATTAAGGTTTCCTAGGTAAAAATTAGGGTTTTTGAGGATTAAAATAGGTAATTAGGGTTCTAATTACCTCATTTTCACTTTAAGACTATAAAGAATTCTTGCCTCTAGATTTCTATTTTTATCAGTTGTTGATGAGCTATGTTGTTGATTCAGGGAGCCCCACATCAAGCAGATGCAGTTCGAGAGTATGGATGGCCTGCATGCATCGATGCCCCAGTATGCACCCTCTCGATTCTCATTTTCATCTTTTTGTGTTTCTGTAATTAATGCATGAAGACAAAATAGTATATAGCACAAGTTTTAGGTTTGTATGATTTTGCCTCGATTTTGGTGCTTTTTCCATTTTGAAATAGGTGCTTTTTCCTTTTTCTTGCACACTTGCCTTCTTTTTATGCTTTTGACTTGATTTCTTACTTTTGTATTTCATTTTTGACTTAAATTTTTGCTTTTGATTTCCATGCTTTGTTTTGGTCACTTTTGATATAATTTTTTGACTAACATTTGAGCTTTTGATTTTGGTTCTCTTGAGATTTCTCCTCACTTTTGAGAATCAGATCTTTTCTTTTGTCCTATTTCAATGCTTTTGCTATGAATTTCATAAATTTTGACAAAATTTCTTTGCTTTTGAATTTTTGGAATTCCTAAGTCAATTTGTTCATCGTTTAAGGTTCATTTTGTGTTTTCAGGGTGAATCCTTGACACTGTGGGTTGAATAATTATAGGTGGTCCTTAAACCATTGCAGTTGAGGGAGTGACAACCCTGAGATCTATTCGATTTGATTTGGTGGTTTCAACGTGTTGGAGAGATTTTCTAGATGTTGTCAAGTTATGACACATTTTTTACATGCCCCCCATCTGATGTCACACTGTGATGATGATTGTGCTTGTGGAGAAGTGGCATTCAAAGAATTCTTCTTTCCATTTACCTACAGGGGATGCCACTATTAATCTTGAGGATGTGTGGAGGATCCTCCACATACCAATCCATAGAGATATGGTTACCTATCATGTTCATTGAGGCACCCATGCTATGTGACATGTGCTTGGTGTGAGACGTTTGGAGGTTTGTTAGTATGAGATAGATTTATCTCACTTTTTTGGTAGTGTCAATCTTGTTTCCCTTGTTCTTTGCAGTTTGGTTTTGGGGCTAGTTTTTCCTAGTAGGTGAGGATCTTAGTTCCCTATGGGATGGGGTATATGTATCAAGGAGATGTTTGAGCATGGGACTAGATATGCATGGGTTCTATGTCTCCTTTCCCACTTATATAGAGATATGCATGAGGTTGCATATCGAGGTGGGAAACCTATTTCCACTAGTGTTTCTCTTTTTCATGTATGGGCTTGGGAGCACATCGCAGTTGCTCAGCCTGATGGTATACATGATCGTAGTGTTGATGATCCATACTCTTATCATTATGGATATTTTCTACATTATAACTTGCCTAGGGAGCTTTTGTACTAGCATTGTGTATTTGATGATATGTCATGTTTTATATGGAGAACATATATGGATTGTGATGTTTGGCCTAAGTATCAAGAGTAGCTAGTATACTACCAGCAGACTAGATGGTTGATTGGTCACACCCAGTCTCTTTTGGAGAGGTATCTTCTGTTGGAAAAACAAGGAAAAACAACTGAGAGGGGGGGGGGTGAATCAGTTGTCACAAAATAATAAACTTTTCAAAATTAACTTAATTCTCAGATTTGATGAATAAGCAATTAACTATAAACAATTAACACATCATAGAGATAGAGAACACCAAGATTTTTATGTGGAAACCCTGTTAGGGGAAAAACCACGGTGGATGTTAGTCCACAAGATTATACCCTTTTAAAAGTATAATGAAATCAATAAAGGGGAATGCACATGCATTCAGGTACATTTCCTAGAGCTCACTACTCAATTACAAAAGGAGCTCATTACCCAACAATATAGAATAGGATTAAAATCTAGAGTGTGTGAACTAAAAAATTAGCTTCTACACAAGCCTAATTACAAATCCAATTAAGCACAAAAAACTCCTCTTTTCACTCTTCACACTTCGCTCAATATTCTTCACACTCTACTCTACAATCAAATTATATTCACATATACACAAATAAGAGGACACCCAACACACGAAGCACACTTTGCACCGATGAGACAATTGCTCTTATATATCCGCTACATGAGATTTCATCAATAACTTAGTCGGCCAGAAAAATAAAACATATTTTCAATGTCAGCCCAAATTTACAAATAAATTTTTAATGTGAATCCACCAAGTTCAGCCACAACATAGTGGAGATCCAAATTAATATATCCAACATAAAAAGACTTCAATTAATTTCACCTCGAAGATCCACAACACACTACCATCATCATGTTGGCCAGAAACATGAAAAATCAAACATGTGTAAGAAAAAATCTTCAACTACAAGTACACTAATTAATGTGGACATACCACAAAGATAGAGCACGATCTAGATACATCCAAAAACATCAAGAAAAAATAGAGAAACATCTGTAGCAATTGAGATTTCTAGAATCACACAAAATTCACTCAGGAACACTGGCAGAGACCACAAAAACACTATCAGACCACAACATGATCAAATCTATACATGGACCTCTGAAACTTCTGGTAGATGATCTAGATACTCTCAAGAATAAACCCTTTAGTCCACAGTGGTTGAACTTCAACATAAATAACAAGATTCCTTCATGACCTGCACAGTTCCACTGGGAACCTAGAACACTTTATTTTACAATTTTCTTAATATCCTCGACATATACAACCTTTAATACACCAAATGCTAATAGTGTTGACATCAATGACAACCAAATATCAGCAACACATCCACAACATCCAACAATCTCCCCCTTTGGAATTGATGGCAACACATGATGTGAAAAATACCATCAACCCAACACACTTGCTTTCCCTTGGTTCTGACTCATCTCCTCAATTTCTCTTCTCCCATTAAAAGGATTTTTCACATTGCACTTCTCCCCCTTTGACATCAATGGAAAAGGTAACCATGACCTTTCCATATACACACTCTGAACCACATATCTGTACATCTGACTACTCCCCCTGAGTAGCAGCCACAAAAACATCAATCCAGATCAAAATATAGCAATGTAGCTCATGGAGTGATGCAAGTGAATGCATCTCTTAGTTCTTATTAGGAGGGGTAATTACCCCTAGCATTCCTCTGAGATACTCAAAAGTATCCTTCGGCAACAACTTAGTAAAGATGTCTGCAATTTTTTCTTTGGTAGGCACATACTCCAATCTGACTTCCTTCTCATTCACTTTCTCCCTCAAGAAGTGAAACTTGATTGATATATGTTTAGTCTTAGAGTGCTACACCAGATTCTTTGAAATATTTATTGCACTTGAATTGTCGCAATATATGGCAATAGGCTCTTCATATATCACCCTGATATCTTTCAACATTTGTTTCATCCATATTACTTAAGTACAACTATTTGTAGCAATGATATATTCTGCTTCAGCAATAGATAGAGAAATGGAATTCTGCTTTTTTCTCAACCAGGATACCAGCTTCTTCCCTAGGAAGAAAGCACCACCACTAGTACTTTTCCTGTCATCTACATCTCTAGCCCAATCTGCATTAGTATATGCACTCAAAGTGAGATCATCATCCTTTGGATACCAAAGTCTAAAGTCAACTGTTCCTTTTAGATATTTGAAGATTCTCTTGACAACAGTCACATGTGATTCTTTTGGATCAACCTAAAATCTAGCAACCATACATACAACATTCATAATATCTAGTCTAGTTTGGGTTAAATAAAGCAATCCACCGATCATTGACCTGTATCTAGTTTGATTCACCTTAGGAGAATCATCATTCTATGTTAGCTTACATCCGGTCACCATGGGAGTACCAACAGGCTTTGATTCTTCCATCCCAAATTTCTTCAGTAGCTCTCTCACATATTTGGATTGAGATATGAAAATTCCCTTGTCTAACTGGGTAACTTGCAATCCTAGAAAGAACTCCATTTCTCCAATCATACTCATCTCAAATTCATCCTTCATCTCATTAGTAAACTTCATACACAGACTGTTATCACCTCCAAAAATGATGTCATCAACAAAAACTTCTATAATTAACTCTTTATCATGATCCAATTTGAAATATAAGTTTCTATCAACAGTACCTTTAGTGAATCCAAGCTTTAGTAAGTATTTGTCCAATCTAGCATACTAGGCTATGGGGGCTTGCTTAAGTCCATATAGAGATTTCTTCAAGCCACAAACCATATCTTCCTTGTTAGTTAGCTAAAATCCATTGGGTTGTTCAATGTATACTTCTTCTTCTAGTTCTCCATTTAGAAATTCTGACTTCACATCCATCTGATAGACTTTATAGTTTTTGTATACAACATAAGCAAGAAATAATCTAATAGCTTTGATTTTGGCAATAGGGGAAAACCTTTCTTCAAAATCAACACCTTCCATCTGAGAATACCCTTTACATACCAGTCTTGCTTTATTCTGGACCACTTAACCTTGTTCATTCAACTTGTTCTGAAACACCCATTTAGTACCAATCACATTTTTGTCTTTAGGTTTGGGAACTAGTATCCACATGCCATTCTTTTCAATTTGTGTTATCTCATCCTTCATACCTTCCATGTAGTGTTCATCTTGACAGGCTTCAGTGACATTTTTAGGTTCAATCTTGGAAATCAGGCAATACTCTTCTGCAATCTTTCTTCTAGTTTGCACTCCTTTATTCTTATCTCCTATAATTTGGCTTTCAAAATGATTTAGCTTTACATACCTTGGAGTTTTGGAATTTTCTTGAACTTTTGATTCTTTTGATCTTCCTTCTACACTTGCACTTGTCTCTGCTTCCTGACTACCTTGATTCACTGGAACAATTAGAACATATGGAACATATGGCACAATTTGAAGTTGATTCTTTGTCTAAACATTCTTCCCTTTGTTTTTGTTGTCCTCATCTGAATCATATCTGCAATATCTGGATGATTTGATAGAGTCCTCATCAACTCCGACATTTGCACTCTCAATCATCTTTCTCAATCTTTTGTTATAGCATCGGTAGGAATTTCTTTTAGTAGAGTAACCTAAAAAGATTCCTTCATCACTTCTTGCAGCAAAATTGCCTATATCATCATCTCTCTTGATATAACATTTGCTTCCAAAGATCTTGAAATATTTAACAATAGGCTTGTAACCAGACCATAGCTCAAAAGGGGTCTTACCAGAATTGCCATTAACATTTACTCGGTTTAAAGTATACATAGTAGTGCTTACAACTTCACTCCAATAGATCTTGGGCACATTTCCTTCTATCATCATTGTTCTATCAACATCCAAAATTGTTCTATTCTTTCTTTCTGGAACTCCATTCTGTTGAGGGGTTCGGGGAGTAGATAATTGTCTTCTGATTCCATGTTCTTCACAAAAAGAGTTGAACTCCCTGGAAGTGAACTCACCACCTCTGTCAGATATCAGGCACTTGATTTTTAGACCTTTGTCATTCTCTTCCATAGCCTTGAAACTTTTGAACTTTTCCAATGCTTCACATTTTTCTCTTAAGAAGGAAACCCATATCATTCTAGAGTAATCATCAATAATCAACATAAAGTACCTTTCTCCATGAATACTTCTGACTCTAGAGGGACCAAAAAGTTTAGTATGTAGCAACTCCAACAAATCATTTGAATGAAACTGTTTTCTTTGGAAGGAGACTCTAGTCTATTTACCCATCTGACATTCCTTACAAATTGTGTTAGCAGGCTTCACTAACTTAGGTAGATCTCTTACTGCTTGAGTGGAACTTACTTTGACAATGTTATCAAAATTTACATGACACAAACTCCTATGCCACAACCAGCTTTCATCTACTTGAGCAATTAAACAACTCCCACAAGCAGTATTCAGGTGAAAAATATTACCTTTTGTCTTCCTACTAGTTGCAATCATATTGCCAGAACTTCCATGTATCTTGCATATTCCATCTTTGAATTATAGATCATAGCCTTTGTCAACCATTTGTTCAACACTCAAAATATTTTGATTCAAGACTTCAACATAAAGAACATCATCAATGTTATCCTTACCACCAAGAAAAATAGAACCTCTACCACGAATCACACCAGCATTGTTGTCTCCAAATCTTACAACACCGCCATCATATTTCTGTATACTTACAAAAAAAAATTTATCACCAGTCATATGATGTGAGCATCCACTATCAATAACTCAATCATCCTTTTCTTCAACTTAGGATGCAAGAGCTTTCTCATCTTTAGTAGATTCAGTAGCCACAAGACTATTTTCAATGGTAGCAATGAAAACCCATTCATCTTCATTTCCATTATCTTTATCAGACTCATCATCAATCACTCCTTTAGAAAGGTATTATTTCTTTTGGAATCTAGACTTTTTAGGCTTAGATATAGGAACTCTTTGAGAACATCTTGATGCAAAATGACCTATTTTACTACATGAAAAACATTTAATAGGTAACACTCCTTCATACTTACCTTTTCCTCTGCCTTCTTTCTTTACAATCAGTGCTTCCAATTCTTCTACCTCTCTTTCTTTATCTTCAAGATGCTTCAATTCTTCATCATACTTGGATATCTTTCTGGAACATTCTCCCAAACCATATCTTTTCTTGTTACTTCTAGATATAGTAGCTTTGAATGCAGATTCAATTTTTGGAACAGATTCACCAAATTCACTTAATTCAAAAATAGCAAGCTTACCAACCAGTGTGTCTCTTGACATCTTTGTTACTAATCTGAGCTCTTCAATAGTGTGATTCTTTGCTTTGTAGGAGGGAGGAAAGGATCTGAGTATCTTAGCCACAATTTCATCCTCATCCAGAGAACCACTAACACATGTAATACCCATCACTATTTCATTTACTCTTTGCATAAAAGAAGTGATATTTTCATCTTCACCCATCTTCAAATTCTCATACTTTCCTTTTAAACTTTTTAGCTTAGCCATCTTCACCTGTGCATCTCCTTCATAAAAAGTTTCCAGCTTCATCCAAATCTCATGAGTTGTCTACATTCCTACCACATTTTCCATCTCTAAATCTGTCAGAGCACTCACCAAAGCTTCAATAGCCCTAATATTGTTTTCAACATCTTTGATCTCATCAGTAGTGGAGGGACCATTCTGAGGAATAACATATGGATCTTTTGTAATATTATAGTAGGCTTCACTAATACACCTTAGGTGACATTGCATCCTGAATTTCCATAGTGAGTAGTTAGTTCCATCAAATCTTGGACTGTCCTTCTTGAATGTTGCCATCTCAGATCACCTCAAGCTTTTAGACTTCTTCAAAGGAACTTGCTCTGATACGAATTTTTGGAAAAACAAGGACAGACAACTGAGAGGGGGGGGTGAATCAGTTGTCACAAAATAATAAACTTTTCAAACTTTACTTAACTTAATTCTCAGATCTGATGAATAAGCAATTAACCATAAACAATTAACACATCAGAGAGACAAAGAACAACAAAAATTTTTACGTGGAAACCCTGTTAGGGGAAAAGCCATGGTGGATGTTAGTCCACAAGATTATACCCTATTAAAAGTATAATGAAATCAATAAAGGGGAATGCACATGCATTCAGGAACATTTCCTAGAGCTCACTGCTCAATTATAGAAGGGGCTCAATGCCCAACAATATAGAATAGGATTAAAATACAAAGGGCATGAACTAAAAAAATAGCTTTTGCACAAGCCTAATTATAGTTCCAGTTAAGCACAAAAAACTCCTTCTCTTTTCACTTTCACACTTCGCTCAATCTTCTTCACACTCTGCTCTGCAATCGAATGATATTCACACATACACACATAAGAGCACACCCAACATATGATGCACACTTTTCACCGATGAAACAATCCCTCTTATATATTTTCTACATGAGATTTCATCAATAACTTAGTTGGCCAAAAAAATAAAACATGTTTTCAATGTTGGCCCAAATTTATAAATAAATTTTTAATGCGAATCCACCAAGGTTTTCCACAACATAGTGGAGACCCAAATTAATATCTCCAAGACAAAAATACTTCAATTAATTTCACCTCAAAGATCCACAACACATTACCATCATCATGTCGGGCAGAAACATGAAAAATCAGACACGCACAAGAAAATATCTTCGACTACGAGCACACCGATTAATGTGGATGTACCAAAAAGATAGAGCACGATCTAGAGACATCCAAAAACATCAAGAAACAATAGAGAAACATCCACAACAATTGATATTTCCATAATCACACATACTTCACCCAGGAACACTGACATAGACCACATAAACACTGTTAAACCACAACATGATCAAATCTATATGCAGACCTCTGAAAATTCTAGTAGATGATCTAGATACTCTCAAGAATAAACCCTTTAGTCCACAACAATTGAACTTCAACGTAAAGTACAAGATGCCTTCATGACCTGCACAGTTCCATTGGGAACCTGGAACACTTTCTTTTACAATTTTCTCAATATCCTTGACATATACAACCTTTAATACACCAAATGCTAATAGTGTTGACATCAATGATAGCCACATATTAGAAACACATCCACAACATCCAACATCTTCCTAAAAGGGTATGCAGGAAGTTTGGAGAGAGACAGGGTCTCTTTCTAGACACCTATGAGGCTTGGTTTGGGAAAACCACCACAAAGGCCTGAGTATGGGGTTACAAGCTAATCGAGATGCTACCATTGCTATGTTCAAAGCTCTTTCCCTAGTCGGATGGGGTTGGCTAGTGGTTTTAGTGGATTTGGGTATCACTCTTGATTTTGATTAGTGGTGGGTATGACCCATTCCATTGATATTCACAGATCCTCGCAGTGATCCTGCAGTTGGTAGGGCAGGTAGTATAGGTCAGTGCAGAGAGAGACATTTTGAGATTCTAGCAAAGTAGCTTGGTAGGGCCCAAAAAGATGGTGCATAGGGTGAACAAATGCAAGGTCAGGGATAGGTTCTAGGTCCCCCTCCACCACTTGTAGATGGAGGTGCTCAATTAGCTGTAGAGATGGTTTTAGAGTCTAGTGAGATATAGAGATTGGGCATTTTCTTGTTTTCGAGACCTCGTTGCGGGTCCTTACCACGGAGAGGGATAGTTTGAGGATAGAGCATGATAATATTCACACTGAGCGAGATTAGTTATTACTGAGGGATAAATACTATCAAACTCTATATGATTATTTTGTTCCTCAAGCACAAAAATGACCGAGATTCAAAGAGCTTAGTGTTGCGAGTGGTGGTGTTGAGTCAAGTGGGCAGTCTATTAGACAACTAGATCTAGATGGTGGCCTGTTGCCTAGTCTATAGAGTCCTCCTCTTCCTACCTGGTAGTGGAATTTTGTTCTTGAAATTTATGATGTTTATTGTTCCGATACTTCATATTATAGATAGGATTTTGTATATACATTCATCGGCCTAGTTGAGGCCTCGTATATATGTATTATTTTGTAGTATCCTATCACACTTGTTTCATTAATGATGTACTATGACATTCTCCTTTTCTAATGATGATATATATGAGATATAACTTCTTCGATTCAACTCATTTATATGTGATGATCATGGATGACGATGTATGCTTATATATGTTTTTTGTAGTTTTTTTATGTATGCATATGATGTGGATTGTTGGATCATATATTGTTTCGTATGATGTTTATTTTATATGTGATGTATGGAAGATATATTACAGATGTATTCCTTATACATGCTACATGATGTTTTCCTTACTTTATTACCATCATGATATGTATTGACGATATTGTGGATGTAGGTTGGATATGGTACTAATGATATTGTGATGCAGGATGGATGTTACTTACAAAAAATATTTGATGATGGATAGAAATTTGATGTTGTTAGTACTGATGATTTGCTTTCACTTTTCTTGGAGGCTTTGCATTTTGAACAATCTTGTTTGATGTAGAAAACAAATACTATGCACCAGGGTATTAATAAGAAAGGTGACTTTGTATCCATTGGGAAAACTTTGACTCGACATACAAAGAATATTCTTGCTCATACTAGACATACGAAAACTTTGTTTAAATTATATGGTTGGGTTGTGTTAAAACTTTTCAAATCAATTACATAAAGAGGCATAAAATACCTAACATGCAACTGCTTCATGAATTGTTTCAACACAACTTCCATACACTCATTAAAGGAAGTATTTGCTATGGTATTATCACAAAAACATCGTATGAATAGAAAACTGAAATGGTGCTCAATTTTCCCCATTCCTTCTTCTCTAAATCCTTATGGACATCCTCAAGAGATCCTAGGAATGAGTCAATAAAATAAATCATAAAAATAATATTATAAAAAGATAAAAACAAAGTTACAGTATCACTTGCCATATCTATTTTGAGGTTTTAGGCTATTGTTCGTTGTTGATCATGTCTATCATAGGAACAAATTCATTAAGTAATATCCGAGGATGTTGTTGGTGAATTGTCAAAATATAGATAGGTATTACTTTGGCATTGTTTTTGTCTATTTTGTGATCAAATCTTTGTGATTGTTTTCTTGAAAGTTCTAAATTGTTGTTTTCTTTGTCTGTTTGTTTTTTTGTGTCAAAGGGTGAGTGTGACGATTTGTTTATTATGGGTGAAAATTTTATTGTGTATTTGGATAACAGGGTAGGTCTTTTTGATTTTCTGAGTTTTATTATGTTGTTTTTGTTGTTTTTAGGGGACTAACCTAGGGCCTTGAGGGCTCATCAAAGATAATCCTTAAATAGTTTGTACATGCAGAGGCTTGTAGTTTTCTTGGTTTGAATGTCTTTGATCTTTCTATTTTGTAAATGTTTTTGGATTTATTATTTTGTGACTATGTTGAAATAAAGCATGATAGAAACCTAAGGAGACTAACCCAAGGCCTTGGGGTTTGATCAAAGATAAGCCTTTCCTAGGTTGTACATGAAGAGACCATGTAGTTTGATCGGTTGAATCAAAGCATAAACTTGTTTTTGGGATTTCAAGAAACATTGTTAACTTGGATTGATATTCCACTTCCGGTTCTAGAGGATATGTTGTGGGAAATCTACTTGAACTAGTTGTGAGGCTCAAGAAAATGTTGATATCTTAGACTATTTTAGTGAAGGAATAATCCAAATTTATTTTAGATTTTTGTTGTTTTTTAGATGTTTTTGATTTTGTTGTTTTTTCATATGTTTTTCATTTTATTTTTTTTCAACCATGATAGGATACACAATGATATAATCCACAACTAGCTTTGGGAAGTTGTCCCTAGTTCGAGACAAGACTAATTTCCTCAATTAGTAACAAGCCATGGTTGGATACATGTTTTATTATGAAATGAATGGGTGAATACTTTGGATAGTATCAATAGATAATGATGCGGGTGTTATTTAGGCATAGAACTTGTTTGCCATGTTTTCACTATAGCAACTATTCGAGGAGCACCACAGAGTGGTTTTCACTCAAAGAAAATTTTATTTCTCTTTACTATTTTTATTGCTTTTTGATTTTTTTTGGATTTTTTCCATTTTTCTTGGAGTATTCTGATGTGCTTTATGTTTAGAACTTCTTGAGATGGTTGTTGTTCAATCGTTCAACTAAGGGTTCTCCTTAAGAGTAGATAATTGATAATCCCCAGAACCATAGCTTGTTGTGATGATAAATTGGCCTAACCAGTTGGGTTCAAATTTTCCTTTGTCATCCTGATTTAATTGTATCTTCTAGTTCTCTTTGAGCACTAGGTCACCAACTTGAAAGTTCCTATCCTTGATCCTTTTGTCACAACTTCATTTGAGCCGATTATGATAAGCCTGAAGATGGTTTAACACACTCAAATGTCTTTCATCTAGAAGCTCTAATTGATTTAACCTGGATACTCAATATTCTTCATTGCTAACCATGCCTTTTAATGAGACTTGAAATGAGGAGATTTTGACCTCGATAGGTAAGACAACCTTTGATCCGTAGACCAAGGAAAATGGTGTGGCACTTATAGGTGTTTAGATGCTGGTTCGATAAGCCCATAGGGATGGGTTTAGGTACAAATTCCAATCATGGCTGGCTTCATTAATAGTCTTTTTTAATATTTTCAGTATGGTTTTATTAGATACTTTAGCCTGACCATTTCCTTGGGGGTAATAAGTGGTGGAGAATCTATGTTGGATACAAAATTGAGAGCAAAATTCTTGGACGTCTTGACTTTTGAATGGGGTTCCATTGTTTGTTATGATCACTTGGGGTGTTCCATACCTACAAATTAGATAATTCAAAATGAATTTTGATATATATTTTCCAGTGATGTAGGTCAATAGAATTGCCTCTATCATTTTAGTGAAATACTCTATTGTTGTGATAATAAACTTGTGCCTATTAGATGAAGCAAGAAAAATCTTACCTATTGGGTCTAATCCCCATTGCAAGAAAGGCCATGCTGTTGTGATGGGTCTCAACTCTTGTGTTGGTGCATGAACAAGGTCACTCTACTACTACAATTGATGACACTTTCTATAATACTGAATGCATTCTTGTTCCATGGAGGGCCAATAATTACCTATTCTAAGTAGTTTTTGGACTAGGTTAGGTCCACTAGAGTGGGACCCGCAAACACCTTTGTGTTCCTCTTGTATGTTTGTTTGTGCTTCTTCTACGTTAAGACACTAGAGTAGCATACCATCTAGACTATGGTGGTATAGGGTATCTCCTAGGATTGTTAGGTCAAGTGATATAATACTGTGTTGGAAAGAGTCGAACTTATCTTGGTACCATGGGGAGTTAATTCCAACAACACATACCAATTCTGATTCTGGGATGTCAAATGCAAGTATGAGAAGTTGTAGCACAAGGAAGTCATACTTAGGAACATTCTATGGAATATCAAGAAGTGAGCCTATTGTTTCCATTGCATCAAGAACTCAGTTGTTGATCTGAGGAATTTTTTCAAAGGTTATTGTGAAAAAATATTCCTTGAAGCTATCCACCATCCTTTTATACAACATCAACTTGTCGTATTTTATCTTGTACTCATCGTTCACCTATCTAATCACTAGTTGAGTGTCTCTGAAGACATATAGCTCTTTTATTTTCCATTCAATAGTCATTTTGAGCCCTGTGATTAAAGCTTCATACTCTAAGATATTATTCATGCATGGGAAATAAATCCTATATGCCTTGGGTATACTATCTCCCTGTGGTGTGAGAAATAGAATACCTACTCTAGAGCCATATTGAGTGTGGGACTCATCAAAGTATAGATTCCAATGACTTGTTTTTTTTGTCATTAGGATACTTTCATCTGGAATCTCCACTGTGAGAGGCTTGTGATCATCTATGGGTGCTTCAACCAGCTGGTATGTTATGATTTGTCCATTTCTGGCTCTTCTATTTACATATTATATATAAAATTCACTCAAAATCATCACCCATTTAGCAATTCACCTGCTTTTGCTAGTAGGTACTTTAGTGTGTCTATTTTTGAAATCAACTTTACCTTCCTATTTAAGATGCAGTGTCTCAACTTTTTTGTTGCAAATACAACTGAGAGACACACTCTTTCTATGGTAAAGTAGTTCAACTTGTAGGTCACTAGTGTTTGGTTGATGTAATAGACCGCTCTTTCTTTGTTATCATCATCTAGTTGGGTTAGGAGATCTCCCAATGCTACTTGTGTGGTAGACATGTAGAGTACAATTTCCTTGTCTGGAATAGGTAGCATGAGTACAAGAGGAGTAAGTAGGTACTCCTTGACTTGTTGGAACACTTGGTCACATCTCCCATCCTACTTGAAGTTGATGTAGTTGTGTAGGAGATGAGCGAAAGGGTGACACTTGTTTGCTAGTTGTGTGATAAATTTCCTAATGGATTGTAGCTTCCCTTGTAAACTCCTCAGTTGTTTTAATGTCTTTGGTGGAGGCATATCTAGTATTGCTTTTAATTTTGTAGGATCTAATTCAATCCCCCTTCTTGACACTATGTACCACAATAGCTTTCTAGATGTTACTCCAAACACACACTTCTTAGGGTTGAGTCTCAAATTTTATTGTTCAAGCCAATCAAACAACTTTGCAAGATTGGTCAAGTGATCTTCTCTTTTGACTGAATTTGCTAAAACTTCGTCCACATAGTCTTTCATGATTGTATGTAGCATATCATGAAAGATGGTTTTCATTGCTCTTTGATATGTTGCTCCTATGTTCTTTAGACCAAATGGCATTACAATCCAATAGAAGGTCCCCCACACACAAGTAAATGTTGTTTTGTGTTGATCGTCTGGAGATAATTTTATCTGGTTATATCTGGAGAAACCATCCATTAAGGATAGCATCTCATGCCCTACTATTAGATCCACAATCATGTCAATACTTGGAAGGGGGAAATCATCCTTTGGGTAGGATTTTTTTAGGTCTCTAAAGTCTATGCAGATCATTATGCACCTAGTAGGCTTTGACATTGGTACTAGATTTGATGTCCATTCTAGATAGTTGATGGGTCTAATGAAACCCACATCTAGTAACTCTAGTTATACCTTTACCAATAATGCTATTTGAGGATGCATTTTTCTTATTTTCTACTTGATAGGCTTTGCTCCAGGGGATACGACTAAATGATGCAGCACTAATGTGAGATCTATTCTAGACATATTTGCATAGGTCCACACAAAGTTTACTTTCCTATCATTGATGAATGCTAGGGGATCACATTTTTATTTTTATGTTTTCTATTTCACTTTTGTGACTAAAAGATTCAATCTCTCCACTAAAGTATGCATCTTGTTCAAGTTTCATGATGAACCTCACTTTGTGATTGCCTTGAATTGTACTAGAATTGATCCAGAATAGGTGTATGTTGTTGTTGGTCTGAATCTATCAATTGTGGGTACCAAAGTGGTAGTCTATCATCATTTCCACAAAACTTATGGAGGTTTCTGGAATGGTTAGTATGGATTTGGTATATTTTTCCCATTGTGTGTCTAGGTCATCATTACTAGAAGTGGGGAAACCATATCCAGTGATAAAGGAAGGAGAATCTCGTTCATGTTTGTTAGAGTCCATTCTGGAATAATAATTAGACATTGGGAATGGTTTTGATAAACTGGAGAGGGAACCTATCACTACTAAAGTTGTTGAATAAGTCTTTGACGAGTAAATCATTTTCCATTATATGGTAGATATCTAGTGCCTTAACGCTAGAAAAAATTTCATGTTTCTTAAAATAGATTCATCTAGTTTTTGGAGTAACCATGTCTTTTGGCTCATAACCTAGTCCCATATTTTTCTTTCTATGTTCCACTATGATAAGCTCCCATCAAACTTCTTTGTGTAGCCCAAGGCTACCTATTCCTTGATATCCCATTTGTTTAGCTAATTAATAACCACTACTATTAGGATCAATTAGAATGGGTTGTGGCTTTTCTAGTTCTTTTTGGTCCTCCTTGTAAATCATGGATGAGAAGTCCTCTTTGAATATCTCTTTGTCCTTCATATCTCCCCACTTGGTGAAGATCGTGGGCTTGGCTATAATTTGCACTGTCTGAGCATACTTGATCTTGTTTGGATATCCATAGACTTTGGGTGTTGGCGGAAGCAGTGTGATGCATAATGCTTGGTTGAAGTGGTAGTTTCCATTACCCCTATCCAGTACTTGAACCTTGGTTTCTATTTTTGGTTGCTCACTTGATGTGGTCTTGGTTGAGGTCAATGGTACTATGGAAGGGTCAAGATATGAGAATGACTAGAAGGATATGTCATTGCTAGGTATGCATTGGATCTTATTACACTTCTCCTCTAACTTTGCACATAAGTGGAAGGGTTCACGATCAATGTGTAGTGTTACATCTTTTCCTTCGTGGGGAAATTTTAGGCATTGGTGAAAGGTCAATGGTACAATTTGTAATGGATGGATCCAAGGGCATCCTAGGAGGAGGTTATATGGAAACTCAAGGTCAAGTACTTGAAATGTAGTTTTTGTGATGGTTGGTCCTCTCTACACTGGTAGCCTGACTGTCCCCTTTGAATTCCTCTCAAGGTCATCATAGGCCCTTATAGTAATGCTCTTTCCTTTTCTATCACATCATCAAAATACCCCAATTATTTGATGAAATTTAAGGTACAAATGTTTAGACCTGCACCATTATCTATCAACACTCATTTGATCATGTGTTCACATCATGTTTTCATGAACACCAACCTCTATGTAGAGAGTTTGGTTTTGGAATTTTCTTGGTGGAAGATCTTTCTTGGAAAAGACTAAATGATTGTTGGCTGTGGTTTTTCCAACCATGGGTTGGAACTGATTATGATCGAGGTCATTAGGGATCAATGCTTCCAATGCTTTTTCCAATATCTCCCTATGTGTGGGTGATAGTTTTAGCAATTCTAGGATTGAGATTAAGTTTGAGGTCTTCTTCAGTTGTTCCACAATATTGTAGTCATTCAATGACTTGGTCATTGGTTTAGGAGGAGCTCCATGTATTGTAACTCTCCCTCGACAGGTAGTTATGTTACACTTGTTGTCTCCACCTCATATAGTAACTACATTTTCTCTATTTCCATCAGCTTGTGAGAGGGTTCCTAAAATTGTGTCACCATACGCGTAGTTAGCATTATAGTAATCCTAGTCCTTTCCTTTGTTACTCCATTTAGCATGGTTTGGGTTTGTGTTCATATATATTTGAAGGTCCTTGTTTCTGAGATGATGTTTGACATCCACTTCTCCTTTGTCTATCAAGTCTTGGATGAGGTGCTTAAGTCTCATGCAATTGTTTGTTGTGTGTCCTTTGATTTTATGGAATTCACACATGTCCTCATTCTACCATGGTGTTTTGAAGCTAGGCTCCTCATAGTTTGGGTGATCATTAAGCTTAATGAAATTTTGTTGCACTAGCTTATGCATGACTATCTCAAGTGTCTCTCCTAGTACCATGAATTTCCTCCTTAGTTGATCATATTGCCTCTGTTGCCCTCCCTAATTCATTTGTTGGTTGACTGCCTCATTATTCTTAGGATAGGTAAGTTGGTTGTTTTGTGTACTATTTGGAACATAGCTTGTTTGTGCCACTTGTGGTTTGTTTTGAGGTGTGTTTTGTTCATTCCATAGTTCTCTAGTGTCAACTACTCCATCATTTGTAATATTCTTATTCTTTTCCCAGATCTTAGGTCTATCATTTGAACTAGAGGGACTATCTTTTGAGTTGTTCAATTTAAGGGCTCTGTTTGCTATGAGGGATCTCTCAATATGTAATCCTTTTTCAATAGTTTCTTCAAATTTTGTAGGACATAACATAGTGATTTGGTAGTTGATCTTAGGTAGGACATTTGAGATGAAGATATCTGATGAGGGGCTCAGAAATACTTTCAGATAGTCATTTTCTGGTTTAAAAGACTTGTTTATTTTATTAATTAACATTATACTATATGCTTATATATTTACTTGTTTTACTTTATGTTTGGCTAATTTGGTAAATATATTAGAGGTAATGCTTTATATTAAATGCATTGCTTTTGTGATGATATTGATGAGTTAATTATGTAGTTTTAATCTTTTACTATCATAATTGGTATCTTATTCTTAAGGATCTTATTCAGGGTATTTAAAGACTGATGATTGATGACTTAGTTCAAAGATAAAGTTAATCTTTCTATTTAACCACATGAAGATAATCACGCCACTAATTTCCCTAGCTAGATGATTAATCACTAAAGTTTCAAATAAGCTCCTCTTAGTTGGTTTGGGAACTTCTAGTCCCAGCGTTGATCTGGCATTTTTCCCTTTTTCTATTCTCAGTCCTATTTTAGTTCTATTTTAGTCTTCTAGTTTAGACGCCTTGTATCTTGGCAATTAACACCATGTTTTGAATTCAATAAGGATATTGTTATAAATATCCATCTTTAGGTTTTAGAAAGGAGTTAGATATTTTTTTACTAGAATCTTGTAATAGTTGCACTACTTTGTTCTGCATTCATATTTTCTTCAATTTGAATGAAAATAAGTTAACTTGAATTACTATGTTAGAGGTCTCACCATAGGAAGAGCAAGGCCCGCTCAACCAAAGGAATTGACCTTGTGAGGTATTTTTCTGAATTTTTTTTATGTCTATTCATTAGATATTAAATATGGAATGTTAATTTTGTTTGAATCATTTTCAGCAACTGTGTTTAATCACTTTTAAGCTAAGTTCCTTATGGTTAGAATGGTTTATTAGATTTGTTATAAAGTTTATTGAGTTAATCAAGATTTAGATGTTTTTTGTAGAAATTAAGTTTGATAATTGCCAGCTAGGTTTAATTGAAGCAATGATGGAAACTTATGGAAAGATGAAACTAAAACTTGTTTAGAATCTATTCATGGAAATTAGTATTTATGTTTTCTAGGTTAATAATTATTTCCTTGCAATTTATTTTTGCTCTTTAAGATAGCATTTATTTTCCAAAAGATCTTAAAATAGATTTCATTTGAAGTAAATTAGAATTACATTTGGATTTCAAATTCTATATTAAGAATTAAGTTAAATTTTAGTCTTTTCCATGAATCTGTCTCAATCAAGTCAAGCGAAGTCAAAGATAAGTCAAAATAATTTTTAAATTAGGAAATAAGATAGAATTAATCCTTAGGAATTAGTCATTGAATTTCAACTCTTGAGAGCTCCTGAAATCTCTTGAAGGAGCCAAACTGACACCTGAATTCATTGTTTACAATGTAAAACCCCCCCAAAAATCTGTGACAAACATCCTTATCGCATATAGCTTTGAGACACACCGTGTTTGATAATTAATTGACTAAATGATGCAAGTTGTGACATCAATGACCTTTCCCATCATTTTTGGCACCATTTCCAGGGATTAAAAGATCTGGCTATTAAGTGTGAAGCCTTAGTGTTGATAAGGAAGATAGATTTAAATTGCGGATGAGATGAAACAAAGACCATCTAGGGAGGTTTCCTCCATGGAATATTGATTTTCAAAGAAATATTGATTTTGATCAAGAAGAAGACATTCAACAATACCAGATCAAAAATCAAGAAGAGAATAGAGATCCATTTCAGGAAGAAGAAATGGGTGAACAACTAGTACGTCCACCAACAAATAGGACCTTTTCTTATCCTATTAATCTTGAAAGACATATTGATGAACCTCCTATGAAGAATATTTCACCCTTTGTTTTTCCCACCTTTAGGGGAAACATCTTCTAAGGATCCTGAGCAATTCCTTTTTGAGTTCAAAGTTTTATGCCAGATCTATGATTATACAAATGGTAACCAGAAGTTGAATTTATTTCCTTTTATCTTGAAAGGGTCATCTTTACGATGGTTCATGGGTTTAGGTACAGGAATGATTGCAACTTGGCAGCAAATGGAAATTGAGTTCTTGGATAAGTACCAAGATTACTGTCAAGTAAGGGATAGGAAGGAGGAATTGTTTCAAATAAGACAAATGGAGGATGAAAGTTTGGAAGATTACGATGATAGATTTCAGTTTGTGCACCAAAGGTGTACTAATGGGTTGGATGGTGAAATTAGTAAAACAATTTTTTTTTAGAGGAATTGATGATGAATCAAGAGATTCTTTGAATCTTATGGGTAAAGGAAACATTAATAAGCTTTCCTTGGGTGATATTGTTGAAATATATAGAAACTACTCTAGGACTAGATTAGGGACTAGAAACTCTAGAAGAAACAAGGCTCATACTATTGATGTGTCAGAAGTAATGGAGGAATCGACAACCATGAAAACTAATTTACTTCTTCATCTCATCATGCAAGGAGATAAGAAGAATACTAAACCTTTGTCTATTTATTGTTCCAAGTGTAGGGGGAAACATATTTTAAGAGAGTTTCCATTGAATCAAGTTCATATATGTGAGATTTGTGAGAAACAACACTTAACAAGTTCTTGTAATATTTTGGCTAGGATTAAGAGAAATATAAAGAAACCACCTATGGTAGAGGAAGAGCTTAATTATGTTAGCCAGAGACCTGAAAGCACAAGGTATAATGCTAATCAAAGGAAATATGGCTCTACATCTAACTGGAATCAAAACCCTTGGAAAAACCAAAATCAATGGATCCCCCCATATCAACCACAACCACCACCTACATATTGGGGTCAACCTAAATGGATGAATCCATAGTGGAACCAGTCACAATGGCAAGCTAATCAATAGCCATAGTGGCAGTCAAATCAGCCATCATGGCAACAAAACTAGATGCAGTTTCAACCATGGAAAAATTAGGGGTAGAAACATCCCTGGGTGCAAACACCTCCAGCAATAAATGCCCCTAATGCTACTAATGAGCAGGTAAACCAACCTCAATTACCATCCCAACCAGTTGCAAATCCAAGAAATACTCATAATGATGCAAATTCCTCTAACTTGAATGTAATTGATGCTAATGATATTCAATTGAGAAATCAAACTATTCAATCTACACCAATAGAAGAAGTTCGAAAAGGTGGGAAAGAAAATGAGAATTCAAAAGAAAAAAAAAACTTTTAGGATGGACAAAAAGTCAATCAGGCACCTTACCCTGAGAGATTGAAGGAAGAAAAATTCACTCCTAAAATCTCCTAACCCAGTTACATGAATGTTGTTGATTCTCAACTTCTTCATGAGTTGAAGAAGATTAACATTGAAATATGATTGTTACAAGCCATTAAGGACATACTAGAGATAAATTAGTTGGTAAAGTCCCTTTGCATGAAAACTCTGGGGAGAAAGAAGAAATTACCTCCCACAATATAAATAGGGACAAAATTCACTGATGTTTTATCAAGAAGATTGATTCCTCAGAAATATAATGATCCTGGTAGTCTTGTAATAACCTTGACTATTAATGGAGTAGAGATATCCAATGTTCTAATTGATTTGGCAACTGCCATAAATGTTATCACATCTGATACAATTGAAATGTTAGGAATGACAACTATTCACCCAACAACAACTGTTTTACAGTTGGCTGACCAATCTACCACCAAACCTGAAGGTATCATAGAAGAGATCATGGTTACCATTGACACATGGGATTATCCAATTGAATTTTTGGTTCTTAAAGCTAGAAAGAAAGATTATGCTTATCCAATCATCTTGGAAAGACCATGGTTAGATACTGTTGCCGCCTTAATAAATTGTAGATTTGGAAGTATGATCATTTTAAATGGCCAGAAACAAAAATAATTATCACTCTATCCACCAAAACAACCATTAATTCAAACAAACACTCAACTTTGGCTTGATGAGGATATAGAATCAGAAGGTGATGGCATTGTAGAGTTAGCTATGATTACTTTGGTTGAACATGTTAATGAATGTGAAGAACAAGAGTTTAATTTTGAAGACATTAATCCAATTAAGAAAGGAAATTTTCAAGCAACATTGCATCAACAACACTCTTGTCCTCTGAATACACTTGTTGAAAATTCCCTTGATTCTAAAAATGGCACTAAAGAAATTACAATAGCTGGGTATAAACCTCTCAACATTAATTCATCTTTATCCCCAACACAAGAAAAAGAATTGAAGAAAGCTTAGAAAAGCATACTAAAGCATTTGCTTGGGAGTATACGGACATGAGAGGAATTCATCCTTCTATTTGTAGTCATCACATTTACACCGAAGATGTAAGACCAATCAGAAAAGTTCAAACGTGAATCAATCTTGTTCTTTGTGATATTGTTAAACAGGAAATAGAAAAGCTACTAAAAGTAAGGTTCATTTACCCAATATCTGATAGTCAGTGGTTCTCTCCATTGGTTATTGTTCCCAAGAAAAATGGTAAATGGAGTGTGTGTGTGGATTATAGGGAATTGAATAAAGCCACAAAGAAGGATCATTTTCCATTGCCATTCATTGATCAAGTACTTGATAACCTAGCAAGCAACAATTATTTCTCTTTTCTTGATGGATTTAGTGGATACAATAAGATCCAAGTAGCTCCTGAAGATCAAGATAAAACTACTTTTACTTGTCCTTGGGGTACATACACATAAAGTTTTACCATTTGGAGTATGTAATGCACCAGCCACTTTTCAAAGAGTAGTCCTTGCTATCTTTGTAGATTTCACTACTTCATGTGTCGAAGTATATATGGATGACTTTATAGCTCATGCAAAAACATTTGAGGAAGCACTTAAAAACTTAGAAAAAGTTTTGTAGCAATGTAAAGATCACAAGTTATCCTTAAATCATGAAAAAAGTTCAATTATGATGACATAAGGTATTGTTCTGGGACATCACATCTCAAAAGAGGGGATAAAAGTTGATCCCAAGAAAATTGAAATTATTCAAAACATTGAGATCCCTATGAACCAAACTAGTGTTTGAATTTTTCTTGGGCATGTTGGATATTACAGAAGATTTATTGAAGGATTTACTAAAATTGTTGGACCTTTGTTTACATTGCTCAAGAAAGAAGAGGAGTTTGTATGGACTGAATATTGTCAAAAATCTTTTGAGACAATTAAAATAGCTTTAACAACTTCTGCAATTATCAAAGGACCTGTTTGGGGAGATCCATTTCACATACATGCTGATGCATCAAATTTGGCTATTAGAGCAGTATTAGGAAAAAAAGATGACAATGATGCCATGCATGCAATCTATTATGTTAGCAAAAATCTAAATCCTGCAGAAAGAAATTATACAACGGAAAAAGAATTTTTAGCCATAGTATATGCACTTAACAAATTCAGGTATTATATTATAGGTTACAAATTTTACGTACATACAAACCATGCTGCAATTAGATATTTGATGAAAAAGGTTGTAGTAGGTGGACACATTATCAGATGGTTATTGTTGTTGCAGGAATTTGATGTGACTATCATAGATAAGCCTGGAAAAGATAATGTTGTTGTTGAATTCCTTTCTAGAATTGTTTTGCAGGATGATCAAGAACCAATGGATGACACATTTCTAGATGAAAATTTATTTGCAATATCAATTCATCCACTATGGTTTGCTGATCTAGAAAATTACCTTGTAACAAGGAAGTGTCCAAATCACTTCAGTGATAAACAAAAAAGAAGGTTAATTCGTGTAAGTTCTAGATTTTAGTGGATTAATGGACTTCTATTTAAAATATGCCTTGATCATGTTCTTCATAGATGTGTGTTTGAGTTAGATTTCTATGATGTTGTACATGCTTGCCATCATGAGCCAAAAGGAGGACACTATTCAGTGGTTAGAATAGTTCATAAGATCTTAGGAGCTAGTTACTATTGGCTATCAATGACAAAGGATGTTTCATTCTTTGTTAAGCACTATGATGAATGTCAATGCATGGGAAGACCTACCCCAACAATGTAGATACCATTTTAGCCACAAATAGCTCTGGAACCATTTGAAAAATGGGGAATTGATTTTTTGGGACCTGTTGATCCACCTTCTAAAGGGCAACATTATATACTTGTTTGTACTAACTATGCAAGAAAATCAGCTGAGGTGAAAGCATTGCTAGTAGCAAGAGAGGATAAAGTTGCCAATTTTTTGTACAAGCAAATTTTTCAAAGATTTAGTGCACCAAGAGAAATTGTTTTAGAACAAGGACCACAATTTGTATCAATAATGATGGAAGCATTTTTGTAGAGATATCAAATGACCCATAGGAAATCTTCACCATATCATCCTCAAGCAAATGGGCAAGTTGAAGTCACAACCGAGAATTGGAGAATATCTTAACAAAGACTGTTTCATTAAGGAAAAGAGACTGGGAAGAGAGGTTAGATGAAGTAGTATGGGCTTATAATGCCACATGGAAAACAACCACTGGATTTTCTCCATATGAACTTGTGTATGGGAAAAAACTAGTCATGTCTATAGAATTTGAATTAAGAACATTGAAAACAATAGTAGAAGTTGGAATTGATTTACCAGAGTCTGAGAAAAGTAATTTTTTACAAATAAACAGACTTGATGAGATGAGAATGGAAGCTCTTCAGCATACAGAGGTAATCCAAAAGCAAAGGAAGGAATGGCACGATAAGCATATTGTGTCCAGAAAGTTCAAGGAAGGAGATTGGGCATTATTATTTGACTCCAGATTTGAAGAGTTTAAAGGGAAATTCCATACAAGATGGTTAGGACCTTATGAGATAGATCAAGTATTTGAAAATGGATTTGTTCAATTATTACCAATTGATGGAGAAAAGAGAGTTATGCTAGTTAATGGTCATCGATTGAAAACATATCATAAGCCAACAACAAAGGAGTAATTTTTAGATGATCTACAACAAATAATTGAACATTTTCTCATGAAAGATATCTCTTCCATGAGAGATCTTTGAACCTTTGAAGAAGGCATGAATAAACAAGGTAAATTGAAAACTAGAAAATGGTGGTTTACCTTGGGAAAAAAGAAAGTAAATTGAAAACCAGTAACGGCGGTTTTCTTTCGAAAAAAAAAAAGATGACTCAAAACTAGCAATGGCAGTCTATCTGGGTTAACTCTGAGTAGCTCTTGAAGCTCCAGAACTCCTGAGAGCTCCTGAGAGCTCCTGAAGACTCTGAAGACTCCAATTGGCTCAATAGCTCCTGAGATCTCCTGAAGGTCTCAAAGGCTTGCAATAAATAAAGGTGTGCATTTAATGTGAATATTCTTGAAATATTATTTTCTAAGGTAGTTAAACTAATGTAAAATAGTTAAATATTTATAAGTTTAGAAATATCTTCCATATTGTTATTAATAACTATAATAAATGTCTTTTAATCATTTCAAAAAGTGACAGAAAAGTTGGTATAAGTATGATGTGACATTCAAATGACATCTATAATGATTGTGGGTCATGTTGAGATTTTCTTGTCTTTTCAAAATCTTTTCAAATTTAAGCTAACATGTGTAAGAAGCGCTGCCAAATTTGCAAATCGAATTGCAACTAAAAAATTGTTATGTGTGAAGCGTCTGGAGTAGTAAAGAAATTTAATGCAAAGAAATAATGACACGTCGTGTCATTTTTCAAAAATTTTGCTTCAAAAACAAGAAAAGATCATTATGGAAATTGTTTAACAGCTCTATCCACCAAGTTGAAGTCTATCATTGTTGAAGTCCACCATTGTTTACAAAAAAGATGGGGAACAAAAGGAATGTAGAACCAAAAAATATTACTCTTGATTCTAAAACCAAGAGGTTGTTGAGGGAAGCAGGATGGTTGGATTTTATTATGAAATATGAAGTTTTTCAATAGGAAATTATGGAGGAATTCGTGAGGAATTTCCACGTAAATGTCACAAGAGTCAGAGGAGAGATCATTGAAGTTACTCCTGAAATTATAAGTGAAATTTTAGGAATTCTTGCCAAGGGAAAACCGGTTAATAAGGACTGAGTAAAGTTTGATAAATTGGTGGTGGCATTTCATCAAGAACTATAAAAGAAGCTTGAGATTCTCATGCATAAAGGAGATTAACAGGGAATAGATCGTAATAGCTTGGAAGAGACTTGGAGAACTATTGGAATGTGGGTAATGAAATTCTTCACATGTGAGGGACAATACGACACAGTATTAGGGCTAGGAATGTGACTATTGATACATTTGAGGTATGGAAACACAAAACCCTCTACTAGAATCAATTTTCCAGCAATTTTTTTTCAACAAATTGCTTGAATGATTTCCCAAGTAAAATATAGAGGAGAGTCTTCCATAAAATACCATGGTTTAATTCATTTGATAATTAAACATCCTTTCTTGAAGAAAGAGTCTAGGAAGCAAGGCTGGCTAGAATTTTTGTCCGCACCTATTGAAAAACAAAAAGGAAAACCCACAAAGGGGCCTACGGCAAAAAGGGTAAAAGTAGGAAATGGTGAATCTTCTAAAGGAGAGCATAAAAAGGGCAAAAGAAAGCTACAAGAATCCTCTAGGGTGACCTGTAGTGCCTCCAAAAAGAGAAAACAAGACTTGACTGAAGAAATCTCTAGTACCGTTGAGACTATTGTGTCGACCCTGAGGAAACCCCTATATTTGAAACCCCTGTCTCTGAAAGCCCTAAAGAAACTTTTGAAGCCCATGAAGAAACCCAAACGCTAGTGCCATCCCCTGAACAACCTCTCAGCTCTCCTAAAGGCCCAATTCCATCTCCTGAAAGAACCTCGATAATTGAGGTCCATGAATACGATGAAGAGTTTGAAAAACAGTCAAAAGAAAGGGAAGCCTCATAAGAGTTTGAGAAAGAAGAGGACGAAAGATCCCCTTCACCTTCCCCGACTGTTGAGAGAAGAAAAGGCAAAGAGCCAATAGTTGAAGAGGAATAATTTTATGAAATACAGAATGAGGAAGAATTAGAAATAGAGGAATTGTTGAGAGGAATGAAATTTTCAAGGATTGAAGCTGAATTAGAGTAGGAAAGGAGGAATATGCAATTTCTTGAGGAAATTTTGAAAAGAAAAGAGGAAGAATTACAACATTCCCTCAATAAAACTCAAGAAATGGAAAAATAAATTGAAAAAAAGGAAGCAAGGTAAAAAGAACAGTTGAATAATACTGAGGAAGATTTACATCAAGCTAGTGCACAAGCATTGGCAAGTGCAAAGGAAATAACGAAATGGAAAGATGAATTGCAGTTGAAAGAAGAGCAATTAAAATAACAATCCATCAAGTTTTATTATCAAGAGGCTTCTACTTCTGTGGCTCCACCACATTACCTTGCTCTGCCTCCTATTCCATTTTATATTCCATCAGATGTTCCACAAAGAACTCAACTTGGATATCTTTCTTTGGTATCCCTGAAATTGAAGCATGAAAATGACTAGTTGAAAAGACAAGTACAACAATTGGATGAAGAAAGAAATGAAGTAGAAAGAAGATATGAGAAAGCAATTGAGATAACCTCTACAATGTTGTCAATGTGCAGGCCATAAGAGATATATGCTTTATTTCTGAGAGAGAAATTTCTGCAATGGAAGCTCAATCAATTAGTTTTAAGGAGAAACCTTGATTATCATAATGACACAGATTTTTTGCAAGACTATTTCCATAGCCACCCTGATATTCAGAACCAAATGTGTGAATTTTTACAGCATGGGTTCTTGATGGGAGATAATGATGATTCTTTCTTAAATGTTTATGTTGGGGAATTACAAATCTGGTCATTTGTCTCTTTAATGCAAAGTCAAGTTGAATGGTCGAAGAGGATTGAAAAATACAAAGAGGCATAGAAAAGGAATGGTTTACCAATGAGACCCGAAATGCCTCATGCAAAGAAGTATATTACAAGAGTCTGATCAATTGTAAGGAAAAAAATATCAATCCTCTCTATGTTTCCAATTTATTGAATAGTATATCTACTTTCCAAAATGTTGAAGGAACACTTTCTCTAGTGGCAATAAATGCATGTCAGGAAAGATATTACACCATCCCTAAGACACTAAGAAGAAGGGAGCCTATAAGCCCAAATAATATTAGATGGAGATTAATAAGGGTAAGGCACGTGATCTCTTTGATTAACAACAACAAGAATTTTGCGTTGGTATGTGGTTCAGGATGCCAATTATCATCATGCCTGCTCCAAAACTCAATGCACCAAATAGTATTCCAGCAGAGGTCTTAAAAACTTGGTATGAGAAACTAAAGGAGAACAATGGCTTTGCACTCAAGACTAGACTGCCACCACAATACAAGGAAGGAGTGTTCGACTGTGCCATTTAGATGGAAGCAGTGAACAAAGACAAGGAAACCACTATAATTATTGACAAAGAACCATGAGGACATGGTTCACAATAGGTGGATGAGAATGATGAGGGGCTCAAAAATACTTTCAAATAGTCATTTTATGGTTTAAAAGACTTGTTTATTTTATTAATTAACATGACTGGTAGTAGACTATATGCTAATATATTTACTTGTTTTACTTTATGTTTGTCTAATTTGGTAAATGTATTAGAGGTAATGCTTTATATTAAATGTGTTGCTTTTGTGATGATATTGATGAGTTAATTATGCAATTTTAATATTTTATTGTCATAATTGGTATCCTATTCTTAAGGATCTTATTCAAGGTATTTAAAGATTGATGATTCATGACTTAGTTCAAAGATAAAGTTAAAATCCATGTTTAACCACATGAAGACAATCATGCCACTAATCACCCTAGTTGGATGATGAATCACTGAAATTTCAAATCAGCTCCTCTTAGTCAGCTTAGGAACTTCTAGTCCTAGTGTTGATCTGGCATTTTCCCCTTTGTCTATTCTCAGTCTTGTTTTAGTTCTATTTTGGTCTTCTAGTTTAGACACCTTATATCTTGGAAATTAATGCTAGGTTTTGAATTCAATAAGGATATTGTTATAAATATCCATCTTTAAGTTTTAGAAAGGAGTTAGATAATTTTTTACTAGAATCTTGTAATGGTTGCACTACTCTATTCTGCATTCATATTTTGATCAATTTGAATGAAAATAAGAAGTTACTCGAATTACTGTGTTAGAGGTCTCACCGGAGGAAGAGTAGGGCCCACTCAACCAAAGGAATTGACCTTGTGTGGTGTTTTCCTGAGTTTTTTTTATTTCTATTCATTGGATATTAAATCTGGAATGTTAATTTTGTTTGAATCATTTTCAGCAACTGTGTTTAATCACTTTTAAGCTAAGTTCCTTATGGTTAAAATGGTTTATTAGATTTGTTATAAAGTTTATTGAGTTAATCAATATTTAGATGTTTTTTGTAGAAATTAAGTTTGATAATTGTTTGCTAGGTTTAATGGAAGCAATGATGGAAACTTATGGAAAGATGAAACTGAAACTTGTTTGGAATTTATTCATGGAAATCAATATTTATGTTTTCCAGGTTAATAATTATTTCCTTTCAATTTATTTCTATTCTTTTAGATAGAATTTATTTTCCAGCAGATCTTAAAATAGATTTCATTTGAAGTAAATTAGAATTACATTTGGATTTCGAATTCTAGATTAAGAATTAAGTTAAATTTTAGTCTTTTCCATGAATCTGTCTCAATCAAGTGAAGCAAAGTTAGAGATAAGTCAAAAGAATATTAAATTAGGAAATAAGATAAGATTAATCCTTAGGAATTAGTCGTTGAAGTTCATCTCCTGAGAGCTCCTGAAAGCTCTTGAAAGCTCCTAAAGGAGCCAAACCGACACCTGAAGTCACTGTTTATAGTGCCAAACCCCCCAAAAATCTGTGACAAACATCCTTATCACATATAGCTCTGAGACACACTCGGTTCGATAATTAATTGACTAAATGTTGCAAGTTGTGACATCAACGACCTTTCCCATCAATATCTATTGATTCCTTGTCAGGAATAGGCCATTTGCATCGACTAGATTTGTGCCTCCATCTCTATAGGTAGGAGCTAAAGGAATCTTCTTGAATTTGTTTAACTTTGGATAAATTTGTGATGGTGATGCCTTCTCTATGTTGAATAAGAAGTGGCTTATGAATTTTCTAGATAGTTTGTCAAAGGTTTAAATTCTCAATGATAGATGAGAAAACCACTCCATAGCATGACCTATAAGGCTGCATGGAAAGAGACTCATGAGGTAATAATTATTGTTTTGTACTTCCATACATGATATTTAAAAATATTGTACGTGCTCTACTGGATCTCCTCTTCCTTTGTACTTTTCAAACTTGGGTATTTCAAAGTTTTTTGGAAAGGGTAGCATAGTAATGGAATGATCAAATAGGAATATACATATTTCCTGAAGGGTATAGGTCTTCTTTATTTTCCCTACCTCTAGTTGTATTTTCATCTCAGTCTTTGGCACATTTGTTTGCAAGTCTTGTATATAATAGCCTTGTTTTCCCACAACGTTTGTTTGGTCATAAGTTGGATAGAATAGGGGTATTGAACCTTGGTAGTCATTTTGAACATAGGGTGAGTTAAGTCCTTTTGAGTGTAAGGAGGGTTAGCTCCTTGTTTCTAGGACGAATTATATTGAAGGTTACCCTGTTGATGTGTTAGTAGGAAACCTTGTTGGTAGGATGAATTAGGAAGGGTATCATGTGGCACCCCTTGTTGTTGGGACACAATGTTTTAAAGGTTCCACTAATGATACATTAATGAAACACTTTTTTGATAAGATGAATTGGGAAGGATACCATTTGGAACACCTTGTTATTGGGGCAAACTATACTAAAGGTTTCCCTAATGGTGCATTGGTGGGTTACCTTGTTGATGGAACAAACTCAGAAGGGTGCCCTGTGGCACACCTTTTTGTTGATGTGACCTATATTGAGGGTTTCCTTGACGGTCCATTGGCAGGTTACCTTGTTGATGGGAAAAACTTAGAAGGGTACCCTATGGCACACCTTGTTGTTGGGGAAAATTATATCAAAGGTTTCCCTGATGGTGCATTATCAGGTTACCTTGTTGATGGGACAAACTCAAAAGGGTACCCTATGGTACACCTTGTTGTTGGGGAGAACTATACTGAAGCTTTCCCTCATGGTACATTGGCAGGTTACCTTGTTGATGGGACAAAATCAGAAGGGTACCTTATGGCACACCTTGTTGTTGGGGTGAACTATACTGAAGGTTTCCTTGATGGTGCATTGGCGGGTTGCCTTGTTGATGTGAAAAACTTAGAAGGGTACCCTATGGACCACCTTGTTGTTGGGGTGAACTATACTAAAGGTTTCCTTGATGGTACATTGGCGGGTTGCCTTGTTGATGTGACAAACTTATAAGGGTACCCTATGGACCACCTTGTTTTTGGGGTGAACTATACTGAATGTTTTCCCGATTGTGTGTTGGAAGGTTACCTTGTTGATGGGATGAGCTATACTAAAAGTTTCCCTAATGGTGTGTTGGAAAGTTACCTTCTCGAGTGGATGAACTGGGAAGGGTACCATGTGGTACACCTTGTTATTGGGGGAAACTTAGAAGGGTACCTTGTGGCACACCTTGTTGTTGGTACCGATATGGAAGGGGACCCTATGGTCCACCTTGTTGATGGTGCTATTGAAGTGGACCATATAGTCCACCTTGTTGATGGTACTGCATGTTTTGAGAAGAATCAACATACAAAGTGTTTTGAGGTACATATTTTCCTAGTGGAGGATTGTTTCCTTGTGATACATATTAGGATGGACCTCCTTGATACTGTTGGGCCACTGTCACTTGTTCGATTTGAGTCAGTTTTCTATACAATAGGTCTTCCATTGGTTGACCATTTTTTTATGAGAATATAGGTGGTATGTTTGGAATTTCTTTGGGTTCATATATCTATCTCACAAATAATTTATCCCATAAGGGAATGAGGTTAGCATCTTTGAGAGCCTCCATGTAAAAAACTATTAGCAATTTAGCACCACTCTATGCTAACTTGAAGAAGTAAGAATTTGGGTCTTTTTTCAAAAAAAATTCCAACAGTCTGAGTACTTTGGGGTTGTTGGAATGTTGAAATAGTTCCTCATCATTTATTTCCTCCTCAGTATCCACTTCTTCTATAAATACTCTATTTGGTTCCTAATTTGATTGTTCCATCACTTTTTGTCGTTTGTGGTTTATTTCTTCCTCACTAAATGTGTCTTTATACATAGGTCTCTTTTTTGGTGTTTCAATGTCACCTGGTTTATAGCCCCATGGGCCACCTTCATTTTTCATGGTGTTTGATGGTGGTATGTTGGCATTGCTTTTGTTTGCTTCCATGTTATTTCTATGTTGTGATCTCATAGTTGTCATAAACAACTGCTAAGCTTTTGTGAACGTTTTTCGTGACTCCTAGCTACGAAAAAATAATGCATTTGTTTTTTTAGAATTTTATATTGAGTATTCAAGTCTAGTTGACCCATTGAAAAGCATAAATAGAAATGTCTTGTTTGATTATCATGATTGCAGTTTATACAAGTTCTTGAGATGTGTCCTATGGCATACTCTAGACTAGGACAGTTCTTTGAAAGTCAGAATATGGATTTTTGTTTAAGGATTTTTCTCTTGTTGGAGATCATGAAGGATGGATACCTATTACCACGTAGGAGGTGATAACATGGGTCTTCTGAGTGCTAGGTTTTCTTTCTCTTCCTCTTTATCTACTATGTTTTTTGTGTTTATCCACTGGTTTGGTGTTTCATTCTTCTTGTTGGTAAGAGACACTGCACATGTTTTTTGGTGTTGTCATTGATGGAAACCCTTGTTAGTAAGTCGATCCACACGTAGCCATTTGTCCATATTGGAAGACAAATTGAAGATCAGTGATTATTTGTTAAGCTAGAACAGAGCATCTGGTAGATTTGTGTTCTTCGATTCATATGCAATTTTTTTGTTAGTATTTTGTGCTATGGATCTCAGGGAAGATTTTTTGATGCATAATCTATGTTAGCTGTAAATCTTGGTGCCTCATATCAATTTGAGTGTAAAGTTAGAAGGTTCAGTTGACTAATTTTATGTTCATCAGTGTATGAAGGCCAACTTGATGAATGTGGTATGTCACGGATATTTGAGGAGTTATTGTTTAAATGTTTCTATGTTTGAGCATTTTGATTTGGGTCCTCACTATGTTGTGGCCAACTTTTTTGGATGTGCATTGAATATTATGCATGATTTGAGCCGATAGTTTGTCAATATTTCTTATTTTGTTGAAGTCGACATGAAGCGATTAAATCCCTTGTAGCGGATATATATAAGTGATCAATTATATCATTTTGATATATGTTTGATGTGAGTTGCTATGTGTTGTGAATTTCAGAAGGTCAGTAGAGTGATTATGCATAGTTTCACTTGTGTATTAAGGATTTTTGATGCGAGTTGAAGCAGAACAAAGCAGAAGAGCAGAATCAGTCAGAAGGTGCAGAATTCAATTGTTGAGCCTAACTAGAACTATAATCAGGCATTTGTAGATGCTACTTTCTCAGTTCAAATATTTAGAAGTATTCCAAACTTTTGTAAGGAAGTGAGCCTTTTTATTTTTGAGCAGTGAGCTCTAGGAAGTGTGCCTGAATGCAAGTGCATTCTCATTTTGTAAAATTTTCTTTTGAGTATACTCAAAACATATAGTGGATTGACCTCCACCATGGCTTTTCCCCTACTAGGGTTTCCACGTAAAAAATCCTTGTGTTATGGTGTTGTAGTTATATTTCTTATGTTCATTCATCTTTATTTTGGTTGAATGTTGTAAGTGCTTTAGAGATCAGATTAATAAAGTTAAAAATTGCACAACACTGATTCACCCCCCCTCTCAGTGTTGCTTGATTCCAATAATTGGAATCATAGCTTAGTTCCTCATAAGAAGTTTAAAAGCTTGGGGAAGATCTTGGAATTTTTTTTAATGGATTCAAGCAGTCTTCAACAACAACTTATGGTGGCCCTAGATGATCTTGATCAGGAAAAATCTGAAGTCTGGGAATTACAAGTAAATGTCATGAATGTTGAGAGATTCATTGAGTCATTAAAAGAAAAAATCAACAAGTCTAGGGAGAAGAGAAGGGAACTCTATGATCAGATCAAGTAGGAAGACAACAAACACATTATAGATGAACAAATGAGTCAAGCCTTGAAGGAAAAGACAGAAGAATGTGAAAATTTTGCCAGAGATAATGCAGTCCTAATGCATGAGACGAAATCTATTATGATGAGGATGACCAAGGAGATTGAAAACATGAAGAGAAATAAAGAGAAGCTTGCTCAATCCTTGAAAGATAAATCTGAAGAATACAACTAAATTACTGATGGATTCATTCAGTTGGAACTTGAGCTAGAACAATCTAGACATAATGAAGAAGAGCTTGAAAAGAAGATTGATGATCTTAGAAATGAACTTGCTACTACAAATGAATTCAAGGAGAAGTTCAAGATTAGCTCAACCAAGCTTGATGAACTAATTAAAATTCAGAGGACTGATGGTGACAAGCGAGGTATTGGATATGAGAAAGGAGAAAGTTTCAGATCTGGACAAAAGAGATTTAGACAAGGAAATCTAATGAATCAACCTAGAAGGTATCCAGTAAGACAACCTAATGCTCAGATATTTAATGGTAACTATTATGTTTGCAATAAATTTGGTCATATGGTAGCTCAATGTAGAAGTAGAATGAATTCAAGTGTTCCATCATTCTCCAGTCAGTGCTTTAATTGTAACAAGTATGGTCATAAGTCAAATGAATGCAAAAACATGATGCACAACTCTTACAGAGATGTTAGATGCTATGCATGCAATAGATTTGGCCATATTGCTAACCAATGCAGATCAAGAGAAAATCAATGAACAACTGGACTGGACAAAGAAATGTGGTGTGCTACAATTGCAAAAAAAATAGTCATATTGTTAGATTTTGTAGAAAAGGTCCGGTAAATCAAAGAAGAAACATGCAGAAGGATGAAAAAGGAAAAGGGAAAGTCACTACAGATTAGATCAGGAAGCGAATGAAGAAGACATGGGTGAAGAAGATTCCCTCTGTTGCAAAAAATGAGCCAACACTAGAATCAACTTATGGTAATTCCTCTGAGAATTAGATTAAGGCCTATGGCCTAGGGGGAGTTGTCAAGAAAAATTCTTCAAACCCCCTGTTGTAATTGACACCAAGATGTGGATGAGTGAAGTGATTGCATTGATGATCTATAGATGTTGTTGAATAGTTGGAGAAAATATTTATACAAAATTAAAGGTCTGCAGAAGAGTTATCTTTTACAGTGTATGGAAACAGGGTATCTAGATGAGTTAGGGAAAAAGCATTTATTGTGTCAAAAGGTTAGGTGTGTGAATGATAAAAGGTTATTTCTATCTTTCATTTGTCACTTTGCATTTTGAGAAGAAGAAGTTTGAAGAGCTCTGAAGAGAACTTTGGAAAAATTTGGCAAGGATTCAAGTGTGAAGGCGATTCGAAGATCAAACCCTAATCTGACAAAAAGGTATTTATCGGGAAAACTTGTAAACTTGTTGTATACACCTAAAAATCGTCACATTATAATAAGTCTGGTAATTAATTAAATACAATTTATTTAATTAAATCTCTAATTCAATCTACATATAAATAAATTTAATTATTTATTTATATGGTTCATTTTCTAATTCTTCTATTCTAATTAAATAAATCACTTTTCCATTTCTTCTTAATTAATTAAATAAGTTTCACAATTTATTTAATTTAATTATCACATTGCTTTATTTTAAATAAAGTAAATATTCTTCTTTTTCCAAAATCATGAAATCATCTTTAATTCTTCTAAATATTCTTCTTTTTTCCAAAATCATAAAATCATCTTTAAATCTTCTAAATATTCTTCTTCTTTTCCAAAATCATAAAATCATCTTTAAATCTTCTAAAAATCCATCTCACATTTAATTAAATATTTTTAAATATTTAATTAGAATCTTCTTATCCACATTTCGCACATAATTAAATATTTTTCAATATTTAATTAGAAGTTTCCAAAAACCACGTCACATGAAATTAAATAATTTTATTATTTAATTGAAAAATTATCTTCAACTACAAAACCAACTCATAAATAAAGATGACAAATGGCAACTTGCATTCATTTTTGAGTGAAAGGTTTTGTGGGAAGGAAACATCTTCCATTATTCTCTCAACCTTCCATCTTTCTCTCAAACTCTAAAATCTCTCACCGTTCATCTTGACAGGATTATTTTCGACCGTTGATCTTTTCCAACCAAATTCTTGCCTCCAAAAACCTATAAATACAGCCTCTTTGTGAGTTGAAAACAATCCTATATTTTGTGAATTTAGTGCTATTACTATAGTTGTTTTCTAATCAACATTTAGCAATCTTTTCAGGCATTTTTATTTCAAGTTCATAACATTTTATTTTTCATATCATAGCTTAAATCATTTAGCAAATAGACATGCATTTTGCATAAGCTCGTTCTCTGAAGTTGTCATTCTAACAAGATGCTGCTTACACCAACTGAGGTCCAATACTTTCAATGAATCCTTGGAGATAGAGCACAATAAGATGCTTTCGAAGGAGTTGTTGTTTTAAGAGTTTTCTTTACTTTGCAATTAGCTTTATTTGATTTAATGTCTTATTGGTGTGTTGGTTTATATTTCTTTAGTTATCTCACATATTCACACATATTTTTGGTGCCCACTATGGGGCCTTGCCCCATTTTTAATCTTTTTATTGCAGATTTTCTGATAGGTGACAGACTGGAGTTGCAGTTTAGCACATATGAGACATTTTTTAGTGCATCTGGAACTTCTTTTAGCACATTTGGCACTTCTTTTAGCACATCTGGCACTTCTTTTAGTGCATTTGGAACTTTTTTTAGCGCATCTGGCCTCTATTTTAGCACTTTTATAGTCAATCTTAAAATGGCCATATCTTGGTCATATTTTGGTCTTTTTGAGAGCTTTTTATTTGAAATGGGGTAGAATTTCATAAGCTATCCAATGGTGTAGGTGTTTATCAACTTTGAAAGAGTTAAAATTTTCAAATTCTCACATATTCTCTATCGCATATGACTTTTGTTCTAGCGCATTTGTAATTTGTATAATTTACTCTCTAGATCCGATGCAACTGCGGCTAGTGGTTTTATTGCTGCTTTTGGATTAAAATGAACCAATCCTAGGGTAGCCATTCAAATTTAAAATAAACCAATCCTAGGGTAGTCACCAAAAAATTGATATATTTTGGATAAAATGAATCTCATGCTTGTTGTGAAGCAATATCTTCACTTAGTGTAGAAAATTGTCATTTGGGATTTAAAACTGATCAAATTGTTTGCTGTGATTGTTAGGTAATAGGATTATTCTCTCCCCTTAAATGGGTGACCAAAATGCCAGAATTACCTTTTCATTTTATGCATTTTATGTTTTATTACATCCTTTAGAAGACCTACTCTTGTGGGAAAAAGTACTCACCCAAGAGGAATGACCTAAGTGGGAACACCTAAAGCCAAGGTTTCCAACCCACTCTAAACAAAAGCAAGTTGTTGATGAAAGTACAACTTGATAGTAGTGTTCCCCAAAGCCTTTGTTCTAAAGGTTGGGAAGTCTCCTGAGGGAGTATATCATTTGCCGCACTGAATGGAAAACCTTACTACGAACCTTAGTGTAGAAGCCAACCGTGTCAGTTTCTGAGCATCCTAATAATCATAGTGCAAGGGGAGGGAAGAATCTACCCCCAAGACACTCACCATATAATTGACACTGATTATTTTCTCAAAGGATCGAGAAATCTAACCTTGAGTACGCACCTAGAAAAGACAAAAACACGGGTGCCCTCTAGGGGGTGACACAGTTGTGTGAGTTGACACAATTCTAAGATGTGGGTTGTGATTATTATGATGACCCTTTTGAAAATTAAGAGTGATTCTGTTTGAAGTGTTTGTTTTGTTCAATACCTATGAAAATCTCAAGAACATACACTCATTGTTTAGATTCTAGAACTTTAAGAACAATTGCATTCTTATTGCATGCTTTGTTTTCAAAACATTAATTCAGATAAGATCATCCAAAAAACACAAGAAGTTGACAAATCAAACCATGAAATTTATGTTAAGGGATTCAAAATCAACTATAGAGCAAAACTTGGAAACATTAGGCTTTTGCAAATTCCTTATTTTTTTAAACTAAGATCAAAACATTGCAAAGTGCATCATCACATCCATTTACGATTTCTAGTTTAATTCCCATAACAAGATCATCATCCCTCAATCTAGGGAATCACAAACTAAAAATTAGAAATCCCTTAGTCATATCAATAGAATCCATCATTCTATTCTGATTAAGGTATCCAACAAATTGCACTCTCCCATTTGTGATCAAAGTTAGTAAAAATTTGGTATAAGCATATGCCTATTGTCACAAGGTCTCAAAAACACAAAGAAGAAGACGAAAGAAGAGATCCACTTTACAACATGGGTGATAGAGAAGAAACGCCCTTTTCATAGGTTTTGTACTGGGATGATTCAATAAGTTGAATAGGATCCACTGTTTCACATAATTTTGGACAAGATCTTAGAGCGAAATAAACAAGGATACTTTTTGTTATTGGCAAACCAAGGTGCCAAATTTCCCTCTGACTATGATATGGAGAAAATGAAGGAAGATCCTGAAAAGACTGAAACTCCCTTAAATGATCTTAGTACTCTTACCTAGCAAATAAGAGCACTCCAAAGGAAAATCAAGGAAATACAAGGGGGCACAACTAAGAAGTCCTTTCATGTAAATATGAATGTAACCTCTTCTCCTCCAAAAACATCATCAAAATTCAATGTTTTTTAATTTTTACAAAGGTTAAATGAGAAGCCTAAATCTAAGCCATCAAATAAAATTGACAAATCCTATCATGTCATGCATTTATCTTCATCCCCCATAATTCAAAATGAACCTCACGATTCTTTCACCCAAGATAACGATTCCATTCAATCACCTTCTTCTATCGTATCCTCTACATCCAATGATTCATTTCAATCTACACATCTCAATCAAAACATTCTTTCCACTCCATCCCATGATACCAAAATTCTACAAACCCTTCCTATCTTTGAGCAAGATCCCATCTCTCAAGAACCATATGATGATCCCCTCCTTTCATTATTCACCCATGATAATACTCTTCCATCTCAAGAACAAAATATTCTTACAAGTTCTCCATCCACCCCATTCAATGAATCCATACTCTCTTATGATTCCATCACATCCCAGGAGCAGAACAATTCTTCCATCCTATCCAAAGATTCCCTTCCATTTGATGATCAAGATACTCCATCTCCTTCATCTAATGATTATTTTCCTAGTCAAGATCAAAGTATCCCATCATCCTCATGTCAAGAGCCTCTCACACCTCTTCAAGCTATCCATGAACCTCACACCTATAAATTGGGATCCTCCACCTTTATCCACTCCAGTTTACTTCCAACACCTATCATATCCTCCTCAAAATGGACTTGTATCTTGTTTCAAAAACAATGTATATCCCATGGGTAAACGATTGTGCAAAATTATGAATTACAAAGGAAAAGGCTTAGGCCTTCATGAGCAAGGTATCCTAGAACCCCTTTATGTCCAAGCACATCCATATTCTCATGGTGTTGGTTATACGCCTCATGCTCAACCTAGGTATCCTAGTCCATCAAACTCTCCATCCATCCTAGGTCCTTATCCTAGTCCATCAAGCACTCCATCTATCCTAGCTCCTTATCCTAGTTAATCAAACCTTCCATCTATCCTTGGTCCTTATCATCCCAACCCTAGCTCATCAACCCTTCCATCCATATTAGGGTCCCACATTTCTCCATCTCCTATTCTTCAAGAACAACAAAGGCAGACATTCTTGATCCACTTTCAAAATTCTTCCTACATTAACTCATCCATCATACCTCCATATCATTCATCTCAATACACTCCTCCCATTGCTTTTGGAAGCAATTTGGGTGCCAAATGTCAAAAGCTTCAATATAAAAATCCACATGTATCAAAGGATCAACATGTCTCCTCGAAGAGTCATGCAAAAATAAAAGAAAATTTGATAAAAAAATCAAAAGAAAATTTCAAAAGGCCACAAAGGCCCATCAAAGCAAATGAAAAATTCAAAAGGCCACAAAGTTTCATCAATTGAAAAGAAAAATTTCAAAGACCGCAAAGGTCCATAAATCAAAGAGAAAAATCTCAAAGGCCACAAAGGCCCATAAAGAAAATATCAAAATCAAAAGTCATGTGGATTCCTAAAAGTCTCATAGAAGCAATAAAATCAAAATTGGCATCCAAATTTGCTAATCCGAAAGCTTCTCCCCATCTCCCATCTAAAAACATATCACCTTCCAAATCCATTTTTCCTCCATGACTCCATCACCCTTCAAGGTGTGTGCAATGTTAATCTTGCCATCCTTTCCATCTATCCATCACCAAGCCTTCCAACCTCCTATCCATTATCCAACATCCAATCCCCATTCTCCTCCTTTAATTCAAAGCTTTGAATAAGGCCTTAGCTTCTACTATCATGCCAACATTTATAAGTCTAATTCCCATTCCCATGGTCTATTAGAGCACATATTCGAGGGATATTAGTCATGAAACTTGATGCTTAAACCCTTCCTCCATCCCCCTATCATGCAAATATTATCTTTCATATCCATCTCCCTATCCATATACTATCTTCCATTTTCCTCTTATCATTCATGGTCATTATCCTCATTTTCACCTTTGATCTTGACAAGGTTAAGGATCTTCTTGAAAATCATGCATCTTATCCTATTCACTTCATCCAAATCTTCCATACCATATCCTTCATCATGCATCTTCTCTTATATTGTGGGGCATCTTGTTTCTTCAATTGGTCATCCCATTCCATCTTAAATGTCCTTGAAAAATCCAAAAAAATCAAAACAAACATCAAAATCCAAAAAAATAGAAAACATCAAAATCCAAAAAAATCAAAATACTTTCAAAATCCAAAACAAATTCAATAAATTGTATGCTTTCATCAATAAAAGGGTCACGTCTCATCCTAGACTGGGGGAAAAATCCTGAACTCACTGGGGGAAACTTGTTTTGAGCTTAAATCAATAGACAAGCAACAACAAGACAACCTAGTGAAAACATCAATCATCCTAAACATCAAGTTGAACATTAATCACAATCAATCAAACAACTGACCATCCAAATCAACATCAAAAACAAAAAAATCAACTTTCATTGGATGATCTCTTCTGAATCATGGTTTGATCACTTTAACACTCATGTTCAATTGTTTTATCTTGATTGTTGCTATCATTTATTTGGAGTACCTTGATGATGTCTGGAACTAGAGGGGCTAGGAAGGAGAATGATATTTTCTTTGTCTTCTCTTTGTGAGTTAATCAGTATTACTACACAAATTGTCACAGGACATGCTCTATAAAGTATTATTGATAACATTTCAAATTTGCATAGGAAAATGATTAATTCTTACTTGTTTACGCAAGCAATGCTTAGGTCATCATCAGTGCTAATATCCCCTTTGATGATTGTACTCACTTTCAACATATCAAAAGGCTCAATGATGATAAATAAGCATAAAGTTGGGTCACAGAATGACAACGGTGTGTAGTTCATTTTGCATAAGTTAAAATATGCATGGTTAATATAGATGGCATCCATATTAGTTTGTGCATGAGCATTATCATATCCATCACATCTCATCTGCATTATCTCAATTAATCCATCCAATCATTTCTTCCAATCTCATCTCAATCAATTCATCCAATCCTTTCTTCCAATCTCATATAATCAATCCATTCATAAAATCATAAAATCATCTTTAAATCTTCTAAAAAGCCATCTCACATTTAATTAAATATTTTTAAATATTTAATTAGAATCTTCTTATCCACATTTCACACAAAATTAAATATTTTTCAATATTTAATTAGAAGTTTCCAAAAACCACATGTCACATGAAATTAAATAATTTTATTATTTAATTGATAAATTATCTTCAACTACAAAACCAACTCATAACTAAAGATGACAAATGGAAAGTTGCCTTCATTTTTGAGTGAAAGTTTTTGTGGGAAGGAAACATCTTCCATTATTCTCTCAAACTCTAAAATCTCTCACCGTTCATCTTGACAGGCTTATTTTCGACCATTGATCTTTGCCAACCAAATTCTTGCCTCCAAAAACCTATAAATATAGCCTCTTTGTGAGTTAAAAACAATCCTAGATTTTGTGAATTTAGTGCTATTACTATAGTTGCATTCTAATCAGCATTTAGAAATCTTTTCAGGCATTTTTATTTCAAGTTCATAGCATCTTAGTTTTCACATCATGGCTTAAATCATTTAGCAAATAGACATGAATTTTGCATAAGCTCATTCTCTGAAGTTGTCATTCTAACAAGCTGTTGCTTACACCAACTGAGGGTCAATACTTGCAATGAATCCTTGGAGATAGAGCACAATAAGACGCTTTCAAAGGAGCTGTTGTTTTAAGAATTTTCTTTACTTTGCAATTAGCTTTCTTTGATTTAATGTCTTATTGGTGTGTTGGTTTATATTTCTTTACTTAGCTCACATATTCACACACACACCTGTGAATTTGTGAAAATGGCTACTCCATTGGTAGTTGAAGTCAAGGATAGACCCCATCCGAAATTCAAGTGGCATCCTTTCAAGTCTGTTGAGACCGAGCCCTTAGGTGCATTTTCATTTTTTTCATATGACATCTTGCATATTGAAGACATTAGGGTATACATTCTTGCTAATATTGAGGAGTTAGGGAGCTTGTAGTTGCTGAATTTATATTCCAAACACATTGTTGGAGAGGATTTCTTTGTTAAGCCCAAATTCAAAACCCTAGAGGAGAAGAAATTCACATAGATTGTGAAATTCCCCGTGTTTGATGAAAGAGAATGGGTCTAGTATATCTTAAGTCAAAGTTCATGTAGAATTTATGTTGAGTCAACCTTTCAAGATTACAAAAAAATCCATAAGCATTGTTATAGGCTTAAATTCCTCTAGTGGATTGCCAATTTTGAAGTCCGTGAAGAATCAAATAGTCACTGATGTAATTGGTTCTGTATTTTATAGAAGAGTGATGAGAATTGATAATATCATTGATGTGGGTGTGAAATTTTCCTTGATGGTCATTGGTTACAAGATAAATTATGTGAGTTGCTTTGAAGTCAGCTTATGGAGAATCTTGGTAAGATTAAGAAAGACAAGAAGAATTCCTTTAAATATAGTAATTTGTTACTATGTTTGTTCTTTTATTTCATGAATGAAGTTCTGGGAGTTGGAAAAGTGCATTAACAAAGTGATAAGCCTGTTGTTGTTCAGATTAGAGATATCTTGTATGGAATTGGTGATATGCAAGCCAAGAAAACTGCAATCTAGGGATACTTCAAGAACTTTCAGAATGTGATGCAAGCTAGGGAAATAATTCCTACTTCTATTGTGGAGAAGTATAAGGACACAATCTATTTTTTGGTGGACATTGATCAATTCCTGATGGAAGTTGCAGAACCTATAATTGTTTGGATTATGCCAATGGGTTATGAATTTGAGGAGAGCATCTTGGAGCTATATGCTCAAAATTTGTTGAGTAAGCCTTTGGATCTGTCTGAAAAGAGGTTTGGAACATATACAGAGAAGAATATGCAAGTCCATGAGTAGTTGAAGAAACCAATGATAGTCTAGAGAGCAAGGAAAGAAGTGGAAGTCTTTGCAGAGAGCATGGGTATATTTTGCAAAAGCTGTAAGAGAAGTCAGAAGGATGAGAGAACAAGTTGAAGCCGAAAAAGAAAAAGATCTTGCTAAAACTGAATCTTCTAGTCTGGCAGCATCCTCTATCCGAACTAGATCAACAAGGAGTTGTGTACCCCTATCCAGTCATGCAAAGAAGTCAGCCCTTGCAAAAGCTCAAGTTAAGGCATCTAGTAAGAGGAAGAAGGATAAGAGCACAAGAGTGTAGACAACTATTTCAAAAGATGAAGAGAAAAAATATGATGAAGTTAGTGAAATAAAGCATATGGGCACCTAAGCAGTAACAATAGTCACTAAGGACAAATCCTCCAGTGAAGAGGAGAAAGAAAAGAAGAAGATGAATCTTGACAAACCAGGTATGTCTCTGAAAGAATTTTAAAGAGGTATAATCAAGGATGGTAATCTTAAGTTCCTATGTGAAGTGTATGATACCTTTGATATTGTTGATCAAATATTTCTTGAGGAGGCTACAATACAATATTTGAACAATTTCAATATGACTCTTGTTGAGATAATGACACAGTTGCCTAAGGAATTGTATGAAATTTTGGAGATAAGGAGAGTTAACACTAGAACTGAAGAATTGAAGTTCAAAGAACAAATTCTTGAACATATAAGTCTGGTAATGCCTATTGAGGAAATGAAGATAATCCTAAAAGAAGCAAAAAGAGAATTCAAGAGAAAAATTAGAGTAAACAAGCTTATGATGGGTAGGACTGAAGAGGTTGCAAAAGAAACTAGAATAATTCTGAAGGAAGTTTTATTAAAGAACATAATTGATGTTGTTTCTGAAGAAGTGCATGTGGAAGATATTTCATCTGGTTTGGTAAATGAAGAGGTTACAGTTAAGGAAACCCAGATTCCACTTGATGTGCATGATAAAAAAGTACTTATGGAGACTGAAGCTCCTAAAGCTATGTCGGTTGAAGAAAAGGAGATATTAGTTGAAGAGGTTGAAATTCCAAATGACAAGCAAAAATATGTGGCTGAGGAAATAGTGGTTGAGAAAAAGAAGGTTGAAGTTAAGGGAGTTCTAGTGGAAGCAAGAGACACTATAGAGGAAGTGAAGAATTTTTTGGAAGAACAACATGAAGAATTTGATCTTGAGTTGGGAGAAGGTCCTATTCATTTGTCTACTTTGTCCCCAATTCAGAAATTGAAAGTTGCATCATTTGCACAAGCTAAGGCTAGGGAAGAAATTTTGAAGTCCCACATTGAGGACAGTGAGTTATTGAATCTTGCATTTGGTATTCTGGAGAAGATCATGCCCACTCATGTTAAGGATCCATTCGTTTCTTCCTCCGATGAGCTGAAGAAACTTATTAATTCAATAAGTACTTATTTTGAGTCACTTGAGAAGTCAGGTTTGGTCAAGGGACACAAGGAGTTTGATAACAAAATGTTCAGTAGATTGAAAAGAATGATAGCTAATGATAAATATTTGTTAGCTACCTATGTGAAGAATGTTCAAAATGCACTATCTGAAGGAGGAAAGATTTATAATTCATGTTTGTCTTTTTCTAAAGTTACTGAGGACAATGAGAAGAAGGTCAAGAATCATGAGAAAGAGTTAGCCGCTACTTCTGATGCTTTTGATCCTTTAACTATTTATGTTGGAGAGAAAGAAGGTCAAGTTATATCCCTACTTGACAAGATAAAGAGTTTGAAGAATGAAAATGATAGATTTGTGGAAAGAGCTTGTGAAATTAGAGGCCTAATTTTTCCAAAGATGGAAACCATGTTGAATGCTTTGAAAGAAGCACAAGATGCTATGGCTATCAGTGATCCAGTGAACCTTGAATATACAAGAATGATATCTTATTTATTCTATGGCCACATGACTATTTTGGAGAGTCTCAAGAAGGGTTGGGAAACAAGCTTGAACCTATTGAAGACAAATTTTGAAGATATTTTCAAGTTTGTGTAAGTTTGTGAAACAATTTTTTACATATGTAGTTTGAAGTTTTTGTTTGTTTATAGAATTTTTGTATGAGGATTCCTCATCTTTTCCATTGATGTCAAAGGGGAGAATAGAATAGTAAAAAATGTATATTCATCTTAGGGGGAGCTATAGTTTTAAGTTGTGGATGAAGATCTTTTTGGAGTTTTGGTTGGCAGTGTACTTATGTTGGTATTGATCTGACACTTAGTCATTTTTCACTAAGTGTTGCCATCAATGCCAAAGGGGGAGATTGTTAGCAAGAGACACTGCACATGTTTTTTGGCATTTTCATTGATGGCAACCCTTTTCAGTAATTCGATCCACACATTGTCATTTGTTCATACTGGAAGACAGATTGAAGTTCAGTGATTATCTATTAAGCTAGAACAGAGCATCTGGTAGATTTGTGTTCTTTGATTCATATGAAAATTTTCTGTTAGTATTTTGTGTTGTGGGTCTCAGGGAAGATTTTTCAATGCATAATGTTATCTGTAATTCTTGGTGCCTTGTATCAATTTGAGTGTAAGTTAGAATGTCCGGTTGACTAATTATTTGTTCATCAGTGTATGAAGGCCGACTTGACGAATGTAGTGTGTCACGGATATTTGAGGAGTTATTGTTTAAGTTTTTTTGTGTTCAAGAATTTTGATTTGGGTCCTCACTATGTTGTGGCCAACTTTTGTGGATGCACATTGAATATTATGCATGATTTGAGCCAACAGTTTGTGAATATTTCTTATTTTGTTGAAGTTGACATGAAGCGATTAAATCACTTGTAGCGGATATATATAAGTGATTGATTATATCATTTTGATATATGTTCGATGTGAGTTGTTGTATGTTGTGAATTTCAGAAGGTTAGTAGAGTGATTATGCATAGTTTTACTTGTGCATTAAGGATTTTTTATGTGATTTGAAGTAGAACAAAGCAGAAGAGTAGAATTAGTCAGAAGGTCCAGAATTTGATTGTTGATCCTAACTGGAATTGTAATAAGGCATTTGTAGATGCTACTTTCTCAGTTCAAATCTTTGGAAGTATTCCAAACTTTTGTAAGGAAGTGAGCATTTCTATTTTTGAGCAGTGAGCTCTAGGCAGTGTGCCTAAATGCAAGTGTATTCTCATTTTGTAAACTTTTCTTTTGAGTATACTCAGAACATATTGTGGATTGACCTCCACCGTGGCTTTTCCCCTAATAGGGTTTCCACATAAAAAATCCTTGTGTTATGGTGTTGTGGTTATATGTCTTATGTTCATGCATCTTTATTTTGGTTGAATGTTGTAAGTGCTTTAGAGATTAGATTAATAAAGTTAAAAACTGCACAACACTGATTCACCCCCTCTCAAGGTTGCTTGATTCCAACACTTCTCAAATATGAAGGTCCATAACTACTAATAATATCAATTTGTTCACCTGCAATGAGTGTGAGTCTTGGTTGTAGGATTGGTGCTATAAGGTTTAGTTGTTGAACCAGAGCAATTGGTCACCAAATGGTCATAAGGTGAAAGTGTGGATGTTTTGATATGGTTGTTATGAAGTTCAAGACCCTATGGTTTGAGTGTTGTTTTGAGGTGACACTATTCTTAGAAATCAAAATGTTGAAAGGCCTGAATTGATATTTTGCTTCTTCTTCTAGAGGATATGTTGCAGAAAAGCTTACTTGACCTAGCCTTGAGTTTCAAGTAACTATTGATATCTTAGAAGTGTGGGCAAGGGAATAATCTATTTTTGTTTGTTTTGATTCTAATTTTCAAAAGTAGGATGGAATGTTGGGAGTGGATGGACTATATGACCTATCTAGGTTTCAAATTGTTTTGTTCTCACAAGCATCCTCTAAGCGACTTTAGATTGTCTTTCTAATTTTCAATAGGATAGAGAAAAAGTGACGGGTTTTGATCAAAAGTGACAAACTATGAGCAAGAGCAACCAATTTTATCAACTGTGGCTTAAAATTTTTCAAGTGCACCAGATTTTGAGAAACAAGTGTGAGTAGAATTATCAAGTGCAACCTCTATATGTATTTTTCCAATGTGGTGAATTATTATGTCAATCATGGGAGTTCCACACACCAAAACAACACAATCTCAACCTGAAACAATCACACACCAAGTCAAAAAACTCCAAATTCTCTCTATCACATCAAATTCTCACAATTCCTTGTAGTAGTCCAATTTGAGTAAATCAGGTACAAATTTTAGAGGAGGTCCTCTCAGATCAATACCAACACCAATTTAAAGACCCATTAGAGCACACAACAACATATCACAAAAATTTAATAGGTTGTTTTGTAACAACTTCGTCAAATCAAGATTCCAACACTAACTAGACCTCAAATTAGGTCTCTTTTTCAAAGAAACTTGTCTCCAAAATTTTCCTAAACCTTTGAATTCACTTGGGCAGCATTCCTTGGGTAACAAAACCTAAAATTTCACAATTTTTATCAAGATAGCTAGTCTCCAATACACAAAACTCTAAAACCCTCTTTTCTAGCAATTTACTTAGGGTTTTATTGAAAAACTAACTCCCATGCCTCCTCTAACCTTAACACCATTAAAAAAAGGTTCTAATATTCCTTCCAATGCTCAAAAAATCAACCTATATTTCTTCCCAAACATAATTCATGAATTACCATACTCAAACCACTCAAATTCATAAGAAAAGTCACTTTTTCCTCTTAGGGCATCATGCCCAACTCTTTATTTGACATCCCTTGTACTCTCACAACATATACATGCCTATTTAATAATATATCATACCCATTCCACAAGTTACAGTAGCCACAGAGAGTGGAATGGGTCAGGTTTGCATTTTAAAGACTTTCAAAACCCTTAAAATAGGGTATACAAACCAATCACAAAGAAATAGATCTAACTTTCACCCAAATCAAATGTTAAATGCTCAATAAAATGAAATAAGAAGCTAAATCACACCTCTTAATGAATTCAAAATAGATTTAGATCAATTTTCTATTGTACAGGCCGTACAAATCTGAAACAATGTGGAAAACTCAAAAAATCTAGAAAAAGTAGTAATATTTCAATTAATTTTTCCTCCAAATCTTCCCAAAGAGATTGACATAAATGGTTTCCACATATTTATGCCTTTTCCCACCAAAAAAATAACTCCACCAAACTAAACTACCTTTTGAAGTTCATGACCGTTGGTATCCCTCAAAAATGCAATTTTGCAATTTTTTTGCTTGACATCTTTTTACAACATTTTGCAATTTTGCAATACTAACACAAATGACCCCTAATCACACTAATAAGACTCAAACATGACTAATTAAAATAATAAATGTTCTCCATGACCTTATTTAATTCCTATTGACTCAAAATCCTAAAGCTTACTCATCAACAACCTTGATTGACAAAAAAATTTCAATGGTACCCCTACACCATACACCCCAGCTTGAAATTTTTCCAAGTCTCTTGGAAATGATTTAGTAACTTGTTCACCTCTGACCATCTCTTTCCTCTAACCTTCTTGCACTCTTCCATCAAGTTCACTTTTTCTTTGGTTCACATCTTGCTTAGCCTTCTTTCCCTTATCTTTACTTGAATCATGCTCCATTCTATCACACTATTTTGTGGGGTGTTCTTCAACATTTTCATCTTCAATCACTGATGTCACACTCACTTTCACATCTGCACACAAAACCTCATCAACTACCTTCTCTTCCATTTTTATTTCATGCTTGAACCTCTATCCAATACTCTTCTTGTCTTCACCCTTTTCTCTGTCAAACTTGTTAACAACTGAACCATCACACTTAGGAACCTCTCCCCCCTTAATCACTATCCTAACAGTACCATACACCTTTGTATTACCAAATTTTGACTGCCTCTTCACTCCCTTAGTTGTCATAGGACACATGAATATCCCAACCAAAATTTCTCAACACATTTCTTGCTTTTCCAAAAGCTTTTCACCCTTAGTCTTCACTATATCAAATTGAGACACTAATCCATCTACTTTCCTCTTCCACATGGAAGCATCCTTCTTAGCAACTGACTACATATGGTCTTTATTTCTTCTATCTATTGTCCCAACAGTATCAAGCCTTGAAATGGATGCCAATTCCTTACTCTTATCTTCCTCAACACTTACAAACTCTTTCCTTCCAATCATGATGATCTCACCTTGTTCCTTTGCTTCTTCAACCAATGGAGTTAAAGTAAATGTTTTCCCATATTTTTCAATTGTATAAGTGTTTTGTCTCCCATCATACATTGCAGACCTATCAAACTACCAAGGCCTTCCAAGTAACACATGGAAACAAATCATAGGAAAAATATCACATACAACCTTATGTCTATAACTACCAACTTGGAACTCAACTGAAGCTTGTTCACTTACCACAATGGAATAGTTATCACTTACCCAAGACACTTTATAAGGATTTTCCCTAGGTATTCTTTCTAATCTCAATTTGTCTACCATTTCACTAGATACCATATTTCTAGTGCATCTTGAATCTAATATCACCTTACATACCTTATTTTTGCATTTGCAAGCTATCCTAAATAAGGCTCTTCTTTGAATCAGCTCCTTCTCCTAGGATGTCTTCAAGAGTTGTCTCTTCATCATCAAACTTTCCCCAAATTTAGGAGCACCACTATTGGAATTTGAGCTCCCAACTTCATCTTCTTGGACAACTTGTTCTCTTCTTTCACTTTTCCTTTCTCCACCACTTGATGTAGAATCAAATTTCTCAGCGCATTTGTAAGAAGGATGACCAAACTCATTGCCATTGAAGCACCTACCAGCAAAAGTGTTTGAATTTCTTCCACCACCAAATCTTCCCCTTGTGCCTCTAAAACCTCCTCTAAAATCTGCAACTTGCTCTTCTCTTTTAGGTGCATCCTCTTGGCTCTCACTTGCTTGTCTTGGAGTAGAGAAAGATCCTCTTCCTCTTGTAGGGATGCCTCTTCCTCTAATTGTCTTTTCTTGTCTTCTTTTTACTTTTTCTTTTTCCTTCAATGCCATTTGATAACATTATTCAACACTCCTTGGATTTGTCAAAGCCAATTCATCCTGTATGTTGAATCTCAAACCACCCAAGTACCTAGCAATCTTCTCATCCTCATTCTCATTATGGTTAGATCTCATACTCAACTTATAGAATTCCTTAGTGTATGCTTTTATATCCATCTTTTTTTTCCTTAAACTTTGTAACTTCTTAAACATCTAAATAGAATAATCAAAAGGGAGAAATTTACCTTTCATCTTGGCTACCATCTTGTCCCATGTTACAATCTTGGATTGTCCTTGCTTCCTTCTCTCTGATTTCAGATAATCCCACCACAAAAGTGCATGACCTTTTATTTTTTTCTTAGCAATCTTGACACTCTGTTCTTCAGGGATGTCTTCACACTTGAAGTAGTTATCCAAAGATGCTATCCAATCTAATAACTCTTCCTCATTCAGATTCCCACCAAAATTTTGAACACCAATCTTTACCTTATGCTTGTCACTCTTGACTACCCTTAATAATTTTTCCATTCTCTGGTCTTCTAGATCTAATTCTTCATCTACATCCTCAAACTCTTCATCCTCTTCATCATCTGAATCACTTTCAACTTCTTCTCTTCTATTGTTTGTTTCCAAAGGTTCCAACCTTTCCTTTAGTTCTTTGATCTCTCTCACATACCTATCATTCAAATCACTCATCTCTTTTTCCATATTCTTTCCTTTTGGAGGCATCTTACCAACTTTGTCTTTTCACCTTCCACTCTTCTTTCTACAAACTTGAATCTTCTTCCTTAGAGATCTGGTACCTTCACTTTGATACCAATTGATGTTAATTAGGGGAGGTCCAAAAACCAAAACAACACAATATCAACCTGAAACAATCACACACCAAGTCAAAAAACTTCAAATTCTCTCTATCACATCAAATTCTCACAATTCCTTGTAGTAGTCCAATTTGAGTAAATCGGGTACAAATTTTAGAGGTCCTCTCAGATCAAGACCAGCACCAATTCAAAGACCCATCAGGGCACACAACAAAATATCACAAAACTTCAATAGGTTGTTTTGTAACAACTTCATCAAATCGGTATTCCAACGCTAACTAGACCTCAAATTAGGTCTCTTTTTCAAAGAAACTTGTCTCCAAACTTCTCCTAAACCTTTGAATTCACTTGGGAAGCATTCCTCGGGTAACAAAACCTAAAATTTCACATTTTTTATTAGGAGAACTGGTCTCCAATACACCAAACTCTAAAACCCTCTTTTCTAGCAATTTACTTAGGGTTTTACTGGAAAACTAACTACCAGGTCTTCACTAACCTTACCACCATTAAAAATAGGTTCTAATATTCCTTCCAATGCTCAAAAAATCAACCTATATTTCTGCCCAAACATAATTCATGAATTACCATACTCAAACCACTCAAATTCATAAGAAAAATCACTTTTTCCTCTTAGGGAATCATGCCTAGCTCTTTATTTGACCTCCCCTGCACTTTCACAACATCTACATGCCTAGTTCCTAATATATCAAACCCATTCCACAAGTTATAGTAGCCACACAGAGTGGAATGGGTCAGGTTTTCATTTTAAAGACTTTCAAAACCCTTAAAACAAGGTATACAAACTAGTCACAAAGAAATAGATCTAAATTTCACCCAAATCAAATGTTAAATTCTCATTCAAATGCAATAAGGAGATAATTCACACCTCTTAATTAATTCAAAATAGATTTAGATCAATTTTCTATTGTACAGGCCGTACAGATCTGAAACAATATGGAAAACTCAAAAAATCTAGAAAAAGTAGTAATATTTCAATTGATTTTTCCTCCAAATATTTCCAGAGAGATTAACATCAATGGTTTCCACCTATTTATTCCTTTTCCCACCAAAAAACTAACACCACCAAACTAAACTACCTTTTGAAGTTCATGACTGCCGGTATCCCTCAAAAATGAAAAATTGTAATTTTTTTGCTTGACATCTTTTTACAACATTTTGCAATTTTGCAATACTAACACAAATGACCCCTAATCACACTAATAAGACTCAAACATGACTCATTACAATACTAAATGGTATCCATGACCTTATTTAATTCATATTGACTCAAAATCCTAAAGCTTACTCATTAACAACCTTGATTGACAAAAAAAATTCAATGGTGCTCCAACACCACAAAAGTGAGCTGTTTTGGCAAGTGCGAGTAAATTTCTAGCAAGTGTGCTGGAAATTTTTTGGTAATTGCAACATAAAAATATCAAGTGTGGATATTTTTCTACAAAATGCACTAACTTTGTCAAATGGGTCAGTTTTTCATCAGTGGAGTTTATGGGATAGAGAGCAAAAGTGATCCTTTTCTAGCAAGTGTGACCAAGTCTTGGTCAAATGTGCTAGAAATAGTAGTAGAAGTGGCCTCTATTCAAACTTGTCTTCCAGTTTTAGTATTTGGCAGTAGTGTTGGTGTTTTTCTTACAATTTTTGGATGTCTTGATCTGTTTCTAGATGTGGCAAGTGATACAACAATTTTTTACTAACTCAAAAAGCATGTACTTGTGCAACTTGTATGTCTAATATGGCTTCAAGTTATGAAATCATGATACCCAAGCCATAGTTTTTGACATTTACTATGAGCCAATGTAGCCTAAATATTCATAAATCTTTAAGTAGATCCTTAAGGAGTACAAATATAAGGCTTCTTTTAAAAGCATACAATAAGTCAAAGGGTTTGTGATTCAACCATCATGTTTAGTGTTTGTTTTGATATGTTCATTTTAAATTCAAGCATAGTGTTTTGATGTTTTGAACATATTTGGAAATTTTTCCATGAAAACAAATTACACCCTAGGGATAGGCACTACTTCCTAGGTGGGCTTACCTCATTCCTCAAATGGATGATTTTACTTGCAATGAATGGAGAGGCTTTGTACGCTCAACCATAAGTCGGACTTGGTAAGTAACTTCTCGGAAGTAAATTCTAATGGACCGCTTCAAAGTATGATTTGGATAAAAGGGGTACCTTATGCAAACATTTGGATCTTAGTAATATTTTTGGATTATTAGTTTCAAATTTCTATACATGCGGTGATTCACTCAATTAAGAGGCCTCCCAGACCTTTCAGGTTTTAACATATCACAGATATTGGGGGAGACATTCATCAATATAAAATAGCATCAACTGGTGGGTGAGAACTTTTCTCACACCCATAATAATTTGTATAGTAGACCAAAATAGAGTACCACTTGGGTTGCCTTTCAGTTCTCCAATCCGGGATGTGTCTCAAAAGGTAAACCCTCTAAAAAGGTATGCTTTGAAAAGAGTGCAAGAATCAAGATGATTTTTGTCACCCAAGATCACCAAAAAGGTGTGAGGGGAGAGGATAGTCACCTAGTTTTCTAAACACAAAAAACACCATATGCAATTCATCATAGTATTCTTTTTAAGTTCCTTGAGCGATCCTATCCACAAAAAAAAGAATTTAAAGTGTGTACAAGATAGTAGTTGTTCTTTTTAAAGCATCCAATGGAAGTGTTTTGGATATCAGTCGATGAGATAGAAAATGTGCAAAACAAAGAATGATTTATTCATTTTTAAGCCCAAAATTTGAGTGTTCCTAGATCTTGGTCTTATTTGGTCAATAAAAATGAATTCAAGCATTTTTCAATAAAGGGAAATCTCTTGGTAAAAAAAATCAAACATTCAGAGTAAAACCAAGTGAAGACTTCAAAACATCCTTTTTAGAGCACCAATTTGAAAGTGTTTGTTTGTGAGGTTCATTTGAAGCACCAAATTGAGTGTTCTCTATCTATGAAAGCTTTGAAAGATTCATTTCTTTAGAGAACTAAATTAAAACGTGTTTTTTTTGTGTGTTTTTTTTAAGCACCAAATGAAATCATTCTCTAAATTAAGAAAGCCTTAAAAAAATCATTTTAAAGCACTTAAATCAAAATGTGTTTTATTTGAGTTCTTTTTAAGCACCAAATTAAATCATTCTCTAACTTAAGAAAGCTTTAAAAGGTTCATTTTAAATAACTTAAATTGAAATGTGTTTTTCTTTTGAGTTCTTTTTAAGCACCAAATTAAAATTTCCTAACTTAAGAAAGCTATGAAAATTATAACTTCTTCAACCATTCATCTTCCCTACAAAAAAAGGTGTTAATGGTTTCTCATAACTCTACCAATCCTACATACATAGACATTAGTACCTATCACAAATTCCAATCAGGCACTTGTTAGCATTAAAAATCATAATTCAACTTGTAGATCTTGGACATAGGTTTAACATGGAAAAAGTCTAGAAAAACAAGAAAAAGCACCTTCTGTCAAAGACAAAAGGAACTGAAAAAAATCAAGAGCACCCTCTGTCAAAAGATAAAAGTGCTGAAAAATGTCAATAGTGCAAAAAATAGGGTCAAGTGCATCAAAAAATAGAGTCAAGTGTGCCAATTCTGTGAAATCAAGTGCAAATTTTTTCTAGAACCTATGCATGAAGATTTTTCCAATTGTTAGTTTTAAGGACCGAGGTCCCACTTCCAAAATCCTGCAACTTAAAGCTAATGAATTCAAGAACGTTATTAGCTCATTAAATTGTTAGTTTTAAGGACCGAGGTCCCATTGGGTGTGCCAGAATGTATGAGGGGGAAAATATGAGAGTGTAAACAAGATAACTACAAATGAAATAGAAACTAATCTAAATAAAAAACAATAAATCAAGAGTCTATTGCCTTGCACTCGTGAAATGAAAGTCTCTAATAAAGCTAATGAATTCAAGGAACGTTATATTCCAAGATATGTACAATCCAATGATGATATAAAACCACTTGTGATTGATTTTACACTAAATATACTTTCATTTGGAATGGGTTCTATGTGATTTCATTGAGAATCAAGCAAGTTGTGTAGATTTTTCTTCAGATTGGTCTAAAACCTAGGTAAGGTAACCAGTGAATGTATAAAATGCATAAAACTCCATTCCACCAAATAGAAATCTTTGAAACTCATGGAATGGATTGGGTTTCCATGTATTTTGATGTTACAATGTTGTAGGGGTAGGATATGGAGTCTAGCACGTGCATGAATGCTTAAAGGTCTAATGTCTTCATGTATTAGACCAAGAAGCCCTAGTGATTTGAGGAAATTGTTGTAAGCCATTGGAGGTATGATCCTTGATGTAGAAATTGATTATTTAGGCCATGTATGACATGTTGAAGGTTTTGGGAAATTTTTTGAGACAATTTGAAGCCATAAACCTATTTGGAGCATGTCTAGTTGCTAATTAGGCCTAGTCAAGAAGCGCAATAGTCAATTTCTGAGGCATTCCATACAAAGAACCCTATCCTGATTTTGAAATATGCTGGAGAATGGAAAAATGGGTATTTGAAACAAGTCTTGTTTCCTATAGATCAGTTTTGGTTGAAGAGTTAGGCCCAAAAAGCCATGTTTGAAAGGCTACTATCAAGAATGAAGGTTTGTGAAGTGAAGCCCATTATTTGATGTCAAAAGATCTTTGTGAGTGGTTGTCTAAGATTGTGTTGTCACTTCTACCCTTGATTTGCACCAAATAAAGGTGGTGATTAGAGGATGTGCACTGATTCTAGGGCTATCAACAAGATTACAATAAGGTATAGATTTCCTATTCCAAGAATTGAAGATCTAATGGATTTTTTGGGTTGTGCATGTTACTTTTCTAAGATTGATCTCAAGAGTGGCTACCACCAAATTAGAATCATACTTGGTGATGAATGGAAAACAACCTTCATGAAAAATGAAGGGTTGTATGAATGGCTTGTGATGCCTTTTGGTTTTTCAAATGCCCCTAGTACTTTCATATGCTTGATGAATGAAGTGCTCAAACCTTTCATTGGTAAGTTTGTGGTAGTATATCTAAATGATATTCTTGTTTTTAGAAAAACTAAAGAAGATCATTTACAACATTTAGATTTTGTTTTGAGGAGGTTGCATGAGGAAAAACTAATGATAAACTTGAAGAAGTGTGAGTTCTTGAAAATAGATTTGGTTTACCTTTGTTTTATGGTCACCAATGGAACTTTGAAGATGGATCCAAGTAAGGTTGAGGCTATCCTAAGCTGGCCTACACCCAAATTAGTGGTTGGGGTAAGGAGTTTCCACAATTTGGCTAGTTTTTATAGAAAATTCATAAAAGGTTGCAGTCATGTCTGTGCTCCTGTGATTGATACAATAAAGGGTGATAAAAGGAAGAAGTTTGTTTGGTCTAATGAGGCTGATAGGAGTTTTGAATATTTGAAAAAGAAGGTTGTTGAGCAGCCCATATTGACTTTTCCTAGTTTTGATAAGGTCTTTACCATTGAGTGTGATGCAAATGGCCATGACATAGGTGTTGTCCTAAGTCAAGAAAATAGACCTATTTCCTTTTTCAGTGAAAAATTGAATGAAGCCAAGAAAAATTATTCTTCCTATGATCTTGAGATGTATGCAATGGTGCAAGAATTAAAGAAATGGAGACATTATTTACTTCCTAAGGATTTTTTAGTGTACACTGAGAATCATGCTCTCCAATTTTTGAATAGTCAAGATAAACTCAGTAGTAGGCATGTGAATTGGGTTGAATTTTTGCAAGGCTTTACTTTCACCATTAAGCATAAAAAGGGGAAAGCTAACAAGGTGGCAGATGCATTGAGTAGAAGAGCTCACATGGTGTAGGAAATTCAATTGAAAAGCATAGGAGTTGACTCTTTAAAAGGTATGTATCTTCAAGATGCAGATTTCAAAGATATTTATGCAAGTTGTAGGTAGCCTTGTAGAAACAATAATGAAAAATGACTTGATTTTTTGATCCAAGATGATCTATTGTTCAAAGGGGCACAATTATGTATTCCTAAATGTTCAATGAGGGATAAATTAATTAAAAAAAGCATATTGGCAGCCTTGCAAGTTAGTTTGGTCTGGATAAGACCTTGGAGTAGTTGAAGAGGCACTACTATTGTAAAAAAAATGTAAACTAATCTGAGGAACTTTGTGGATAAGTGTACTATTTTTCAAAGGGCTAAAGGATCTAGCACCAATGCAGGGCTATATCAACCTCTCCCTATTCCCAATAGGCCTTGGGAATCAATTAGTATGGATTTTGTGATGGGGTTACCTAGAACTCAAAGAGGTTTTGATTCAATGTATATTGTTGTGGATAGGTTTTCTAAGATGGCACACTTTATACCTTGTAAGAGCACTAATGATTTTTTATACATTACAAGACTCTTCTTCAAAGAGGTGGTAAGAATCCATGGTTTACCTCTTAGCATTGTATCAATTCGGGATAGCAAGTTTGTTGGTCATTTTTGGAGAACCTTATGGAAGAAACTTGGCACTAATTTGAGTTTCAGTTCTACCTATCACCCTCAAACTGATGGGTAGAATGAGGTGGTGAATAGGAGCCCTGGAAACCTCCTAAGATGTCTAACAAAGGAGAATTCAACACAATGGGATTTGGTTTTTCCTCAAGCTGAGTTTGCATACAATGATTCAGTGAATAGAAGTGTTGGAAAAAGTCCTTTTGAGATTGTTTATGTTTTGAAGCCTAAGGGTGTGTTTGAATTGAGAGATGTCAGTGGGATGGAAAGGAGGAGTGTTGAAGGTGAACAATTTGTAGTGGCTATGCAAGAAATCCACCAAGAGGTTAAGGAGAATCTTCAAAAGAATGTTGGCAAGTATAAGCGCAATGTTGATCTAATAAGGAGAGAGGTTCATTAAAAGGTTGGAGACTTGGTTTTGGCTCATTTAAGAAAGAAAAAGGTTTCCTAAGGGGCAGTACTCTAAACTACAAATGAAGAAGATAGGGCCATGTAAAGTGGTACACAACTTTGGAGAGAATGCATATGAGATAGAACTACCTCCTAAAGTTGTCATTTCTCCTATTTTTAATGTTTATGATCTTTACCCTTATAAAGGGTATGTTGTTGTAGGTGATAATGTAGGTTCATCAATACTCTTAGATGAGGATAGGATTAGGGATCTTCCACCAAGCTAACCTTTGGAGTTGGAATGCATCTTGGACAAGAAGGAGCTCAAAAAGGCAAGGAGAAAGGTCTACTACCAATATTTGGTCAAATGGTGAGGTCTTCCTATGGAGGATGCAACTTGGATGATTGAGGATGATATTGTAAAGCATGGTTGTACAATTGTAGGCCTGTCCTCAAGTGGAACTTTAGCTTTCTTTTCCTTGGGAGTATGGTGCAGGGGAACCCATAGGTATTCGTGCCTCCAAGGGGTCAAAAGTTGGAATTTTGTTTTGTTTTGGTGTTTTTCATGTAATAAGGTCTTCAAGTACCATTTGATGTGTGTTGGAGTTAGTTTTGAGTCATTAGATGTGAGTTAGGGTCTAGATGCAAAATATTGTCAATGTTGCACAATGTTGTCAAAACAACTTTTGTACCTTTTGTCATAATAGGGCATAATAATGTTTTGTTGAGTCTCTAATTTGAAATATGGTTGGTCACCATTGGAATATGGTTGGAAATGTTTTAAAAGGCCTTGTATGGTCGAAGGCAAGGTTGATTGATGAAATTTTGCAGTGAAAGCAATAAAAGAACTCTATTTTTTTTCTAGAAATTCCAATGTTTCTTTGTTGCTCCACTGAGTTGTACGGATCCGTACAATCTAGTGATGATCTAAAACCACTTGTGATTGATTTTTCACTAAATCTAATTTCATTTGGTGTTGGTTGCATGCAATTTCATTAAGAATCAAGGAAGTTGTGTTGATTTTTCTTTAGAATGGTCTAAACCATAGATACGGTAACCAATGAGTGTATAAAATGCATAAAACTTCGTTCCACTGGTAGAAATCTTTGAAACTTGGTGGAATGGATTGGGTTGAAATTTATTTTGATGTTACAATGTTGCATTGGAAGGAGATGGAGTCTAGCATGTGCAAGAATGCTTAAAGGTCTAATATCTTCATGAATTAGACCAAGAAGCCCTAGTGATTTGGGGAAATTGTTGTAAGCCATTGGAGGGATGATCCTTGATGTAGGAATTGATCACTTATTCCATGTATGACATGTTGAAGGTGTTGGAACAAGTGTTGAGACAATTTGAAGCTCTGAACCCATTTGGAGCATGCCTAGTTGCTAATTAGGCCTAGTCAAGAAGCGAGACAGTCAATTTCTAAGGAATTTTGTACAAAGAACTCTACCCTAATTTTGAGATATGTTTGAGAGTGGTCAAATGGGTATTTGAAACAAGTTTTCTTTCCTATAGATCAGTTTTGGTTGAAGAGTTATTTCCAAAAATCTATGTTTGAAAAGCTACTAGCAAGAATGGAGGTTTGTGAAGTGAAGCCCATTGTTTGATGTCAAAATCTCTTTGTGAGTGGTTGTTTGAGATTGTGTTGTCATTTCTAACCCTTCTTTGCATCAGGGATTGAGAAATAGATTGATTAGTTAGGAATATAGATTGATTAGTCAGGAATAGATTAATAAATCAAGGGATCATAATTTTATCAATGAAGAAAGTGGTTGAGAATGATTAATTAATTGATTTAATTCATTCATTCATTTTGGAGTTGAACGTGAAGATCAATTTTGACTTTTTCAAATAAAGTCGCATTAGTTTGATTTAATTTTTGATGATGATTTGAATAGTTTATTCAAATTATTCAAATTTGGAGGGAAAGTGAGTTAATTAAATTATTATGTTTTAATAATTCAATCGACTTAGGCGAATAAAGTGATTTAGTGATGTAATTAAATAATTGACATTATTTAATTAATTAGGGCAAATTAAAGTTATATTATGACTTTATTAAATAAATGTGATTTATTTAATTGGTCAAAATGATAAAACATGAATTAATTAAATAATGTCGTATTATTCAATTAAGAGCATAAATAGGGTTTTAGGACTTTATTAAATAAATGGAATTTATTTAATTAGTCAAAAATGATGAAAAAATGAATTAATTAAAGAATGTTGCATTATTCAATTAATAGAGGAATTTAGGGTTTTTGATGCCTTTGATGTGAAATGCAGTGCTATTTAATGATAATTATGTTGATGATGTGAAAATGTCATTTAGTATGTGTGATAAGTGTTAGGTCAATTTTACATGTCTACATGCTTTCAAGGAGGTCAACATCAAGATACACATTTGGGACAACAAGTTTTCCCATGTCAAGCCTCTAACCATTGCATGTGGGGACATTGGAATTCCTCTTCCTAAACTAATATTTAAACAAATCCCACCCAATGACTAGCACCTCAACATCCTTGATGGCATGTTGTCGGTCCACAATGCCCTTGTCTGTTCTAGGGCCCTAAAACATGATCTTTCCCTTGATTTTCTCCATAGTCACACCTAAATCATTCAATTTGTCTAGTATATCCTCATGAAGGCCTTGCTTAGGGGTAGAACCAGAAGCTTTGGCCTTTGGGGTTTGCATTCTTAATATTTTCACAACCTAGGGTTTTCTAAAATATGACTTATGGGTTTTTCAAGGTAATTTAGGTTTTATTAAAAAGGCACATGCAAATTAAGGAAAAATTTAAACCAATTTGATGGTAAACAATGAACTTCAAACCTTAAAGAAATGCAACAAGGAATCCTAAGCAAAGAAAACAAAAATGCACACAAATTCAAAGGAAATTGGGTACAAAGGATATAAAATTCACTTATTGGTGTTTGAAATGCCAAAAACCTTAATTGTGGATGCAAGAAAGCTCAAAAATTCTGCAATCAATCTCTAGATACCTTAGAATGCTCTAGTGATCTTAAATTATGCCTTAGCTCCTGCTTTTATGGTGATAAAACTATTTAATTCGATGGGAAAACACCATGTTTGTCATTACTACTCACTTGCACAAACTGGAATGACTCTATCAACCCAATTTCATAATATTAGATCATAGCCATTGATCTTGTGATGGTTTGGATCATCAAATGGATCAAATGGAGTGAATTGAGTTTGAAAACTTAACTAAAATTAACTTCAACATTGGAAAAATGAGAAAACACCATTTGGAGAGGGCTTTCATCGTCACCATGGGATCCACTATCCTTTTGAAGCCTTTAAAAAACTTAGGTGTCATGTGCCTGCTATCTTGCATGAGTCTGTTGAGACACAAATCAATGGGTATGGGCTAGCGGGGAATGATTCAGATTGAATTTGTATGCTCCAACTTGTGTGCCTTTTTACCTTAAAATCTCATGCCCATACTTAGAAACTTTTTAACATGTACTTTAAACCTCTACAAGATGGACGGTCAAGATTTTATTATCTCAATCACCTTTTAACCATGAAGCTTCAAGTCCTTTTAGTAGTACAACCTGTAGCCATCCCTAAGTCACCTAAAATATTTGGTGAATTTTTTTCATTTGTTCCATAGTCTATTCAACACTTTAGATGAGGCCATGTGTCAATTTCCTATTGTCCTGCATGCATCTCAAACCTACTTAAAGACCTCCAGCAGGATGACAAGGAACGGTCTAGATTTCATCTCTATATTTCACCTCAGCCATTAGATTAAAGGTCCCACAATTAGTACCCTTTAGTAGCTTGTTGGTCCCATGAAAGAATTTTGACACATGACATACACCCGCTATACCGCACTGCATTTTCATTGAAATTTTTAATAGTGTGGGTTGGCGGGAAACCAATCAGCATTGAGTGTCTGACATATGTGGTGTTAGGACGAGTCCTTAATAGATTTTAGTGTGTTTTCTTTATGTTTATAACTTAAATCAAGGCCATCCCTAGTGATGAGCTCAATTAATGGCTCAATTTTGATAGGGTTCATTACATATTTGTTGTTGCTATCATAGACTTTGACACTTGGTTATTGATATTTTCCTTAAAACCATAGACCTTGGCATAAGTTTATTTCTATGAATTTAATGACATTATCATTCTATGAGAATTATCTATGTTGAATTTACAAGTGGTTGAATGAATGTTACTAAGGTAATTATAGATATACATTTGTTGTGTGTGCTAATGCTATTGTCCAGGCTTCCACTAAAATGCTGATGTCAACAAATCCTACTTCGTGGGAGAAATTATTTCTAGTTGGTCAGTTATCAAGGAGTCAATAAGTTGATCATTAAGAAGTCAAGGTAGGAAAACTTTCATGGAGGGAAATTCCTAGTTCAAATAAAAATAATGTAACCACCTTTTTAATGGTCATATTTGTTGTTGAGAAAATCTAGGGAGTGCGTTGTGCTAGATTCCTATTGAAGCAAGTCTGCTTTGACCAATTTAGCTCATGCATAACTTCCTCCATATGTTTCTATGATTTCAATAAGTGGCATTATCTGATTTTGATGGAGTCGACTGCCTAGGTAGTTAGGGTTAGTTAGTAGTTTCTCTCTATAAATAATAGTCAGATGCTCCTTTTGTGAAGATTGGATATTCTGAGTTTGTACTCACATTTTCTAGTTTTATAGTTCTATTGTTGAGATGTTGTACTTATGCTTTTAAGAAATCATATGACATTTTGAGTTGTTGCATTTGAGTTGGTTTAAGGGAGATTCACCCAAGGGGGGCCACTTGGTGAGAATTCCATCTATTAGTTTAAAATTTATTTTCTATTCAGTAGTCAGTTTCAATTTCAACAACTATCTGTTCCTGCAACCACTAAAATTCCTTTATGTGACTGTTCCTGCAGCCAAGACAGACATAGTAGTTTCTTGTTTGTTTGCTGAGATTGCCATTTCTATCTTTCATTTTCTAGTCTAGTTGTTAATGTTAGTGCAGATGTTGATTTATGTTTAGTTTTTAAGTTGATTTCCTTCTAGCATTGTATTTCTAGCATTGTTTCTTTCCTAGTTTATGGATGATTGCAATGAAGTCCTAGTGCACATACAGTGCTGACCCATTTCAATTTTACATCCCTGGGTTGACAAGTGAAATGCACCTTCATGATGAGTGAGATAGATACTTAGTGTAGATGTTCAGTCTCTAAGTCACAACCCTAAAGGCTTAGTTATTAAACCATTAAAGGAGGCCAACATTTTTGGCACCATTGTCGAGGATGGTTTCAAACTAGGAAGTTCTTTGGAGTCATTGATATTTTTTTCTTACTATAGTAGTTTTGAAGATTGCTCTTAGTATACCCCTCATTTATGAAATCAATGACCCCCTATTCTTTCACCAATTCTTTGTGTGAGTTGGTTGATACCGCATGCATAGAGGAAGGAGGAGAGATGGTCATGGGAGATTCCTTCCTAATGACCCTAATCCATTCCAGCTAGTTGAGTATCAAAATCTACCAAGAGACAAAGAAGAGGAAGAAGCAAACCCTTTTGCTGATGCATTTCCCAATCTAACTAGTTCTGACACTTCCTTTGAAGACCAGAATTCAATTGAGAATCTACTTGCTTTGGAACTTCATCAAGAGGACATGGGTGATGAGAATAATGAGAATAGACACATAAAAAGACCTAACCAACCAACTTTTTCATTCCCCATTACTCATCAGAATGAAGTTGACAAGTTCAAAAATATCCCTGCTTTAGTCCTCCCTAAATTCTATGGACTTATCATAGAAGACCCTGATACTTTCTTATTTGACTTCGATATCCTTTGCAAAAGCTATGACTATACCACTGATGATCATAGGCTTAAGTTGTTTCCTACCACCTTGAAAGAAGCTGCATTGAGATGGTTTATGAGCTTAGGAAGAAATACTATGGAGACTTGGGATGACATGAAGACAAAGTTCCTTGAGAAGTACAAGCAATATTGTAGGGGTAGTGACATGAGAGGAGATGACATCTTTAGGATGCAATAGAAGGAAGATGAGAGTTTGGAGGATTACATTTCAAGGTTTTATTTTTTCCTACAAAAATCTCCACATCATACACTTAATGAAGAGTCTCAAAAGTTGTTGTTCCTGAGAGGAATCAATGAAAAATACACTGATGCCTTGGACCTGATGGGAGGAGGAGATATCACCCAAGTTCCTTGGGATGATATTAATAAAATATGTCAGAACTATTCCATGGAAACTTCAAAGAAAGGAAGAGGTTACCAGTCCTCTATGGGTAAATCATCCACCAACAGAGTTTCAAGGATGAATATTACTCGCTTGTTGGAGGATTTCAAGCAAGACATCATAAACAATCTAGCTACCCAACTGGATACACTTCAAGAAAAGAAGAAGCATGAGGAGGAAGATGCAATGTTGGCAGAATATTGCCCTCATTGCAGACAAAAGAAGAAGGACTGCAGATGCAAAATGATAGCTAACATTGACAATAAGTAGATTCCACCCAAGTTCAATCTAATCTAGGGTGATGATGATCAATTCTACTACATTGCACAAAGGAGGCCATGGGATCCAAGACAAGGTATGTCACCTGATCCATTATCTTTTGTTGGGCCTTATTTCAATTCTTATGCATCCATTAACCAATGGAAACCCCCATATCCATCCAACTATGGAGGATATCCACCTCATCCTTGGAATAACCCTCCAAATACCTGGCCCAATTACCAAAACTCTCCACCCCAGTGGCAACAACCTTAGGGGAATTGGTAGTAGTTTTAGGGAAATTGGCAGCCACCTCGAGGAAACTGGCAACAAACATCCCAATGGAGGGGAGGACAGTAATGACCAAACCAAACAACTAGTTGCATGCAACCACCTTAACAGCCCCAACATCTTGCTATAATGCCTCCTACTAGCTCAAGTTCAAGCACACCTAGACCTACTCAGTTACTAGCTCAACCCACACCTAACCCAAATAACAAATCACAATAGCAACAACCAGTTTACTCTATAGATCCTAATCAATTTCCTACATATGTTGTGAGTGTGACATCCACCTACGTTCAGGAACTAGTTTGCTAGCTCCTTCCACTCCTATTATCACTAAGCTTCCTATGGAAGAAGAGAAGCCTCTGAATGTCCCCATTCATCCTAGTATGCCTAAAAATATTGAACCAGTTCTAGTTCAACAGACTACCCAAGATCCACCATTTCCTCAATGTTAGAGGTTGCTAAATAGAAGGAAGAAAATGAGGAAACAACCTTTGACATTTTGGATTAGTTGAAACATATATGTGTCAAGGTACCTTTGTTTCAAGTCATAAAAGACGTCCCTATATATGGAAAATAAATCAAAGAAGCATGCCTCAAAAAGGTAGGGAGGAAAAAGAAAGACCCCACCACGGTTCATGTCGTAGGACAGTTAGCAGACATCATGCTTGGAAAAGTTACAGTTCCTAAGTACACTAACCCAAGTAGCCCTGTGGTAGGAGTTGTCATAAATGGAATCCAAATAAGGAATTATCTAATTGACTTGGGAGCAACAATAAATGTGATGACTAAGGATATCCTATAGCAACTAAATGTTGCAAACATGAGACCTACTCCTACTATCCTACAACTTGGGATTACCTAGAAGATTTTATGATTCTTTCTCCTAAAGTTACACTAGGAAGGTATCCCATTATTTTAGGAAGGCCATGGTTGGCCATAGCAGATTCTTACATTGGATGTTGGTCAGGGGACATGACCATTTCTAATGGGAAGAGTACCAAAAAGCTTGTTCTCTACCCTCCTGCTCAACCATCCCATGACATGGATCGCACCATATGGCCACATGTTGGAGAGGAGGCTGAGGAAGTCAATTCAGTTGCATAACTCATGATGTTAGGTAGAAGTTCTTTCATACAGCATTAGGAGGAATATGAAGTGTTGTCCCACATAATTCAGAACCGTTGTGAGGTGCATGAAGAGTCATCTACTCATGAATCTGGTTTTGTCAGTTCAGTGAAGACACTTTTGTCCGCTCTTCCTACAACATAACTTCCTACAACAACTAATATGCTCCATACATTACTACCACATGAACTAAAAATTCCAAGTATTAGTGAAGCAACTATGATAGAGTTAACCACACAAGTGCAAGTGTCAGAAGGAAAACATCTAAATATTAACAAGTTGAGCCAAGAGCAACAGTTGTCTTTGAAAAACTTGTTGAAGACCCACCAACATGCATTTGCATGCGACTACCATTACATGAAGGAATTGGACCCTAAGCTTTGTACTCAAGATATCTATCAGAGATGATTTTACACTAGTAAGGAAGCCACAAAGGAGAAACAACCCTACATTGAGGGAGATCGTCAAAGGAGAACTATAGAAATTATTGGATGCAGGATTTATCTACCCCATCTTAGACAGTCAGTGGGTGTCCCCATTGGTGATTGTACCTAAAAAGGGAGGGAAGTGGAGAGTTTGTGTTGACTACAAGGAACTCAATTTTGCCACCAAAAAGGATAATTTTCCCCTTCCTTTCATAGATCAAGTACTGGATTCCCTTGCAGGAAAGCAGTATTTTTATTTTCTAGATGGATTTGGTGGCTATAAATAGATACAAATTACACCTGAGGATCAAGATAAGACCACCTTTACCTATCCATGGGGGACTTACACCTACTCTATGCTTCCATTTGGTTTGTGTAATGCACCTGCAACTTTTCAAAGGCAAGTCATTAGCATATTATTAGACATCTCACATGATTGCATGGAGATTTATATGGATTATTTTACTACCTATGGTGCTAATTTTGTAGAAGCTCTAGAGAATCTAAGGAATTTATTACAGAGATGTGAAGATCATAACCTGTCATTGAATAGTGAGAAGTGTTTCATGATGATGCAGGAAGGAGTAGTCCTTGGGAATTACATCTCTAAAAAGGGAATTTAAGTAGACCTGACCAAGATTCAAGTGATCACCAATCTGCCTATTCCTGCAAAGCAAAAAGATGTCAGAAGTTTCTTGGGTCATACAGGGTACTATAGTCATTTCATCAAAGATTTTAGCAAAATGGCAACACCATTGTACAATATTCTCACTAAAGATGTTGAATTCTAGTGGACAAAGGACTGTGACAAGGCATTCTTTGATATCAAAGTAGCTTTAACCCATGCTCCTATACTCAAAGGTCCTAATTGGGAGCTTCCTTTTCACATTCATATAGATGCATCAGACTATGCTGTAGGATCATTATTGGGACAAAAAGAAGGAACCATTGAGAATGCAATCTATTTTGTCAGCAAAAACCTACAAGGGGCTAAATTTAATTACACAGTGACAGAAAAAAAATGTCAGCAGTCATCTATGCCCTTAACAAATTCAAGTAATACATAACAGGGTATCATATTTTTATTCATATAGACCATGCAACAATAAGACACCCTCATGAATAAGACCCTTATTTCAGGAAGGCTAGCTAGATGGTTGTTGCTAATGCAGGAGTTTGACATCACCATTGTTGAAAAACCAAGAAAAGCAAATGTTGTAGCAAACTTTATTTCTCAATTGACTACATCAGAAGATAATCAAGTCATTGATGACACTTTCCCTGATGGAAATTTGTTTTCCATTAGTGTGCATACTCCTTGGTATGCTGGCATAGCCAATTACCTAGTTACAGGGAGAGTTCCTCCTCATTTCTCTCCAAAAGAGAGAATGGTACTCATTGATAAAACATTTCCTTTCTCATGGATTGCAGGTTGTTTATTCTACATTGGACTAGACCATGTCATGAGGAGATGTGTAAGAGAATATGAGACATATGATATATTACATGCATGTCACAATGAACCCTGTGGAGGGAATTTTTCAGCCAAGAGGATAGCCATGAAGATCCTTAATACAAGATACTACTATCCCACACTTCATAAGGATGCATACAGGTATACCAGGAAGTGTGATAAATGCCAAAGGATGGGCCAACCAACCAAATCTAATGAGATGCCCCTTTACCCCCAGGTAGTAATCACTCCATTTGATAAATGGGGACTGGATTTTGTAGGACCCATTGATCCTCCATCAAATGGTAAATCCTACATCTTGGTTTGCACTAATTATATGACCAAGTGGGTTGAGGTTAAAGCAATGAAGCATGCAAGAGATAATAAGGTTGTAGAATTTATTTATGAGGAGATTTTCACTCATTATGTGGTTCCAAGGGAGATAGTGACTGATCAAGGGGCTCAATTTACATCAACCCTTGTCACCACTAGTTAATGAATATAATGTGAGGCACATGAAGTCTACTCCTTATCACCCTTAGGCCAATGGCCAATCTGAGGTGACCAATAGGGAAATTGAGGTAATTCTAACAAAAGTAATGGCTATTCATAGGAGGGATTGGGAAAATAGGCTGCCAGAGGCCATCTAGGCCTATAGGACCACCTGGAAAACAACCATAGGTTTCACTCCTTTTGAATTATTGTATGGGAAGACAACTATGATGCCCATTGAATTTGAGCATAAGACTCTTAGGACTGCACTAGACTTAGGGATGGATATCTCTGAGGCACAAAAGGATAGAATTATGTAGCTAAATAATTTGGATGAGATGAGAAATACAACCCTACATCATACTGAGGTAGTACAAAATAAAAGGGTCAAATGACATGATAAGTACATAAAGGACGAGAAGTTTCAGCCCAGTGACTGGGCACTCCTTTATGACTCCAGGTATCAAGAAAATGTAGGTAAATTATAGACTAGATAGTTGGGACCGTATGAAGTTGCAGAAGTCTTTCCCAACAGAGCTATACAACTCACCACCATTGACCTTGTCAGATTCAAACTTATCATCAATAGTCAGTGTCTAAGGTTGTATCACAAGCCAGTGTCCAAGGAAGAATTCATGCAGCAATTTAATTAGCACCCAACCTCCAAACTTCCTATAGCTGAAGGAAGCAGATCTAGTGTCCCTCCTTCTGACTGATCCAAGTACACATGTAACCACTTCATAATAAAGACTTCCACTTTTGTGGGAGTCCACTTCTTCATTAAACCACCCATCCACCCATCCATCTCCATCTTCTCTCTCTTCCATAACTCCACCATCGCTCCACTCCGCAATCATTCCATTTCATCATCACTGCATTAATTGCTCAACCATACTTCTTAAAGGTAATTAGTACTTTCTCCAGATTTTTTGCAAAGATACTCCAAGATGTCAGGTACGTTCAAAATAATCTCTTATATATTTATTATCTTTAGTGCATTTCTTTAATTACTTTAATTAAATGTGGATATTTCATATAGCATGAACTTGCACTTCACCTTGTCTAATCATAATTATCAACCAACCTATGCAGACACATGTTGTAAATTAGGTTGGGTGGGGGAAGTGTCAACTCACAATTCCACGTGTCATCCATATCAGTAAATTTAAATTGAGCCAATTTGAATGAAAATTTGAAATGATGGCTTACATGTCACTGAATTGCCAAATTTTCTCTCGATAATACTCTTCATTAATGATTCTTTATTGCCTAGTCATAATTTCAAATGTCACCCAACAAAAGTAATTTAGTGACCTGCATGGCATTGGTGTCTACACGACAGAAGGAAGAATTGCAGGAAGAAGAAGTTGGGGTTTTCAGAAAGAGATTGTAGGAAAAGGAAATTTAGTAGAGTGCTTGTTTGACTACGGGTAGCTGAACAATGGGAGGTCAGCTAATTATGAATGAACCCACGATTCATAACATGGTAATGTAGGATGCACCTTCTTTGGCATAGTTCAAAAATTGCAGATGACTGGACTATTTCTTGAAACTTGACAGCTACAATGAGGATATTTCACAAGAATCTATATAGACACTCTCTAAGGGGAAGGCAATGGTGAAAGGGTTGGAGGTGATTGTTACCGAGGAAATAATTGCGGAGGTAATGGGTTTACCTGCTGATGGTGAGCCATACCCTACTACCAAATATGCAAGGTTAGATAGGGCTGAATTTATTGAACCTGGTGATCCCCCATTGGTTGTGGATAAACAAGGTATGAAGAGAACTTCTCTCCCAAAGCCATGGAGACAAGTAGTTATCCACATTTTAAAGTACATCACTTGTGAGGGCCGCCAATCATGCCTCCATTATGTACACTTCAAGCTCTTGAACATATGAGGCATGGATGAAGAATGAATGTGCCCAATGTGCTATATCATCTCCTTGCCATCATGGCAACCGAAATGAAAAAAGGCAGGGATAATTCTATCTCTCACCATTGTTTAATCAAATTACTACTGGAAAAATATTTGCATGAAGTATCTGATATGACATGGGAGGAGTTCTTAAACATTGATCAATTTAGACTAGAACATGTACGTCCTAGAGGTCAGACTCAACCTTGTAGGATTATTATGGAAGTGAGGGATGCTGAAATTACTCTTGGAGCATCAACCTTTGGTGCAAACCCTAATTCAAACCCTCCTACAGTTGAGCAAGCTATTGAAATTGGGTCTTTTGAGTCATAATATTTAGGTGAGGAAAGTTCATCCTTAGATTATGATAATAATGTCCCTACCAAAGCCTCAATTCAAACTAGGGCTACCCTTAGGAGAGAGGAAGAGAAAATGAAAGAAGTAGAAATGAGAAAGGGAAAGGCCAAGAAGCAAGTGGCAGAAAAACCAAGCCCTAGGAAACGAAAGGTTGATACCACTATTCCTCCTGCAGCTGAAGGAAAAGACAAAAACCCTCCTAAGAGATCAAAACCAACTGGCCCAGCCACTGGTGTACCTCCAAAAAAAAAACCTAGGCTTAGAAAAACATCCAGGGAGGAGATGGAAGCCCCAATGGGGCAAGTCAATGTTGAGGAAAAATATATTTTTGAGGATCAAGAAAATATTAGATTGGTAGAGCTTGTTGCCATTGCAGAATAGGTTGAGAACTAGGAACAAGATGAAATTCAGGAACCCCTACAGCAAGAACAAGATGAGAATCTAGAGTTCTTGCAGCCAAAGCAGGATGAACAATTTGAATCACTGCAATTGATGTTATGTGAACAACAAGAATTGGTGCTAGGGAAGATTTTGGTAGGAATACATAAACCTCCTACCTTTTCATGGAATGACATAGCTCTAAAATTATGGAGTGAGATGCAAAGAAAAGAAGAGTAATGGAAAAAGGAAACAGACAAGCTATAGAATGAGATTAAAAAGAAAGATGCAGAGATTGAAGAAAATAATGTAGAAATTGTTGCCTTGAAGGAAAGGGTAGCTAATGTGGTAGATTTAATACCTAAAATGCTAGCATGTAGAACTCCACCTAGAGTGTATGCCCTGCACTTAAAGGAGCAAAATATTTCCTTTAAGTTATCAAGGATTATTTTAGGTTTGAGTCCTACTCTTGACACTCCACGTGAATTTTTCCAGGCTTATTAGTTTGCTCCTCTTGATGTTAAAAATTTGTTATGTGAGCTATACCTGCACAATTATGTTTTGTCTGATGATCATGATTGGAATACCTTGCTGTATATTGGAGACATCTATTTAAGGGAATTTATGTCCTGGATTCAAAATAAAATTAGTTGGGGACAATAGTATAGAACTTACAGGGAAAGAGAATTTCACACTCCCTTGCCTCTTAGGGATAAATCTAGTGACCTTGGAGATATTTTCATGACATGGCACAAAATTATTTACTTCCCCAGCTACAAGGATAGGATTATTCTTATTAGAGAAGAGACTTACAAGGAATATGAGAAGGTAGCTGAAACCATAGGAAAATCAGTAATGGGATATTTAGCACAAAAGTGGAACATTTTTCCAGAAGAGTTGAAACAAGTTGAACCCCACTCTTTATAGAACTATGCTACAACATGCAAAAGGCTTGATAGGTACATATAGGTTGGTAGAAGGAAGCAATAGTTTTGGCTTCCATTAACATTTCAGCCACCTACACTATCATGGCTTGTGCTAGATTAAAAGTTTTACTAGTATGACATAGCTACAAAAAGGGAAAGATGGAATAGATTGGAGAACAAAAAAGGATTCTACTGGGATCCTAATTCAAACACTGTAGAGACTGATGTGGGAAAACTAGTAGTTGTTGACTTCAAGGCATTAACTAGGAAAAAGAATAGTGCTCCTTCTATTGGAGGACCAGCAAAATGTTAGGTTGGGGGGAATGATGAGCTCAATTAATGGCTCAATTTTGATAGGGTTCATTATGTATTTGGTGTTTCTATCATAGAATTTGACACTTGTTTGTTGATATTTTCCTTAAAACCATAGACCTTGGCATAAGTTTATCTCTGTGACTTTAATGACATTATCATGCTATGAGAATTATCTATGTTGAATTTACAAGTGGTTGAATGAATGTTACTAAGGTAATTATAGATATACATTTGTTGTGCATGTTAATGCTATTGTGAAGGTTTCCACTAAAATGTTGATGTCAACAAAGCCTACCTCGTGCAAGAAATTATTGCTAGTTGGTTGTTTACCAAGGAGTTAAGAAGCTGATCATTAAGAAGTCAAGGAGGGAAAAATCTCATGGATGGAAATTCCTAATTCAAATAAAAAAGAATGTAACCACCTTTTTTAATGGTCATATTTGTTGTTGAGAAAATCTAGGGAGTGTGTTGTGCTAGATTCCCATTGAAGCAAGTCTGCTTTGACCAATTTAGTGCATGCATAACTTCCTCCATCTTTTTCTATGTTTTCAATAAGCGGCATCCTCCTATTTTGATGGGGTCAACTACCTAGGTAGTTAGGGTTAGTCAATAGTTTCTCTCTATAAATAATGGTCAGATGCTCCTTTTGTGAAGGTTAGATATTCTAAGTTTGTACTTGCATTTTCTAGTTTTATAGTTCTATTGTTGAGATGTTGTACTTATGCTTTCAAAAAATAATGACATTCTGAGTTGCTACATTTGAGTTAGTGTAAGGGAGACTCACCCAAGGGGGCCCACTTGGTGAGAATTCCATCTATTAGTTTAAAATTTATTTTTTGTTCAGTAGTTAGTTTCAATTTCAGCAACTGTTTATTCCTACAGCCACTAAAATTCCATTTTGTGACTGATCCTGTAGCCAAGGTAGACAGAGTAGTTTCTTGTTTGTTTGCTGAGATTTCCATTTCTATCTTTCATTTTCTAGTCCAATTGTTAATGCTTAGTGAAAATGTTTATTTATGTTCAGTGTTTAAGCTGATTTCCTTCCAGCAAAGTATTTCCATCATTGTTTCTTTCCTAGATTATGGATGATTGCAATGAAGTCCTAGTGCACATACAATGTTGAACCATTTCATGTTTATGTCCCTAGGTTGACAAGTGAAATGCACCTTCATGATGAGTGAGATATCTACTTAGTGCAAATGTTCAATCTCTAAGTCACAACCCTAAAGGCTAGGTTATTAAACCATTAAAGGATTCCAACACCTAGGCCAATATAAAATTTAATACTTTAATAAAACATAGACCTATGCTTCAAATGATGACTAAAGATATTAAACAAATATTTCATAGCTCACATGACTTAGGACTTAAGAAATTATTTAAAAATGGATGCGACTGGTGTTGCTAGGACAAAAGGGTTAGTTAATCAAATGACAAAGATGACACAAGCCATGACTTAAGTAATTGGGAACATGTAAACATAGTTCACCAATCAATTAGAGGAAAAGGTTGGGTTTTTATACTATTAGGGTTTTAGGAGGGTATTAGCCCTAAAGATGAACCCTAATGAATGAAACTAGAAACCCTAGCCTGGAGATAGCTAGTGAATGATTTGTTTATGAAATGTTACCATAGAACCGCATTTATTTCCCAAAATTCTACCAAATCATATGATTGGTGACAAGAGTAAGTTTATTAAACTTGAAAAATATGATGGAGGATGTGTTAGATTTGGTGATGATACATCTTCTAAGATATGTGGAAAATGTTTTATTAGTTTTGATGGAAAGCATAATACTGATGATGTCTACCATGTTAAGGGTTTAAGACATAACCTTTTGAGTGTTGGAAAAATATGTAGCAAAGGATAAAATCTTATGTAGCATAATAATGATGATGTCTACTATGTTAAGGGTTTAAGACATAACCTTTTAAGTGTTGGACAAATATGTAGCAAAGGATACAATCTTATGTAGCATAATATTGATGATGTCTACTATGTTAAGGTTTTAAGATATAACCTTTTGAGTGTTGGAGAAATGTGTAGCAAAGGATACAATCTTATGTTTTAGGATGATGGATGTGAGATCAAAAAAGGATTTGAAACTATGATTGCTGCTAGAAGAAGAACATATGGAATTTTTTATCAGTTTAAGGGTGCTAATGGTAATTGATTTATGACTTAGATTAATAAAAGCTAGTTATGGTGCAAAAGGATGTGTCACATCAATTTTGATAACTTAGTGAGAATCAGTTCAGTTCAAGCTATAAGAGATCTTCCAAAGATTACAAATCCTATCAATGTTGTCTATAAAGAATGTCAAATTGGAAAGCAAGCAAGAAGAAGGTTCAAAGTCAAAGAAAAATATACTACCAAACTATTGGAATTGGTGCATGCAAATATTTTTGGCCCTACAAGAGTTAGAAGTCTTTAAGGTGAGGTATTTCATGCTTTTAATTGATGATTATTCTAGAATGATATGTATTACTTTTCTCAAATAAAATTTAAAAGTTCTAGACAAGTTTAAAGCATTTAAAGTGATGGTTGAGAATGAAATGGATATGAAAATTAAATTTTTGAGGTCTGATAGAGGTGGAGAGTTCACCTCCATTGAGTTTAACATCTTTTGTAAACATCATGTCATAAAGAGGCACTTGTCTGCCCCTAGGACTCCTCAAAAAAATGGAGTGGTTGATAGAAAGAAGAGGATTATTCAAGAAGCTAAAAGAACAATGATGAAAGAGGAAAATCTACTAGAAGTCCACTGGAGAGAAGAAATTCATACTACTATTTATACACTTAAAAGATTTCAAGCAAGAGAAAATAGCACAAAGACTCGCTATGAGCTATGGTATGGAAGGATTCCTATTGTGAAGTACTTTAGAGTGATTGGAAGAAAATGTTATATCAGAAGAGAAGAAGATAACTTAGGAAAGTTTAATGCAAGGTCTAATGAAGGTATGTTCCTTGGATATTCTGCTAAAAGTAAATCTTACCAATTTTACAACAAGATATTGATTGGTGGACTACTATATCTAACTACTACTAGACTGGATATCATGCATGCAGTTTGTCTTGTGGCTAGATTTTAAGAAGATCCCAGAAAGTCACATGTAGTAGTGAAGAGGATATTCAAATATTTGAAGGGAACTCCAAAACATGGCTTATGGTATCCAAAGGATACTAATTTTACTTTGAGTGTTTACATCGATGCAAATTGAGTTGGTTGTGTAGATGATAGGAAAATTACAAGTGGTGGTGCATTATTTCTTAGATGTAGATTGGTGTCAAGGCTAAGTAAGAAACAAGATTCATTATCTTTATCTACTACTGAGGCGGAGTACATTGCAACATCTTGTTGCACATAGGTGTTGTGGATAAGAAAATATTGAAATATATTAGAGTATTTTATGATGAACCAATTTCTATCTTTCATGAAAATACAAGTGCAATCAATATTTCAAAGAATCTAGTAATGCATTCAAGGGAAAAACATATCTCAATTTGGTATCACATTATGAGAGAGAAGGTTGTATAAAATGAAGCTAAGCATGAGTATGTTCCTACAAAGGATCAACTTGCTGATATATTCACTAAGGCTCTTCCTAAGGATACATTTTAGTTTCTTTGAGAAAGGTTGGGGTTCATTTCCTCTCCTTATTTGAACTAGATGCATAAGGAGATGCATTAGTCCAGTGGATTTAAAGATCTATTCTTTTGTCTGGACCGATGTTGGTGGCTACCTCTTAGGGGGAGTACTAGGTAGTGAAATTGTTGGTTGTTGCAGTTAGGGGGAGTAAGTGTCGTCATTGTGTAATGGTTGTTGATTGGTGTAGTATGGTGTGTGATCCTAAGGGGGGGTATACTGAGCATTGAAGGAAAGAAAGTTGCAGAGTAGTTGTGAAAAGGATAAATGATGTAAAAGTGGGAAACATCAGTGATACAAATATTTTTACTTTTCTATTGATGTCAAAGGGGGAGAGAGTCATGTGAAAAAGAAGACAGTTAAGGGAGAGATAAAAAAGACAATTGAGGAAGAGATAAATAGAACAATATAGCAAGAGGGAGACTGAGTAAACAAAAAGGAGAAAAGGAAATAGGTATGGAGAAGAGTTGTGTCTTTGATGGTTTTTCACATCATATGTTTCCATTAATGAAAAAGGGGAATATTGTTGCAAGTATGATAAGATTGGTGTTGTCATTGATGTCAACGAGTTTGTGTTATCATTGGTGTCAACTGTATGAGTAGAATATTGTTGAAAGACTATGTGTTGTTACTTTGATTAGTCACATTATGTTGTCATTGGTAAGCTACTGGTATCAACCTCTAGTGTTTCTTTGATAAAATTATTTCTATGGATATACAGTTGAGATTCTATGTTGCAGTTAGCTAGGTGGTGATGAGGATGTGTCTCTAATGCTTGGTTTCCAAGTGCTTTTGAAAAAAATTGATAAAAAGAGGAAACAATGTGTTGCAATGTTGTTTTGCGTTGTAGAGTAGTGTTGTCGTGTTGCTCTACATTTCATCTAGGATGAATATTTTTTTGTGCATTTTGGTTATATTGATAAGAGGTGTTTAGAGGTATTATATTCAGAATTTGGTGTGTTGGATCATTGTGTAGAAGAAGTTGGGTTCACTAGTGTGGGAACAGTGTATTACAAAGGTGTATAGGAGAAATGTTCTTTCTCCATGTTTCTCCACAGTTTGGTTTTAGGTCTTGGAAATCTGAAGGAGTGTTGACAGTGTTGGTATATTTCTTCAGTTAAGGTGGTTTGAGGTTTGGTCTTCAGAAGTCAATTTATTAAGTTACAATGTATCGTAAAATTATTTGAATGTACTAGGTGTGTACATTCCTCAGGTGAAAGTTGTTGCACAAAGGATTTTGTTGGATTTTAGGGTGTTTATGGAATATTCTAGGTTATGTTTAGGTGACATTTATTTTTTGCAAGGTGTTTTTGGATCAAGGGAAGCATGTACTAAATTTTTTAATGGTGTTTACATGGGTAATGACCAAACTTCGTGTTTACACTAATTACGGTGGATATTTATTGCTTGTAGAAGCGTGTTGTAAGATGGTGTTATAGTTTAGGTCCGAAATAAGGAGTGGTGTGGTCCACTTTCACTTCTATCCACCATGGAAGTGTTTTCATTCTGACCTAATTTGAATTTGCATGATTGAGGTGCATAGCCAACCTTGGAGAATGTTTTCAAGGTTGAAGATGGTATAAATAAGAGTTGAGTTGTTGAGGGTTAAAGAGATAGACAAGAGAGATGTGAATGATGAGAATTGTAGTGTTAGAGTGTGAATTTGGAAAGTGAAATGTGAGATTTCATATGCTAGGTTGCTAGATGTAGTGAGAAGAAGGTGTCTAAAATTATTTAGTCATGTTGCAAATGTGTTGGTGATATTGTGGTGGATTTCTCTGTTGCATTGAGATAGATTTCTCTATGTTATATTCCTTTCTATCTTCTTTTCTATTCTAGAAATAAGCCTCTTGGTAGTGAGCCTTTCTTCTTTGGGCAGTGAGCCCTCTGATAGTGATCCCTATTGTATTTGGTGTTGACATTACATTATATTGTGAGCTAATACTCACCGTGGTTTTCCCATCTTGGGTTTTCCACATAAATCTGGTGTTCTCTTATGCATGTTGTTTATTTGTTTCACTTTTTGTTATTTTCCTTTCATGCTAAGTCATTATAATAGATTAAGGGTTAATTTTATTAATGTGTATATGAATGTGTATGATTTTTTTTTAACTTTTAAGGTACAACTGATTCACCCCACTCTTAGTTGTCTTTTGCATTCAACAAAAAATGCACTCCCAAACTTAGTAAATTATCCAAACCATTTGGTCTTCAATGGGCCAACACTTCTACATCTCTATCATGGGTTTCCATCAATGAAAAACCATAAACTATCATTCTCATTAGTCTTCATCAATCTCCCCACTCAACAATCTCTTCACATCATCATGCTCATGTTTCCAGCAATCTCCTCAATGAAAAAAAACTTCCAACACAGACTTGATCACATTCACATCTATTTCACATCTTACCAACATCTCCAACAGCTCACTCTACATTTATACCATCCATGACCTAAATAATCTCAATTAGGTTAGCCTGAATGAAATGTATGTACCTCAAACATGAAACACCAAAATAGGTCAACACCAAACACTTTCGTGATGGGAAGAAGTGAAGGGAAGCCACACCAAGGGTTAATTAGGACTCAAATCTACATCAAAACACTACTCAACACATCCATAATCCATGAGATACCTCCATGAATAGTGCTAACATGCAAGGTTGGCAAAACCTAAACTAACAATGCAAGAATCAACATAAACGATTCTCTAAGTCCAAAAATAATATGTGAACCACAAAAAAACACCACATGACATCCAAGAATATTCAAGCATCAACATAATACTCTCCAACATTGTTGCAACCACCTAAAACAAAGAATACTTTCATCCTCTTCATTAGGATGCACTACCACTAAACTCCAACACAAGAACTGAACTTGTGGAGTACCTCAACATAAAAAATCCAAGGGAAAGTAGATAAAAAATATATAAGAAAGTTCCAAATCTAAAAGACAAGAAATGTTGCAAGTATGAGCAATATTGGTGATGTTGTCATTAATGTTTTCATTGATGTCAACATAGTTCAAAATGTTGCAGATTGTGCATGTATAGTTGAGATTTTGTTGAGATGTTGTAAGTACATGGAACTATCCTTATGATGTTGTAGATATGATAAAACGATGTGTTACCAAGTGCTTTTGAGAAAATTAATAAAGAGTGAAGTCAAAGTTATGTATGTGTTCAGAATGTACTCTGGTATGTGCTCTACATTTCTTCTGTGTTGATCTTATGCTTGTGTGGATATCAAGGGTTGTTTTTAGAGATTTTTTGGTGTCATTTCCTGATTTGCAGCTTCTGGTTTGATGGAGTGTGAAAGTTGTGTTCACCTATGTGTGAACTGGTTTTGGAGAGTTGCTTGTATGTGGATTGAGAGAAATGTTTCTACTTTTCATTCCTTCGCTGTTTTTTTTTATGTCTTATAGATCTAGAATATGCCTTGTAATAATGTTCTCTGGGTTCTGGCAAAGATGTGCATGGTTTGGTGTTCCAGAAGATGAGTTTCAGAGTTGTATGTGTTTGCATAGTCTGGATGGACTGTTGGAAGATGTTTTGTGTTCAAAAGTGGTTAAACTTGTTGCGGATGTATATGAAGGTATCCAAGATGTGTTCTCATGCATAATGAAGCGTGTTACATCATCCATGTGTTATCTTCCTATTGGGAAGTGTGTACTTCAATGTTCATTTGTGTTTTCATTAGGTTTGGTCGACCTGGTGTTTACACTTCATATGAAGAATTAAAAATTTAATTAAGGAAGCATGTGGTCGATCCAAGACATTTCTTTTGGTATTGGTTAAGTATTTAATTGGTCCACTCTCATTCCTTTCCACCTCAAGAATGTTGAGTTTTCAACCTAATTTGAATTTATGAAATGAAGCGTATGTGACCGACCTTGGAGAAAGTTTCTAAGGTTGAAGATGGTATAAAAGAAAGTCAAGTTGTGAAATATTAAATCATATAAAGTAATGAAGTAAGCCACAAGTGAAGACAAGAGTTGTGTGAAAGTGAGTTGAGGCAGTATTACTTTATTGTGTAAGATTCTTGAAAGCAGTGAGTTGAAGATTTCTACAATCTTCTAATCTAGGCTATGGATGTGTGTAAATTATTGTGGTGGATCTTTTTGTTATCTTTTGTATTGGTAGGTAGTGAGTCCTTTCTATAGGCAGTGAGCCTTTGTATTTGGGTAGTGATTCCTTGGAAATGAGCCTCTTGTATTCGGTTTTGCTATCACTTTATATTGTGATTCAATCCTCACTGTGTTTTTTCCCTCATTGGGTTTTCCACATAAAATCTGGTGTTCATTATGTTGATTTAGTTTTTTTATTATCTACATTTCATGTTCATACTTAATAATAGAATAGTGTGGTTGTAAAGTTGATAAGTTTTTGAAGTTTTTTATTTGAATTTGGTGACAACTTATTCAAGCCCCCTCTCAGTTGTCCTGCACCTTTTAACGGTGGGTATCAGAGCTTTGGTTCCTTGGTGTAGAGCTTAACTACTTAAGGTAGATCTGATGGCGCATAAGTTGGCAATCCCTATGTTCGATGGATCTGATTATAGTGACTAGAAAGTGTAGATGAGAGAATATATTATCTCTCTTGGTTATAAGACTTGGAAGGTTGTTGAGATGAAGTATGTTGCTCCATCAAGTGGTCCTACTAATGCAAATGAGGTTTCTACTTATGAGGAGAATGATAAAGAGAGGTATGTTATTTACAATGCTTTATCTAAAACTGAGTGAACACAAGTTATCTCTCTAGGCATTGCTTATGAAGTTTGAAAGAAGTTGGAAGATCTCTATGAAGGAAATGATAGAGTGAAATTGACAAAGAAGTTGATGACAAAGAGTAGATATGAGAATATGAAAATGGAAGGAGAAGATATTGCAAGCTATTTTCAAAGGATTGATCTGGTAGGAAATGAAGTTAGAAATCTAGGGGGTACTCTAACTGATGATGATATAATTGAGAAGATTCTAATGACCCTATCAGAATGTTACACTGACAAGGTTTTAGTTATTAAGGAAACATATGATCCTAAGAAATATACTAAAGAAGAGCTATTTGGCACCTTGATTGCATTTGAAATGAGAAAGTTTGGAAAGGAGGAAAAGACAGAAAAAAATTTAAAGCAACAAATATTGAAGATGATCTAGATAGTGATGGTTTAGATGAGTTGGAAGCAAACTTTACTAGGAAGTTGAAGAAAGGTATCCGTAATTATAAAGGTATGTTTCCCATTAAATGTTTTAGTTGTGGTAATATTGGTCATTATGCTTCAAGATGTCTAAATAGAGTTGTACATAAGAAGAACATAGATTATAAAGATAGAAAGGATAAGAAATACAAAAGGTTGTACTATGTTAGAGAAGAAGCTAGAATCTCTGATGATGAATCTGATTATGAGGGTGATGATAGTGAATGCTTGTTCTTAGCTTTGGAGAGTAAATTTGTGTCTACTAACCCTGGAAAATGTGCAAGGAAAAGTGATTTGGAGAATAAGAAGGATGAGATGGAAGGTACTTTGGTCACCACATTTCATGCTAGATAGGATGAAGACTATTGGGTGATTGACAGTGGATGTTCTAATCACATGTCTGAAGATAAAAGTAAGTTCACTAAAATTGAAAAATATGATGGTGGTTTGGTCATGTTTGGTGATGATTTTGGAGAAAATATTGTTGGGAAAAGGTACAATTAGTTTTGATGGAATACACAACACTAATGATGTATATTATGTAAAGGGCCTAAGGCATAACCTGTTGAGTATTGGGCAGATGTGTAGCGAAGGTTTCAAACTTTTGTTTTAGGATAATACGTGTGAGATTAGAAAAGGATTCAAATCTATGGTTGTTGTAGGAAGGAGAACACATGGAAACATCTATCAGCTTAAGGGTGTTGATGGTCAGTTCTTGGTATCTCAAGTTAATGAAAGTTGGCTATGTCACTAGAGAATGGGACATGTAAACTTTTATAATCTAGCTAGGATTAGTTAAAGAGATGTTGTCTGAGGTCTGCCTAAAATCACAAAGCCTACTAATACTATTTGTAGAATTTTTCAGTTAGGGAAACAGACAAGATGCAGTTTCAAAGGAAAAAAACAAACTACTACTAGAATGCTAGAATTAATTCATACGGACCTTTGTGGTCCTACTAGAATAGGAAGCCTAAATGGTGATAGGTATTTCATTTTCCTTATTGATGATTATTCTCAAATGAAATGGGTTTCTTTTCTTAGAGAAAAGACTCAGGCTTTGGATAGGTTTAAAGTGTTAAAAGCAAGAGTAGAAAATGAAGTGAACCTAAGAATCAAATGTTTGAGATCTGATAGAGGTGGAGAATTCACTTCTAGTGAGTTTAATGCATTTTGTGAAGAGCATGGAATAAAGAGACATTTTTTTTCTTTGAGAACCCCTCAACAGAATGGAGTGATCGAGAGAAAGAACCAAACTATACAGGAAGTTGCAAGAACCATGATGAAAGAAGAAAATGTACCTAATGTGTACTAGAGAGAAGCAATACAACTGTTTATGTTCTTAACTAAGTTTAGATAAGAGGCAACAATACAAAGACTCCTTATGAGTTATAGATTGGTAAGGCTCCTACTGTGAAATACTTTAAGGTGTTTGGAAGCAGATGTTACATTAAAAGAGATGATGAAAATCTTGGGAAGTTTGATGCTAGATGTGATGAAGGGATTTTCCTTGGATATTGAACTACTAGCAAAGCATATAGATGTTTTAATAAAATATTGAGGAATATTGTTGAGAGTGCTAATGTGAAAGTTGATGAGGATATGAACAAACCTATTGAGATAAGTGAAGTTGAACCTGATGATCCTATCTGCAGACAAGTACCTGAAGAGAATAAGGAGGAGGAGGAGGAAGAAGAAGAAACTCTGGAACCTGTTGTTAAGACTCCCAAGTATGTGCAAAAGAATCATCCAGAGGAACAAATAATTGGAGACAAGATTGAAGGTGTGAAGAAAAGAATTAAAGTAGCAGCTGAGGTAAATCTGTGTTTACTTTATAAAATAGAACCTAAGTTTGTATGTGAAGCATGTGAAGATGAAAGTTTGGTTAGAGCTATGAAAGAAAGGTTGCAGTAAATAGAGAAGAATCAGACATGGGAACTAGTTCCTAGGCCTATGAATAAGAATGTAATTGGTTCAAAGTGGGTGTTCAGGAATAATTTGAATGAAAATGGTGAAGTTATAAGAAACAAACCAAGAATTGTATGCAAGGGATACTCACAAGTTGAAGGCATAGACTTTGAATAGAAATTTGCACCAGTGGCAAGAGTGGAATCTACTAGGATGTTTTTGGTATTTTCCTCCCACAAGGACTTTAAAGTATATCAGATGGATGTCAAGTCTACATTTCTGAATGGTGAATTGGAACAAGTATACATGGAACAACCTGAAGGATTTTAGTTATTTGACAAACTGGATATGGTTTAGATGCTAAAGAGAGCATTGTATGGACTGAAACAAGCTCCCAGAGAATGGTATGCAAGATTGGATAGATGCTCGGCACAACAAGGATTCAACAAAGGCTCTGCTGACATCAATCTTTACTTCAAAGTGAAAGGTAATAAAATTTTGATAGTGATAGTATATGTTGATGATATCATCTTTGGAGGAAATGAAAGTATGTGTAAGAAATTTGCAACATAAATGCAAAAATAATTTGAAATGTCCATGATTGGTGAGTTGAATTTATTTATTGGTCTTTAAGTAAATCAAACTGATAAGGGGATATTCATTTCACAATCTAGGTATGTGAAAGAGATGTTGAAGAAGTTTGGAATGGATGACTCCAAACCGGTTAGTACTCCTATGGTGACCAGATGTAAGCCGAGTAAAGATGATGAATCTACTAAAGCTGATTAGAGAAAATATATATCTATGATTGGTGGACTACTATATCTTACTACTACCAGATTAGATATCATGCATGCAGTATGTCTAGTTGCTAGATTTCAAGCAGATCCTAAAGAAGTACATGTTATAACTATAAAGAGAATATTCAGATATCTCAAAGGCACACCAGATTATGGCTTATAGTATCCTAAGGATACTAATTTCATTTTAAGTGCTTACACCAACACAAATTATGTTGGTTGTGTGGATGAACGAAAGAGTACCAGTGGAGGTGCTTTCTTTCTTGGTGGAAGATTGGTTGCATGGTTAAGTACGAAATAGGACTCAATTTCTTTCTCCACTGCAGAAGCAAAGTATATTGCTACAACATCTTGTTGCACATAGGTTTTGTAGATGAAGCAAACTCTAAAGGATATTGGAGTAATATGTGATGAGCCTATTCCCATCTTTTGTGAAAATACAAGTGCTATAAAAATTTCAAAGAATCCATAATGAATTCAAGAAAAAAACATATATCTATCAGATATCATTTCCTAAGAGAGAAGGTATTGGAGAATAAAGTCAGGCTGGAGTATGTGTCTACAAAGGAATAAATTGCAGATATATTTACTAAGGCTCTTTTGAAGGATACTTTTGAGTATCTCAGGGAGAGGTTGAGAGTCATTGGCCCTCTGAACTAGGTGCACATGGAGGTGCTTTAGTCCAATGAATCCATAGATTCTTCATTTATCTAGACTGATGAATGGGTCTACTCACAGGGGGAGTAGAAAGTTTTCATTGTTGCAATATGAGTTGCGTGGGTGCACTCCTAAGGGGGAGTGATCAGAGTTTTTTATCTTTTCCATTGATTTCAAAGAGGGAGAGAGAGTCATGTGAAAAATAGTAGAAGAGGAAGATAAATTTTTCTTCTAGAATGTTGAAAATAAAGGAGTGTTGTCTTTGATGGTTTTTCACATAATGTGTTGCCATCAATGACAAAGAGGGAGATTGTTGCAAGTATGAGAAAGATTGGTGGTGTTGTCATTAATGTTGTCATTGATGTCAACATAGTTTATAATGTTGCAAATTGTGCATGTATAGTTGAGATGCTATTGAGATGTTGTGATTACATGAAGCTATCCTTATGATGTTGCAGACCTGCTGAAATGATGAGTTACGAAGTGATTTTGAGAAAATTAATAAAGAGTGAAGTCAGAGTTATGTATGTGTTCAAAATGTGCAATGTTATGTGCTTCACATTTCTTCTGTGTTGATCCTATGCTTGTGTGGATCTGAAGGGTTGTTGTTGGAGATTTTTTGGTGTCATCTCCTGATTTGTAGCTTTTGGTTTGATGGAGTGTGAAAGTTGTGTTCACTAGTGTATAAACTAGTTTAGCAGAGTTGCTTGTCTGTGGATTGGGAGAAATGTTTCTGCTCTACAATCCTTTTCTATTTTGTTTCAAGTCTTGCGGATTTGAAATATTCCTTGTAATAATGTTCTTTGGGTTCTAGTAGAGATGTATATGGTTTGGTTTTATGAAAGATGAGTTTCAGAGTTGTATGCATTTGCACAGTTTGGATGGACTGATGGAAGATGTTATGTGTTCAAAAGTGGTTACACTTGTTGCAGATGTATCTGAAGGCATCTAAGATTTGTTCTCATGCATAATGAAGCTTGTTACATTATTTTCCTGTTATCTTCTTGTTGGGAAGCATGTACTTCAATGTTCATTTGTATTTTCATTAGGTTTGGCTAACCTGGTGTTTATAATTTATATGAAGAATTAAAAATTTAATTAAGAAAGTGTGTGTTCGATCTGAGATATTGCTTCTGGTCTTGGTTAATTATTTAATTGGTTCACTCTCATTCCTTTCCACCGCAAGAATGTTGAGTTGTTGACCTAATTTGAATTTATGAAATGAAGTGTATGTGACCGACCTTGGAGAAAGTTTCTAAGGTTGAAGATGGTATAAAAGCAAGTTGAGTTGCAAAAGATTAAATCATACAAAGTAACGAAGTAAGCCACAAGTGAAGAGTAGAGTTGTGCAAAAGTGAGTTGAGGCAACAATACTTTATTGTGTTAGATTCTTAAAAGCAATGAGCTGAAGGTTTTTGCAATCTTCTAATCCAGGCTGTGGATGTGTGTAAATTGTTGTGGTGGATCTTTCTATTATCTTTTGTATTAGTAGGCAGTGAACCTCCCTGTTGGATAGTGAGTCCTTTCTATAGGCAGTGAGCGTTTGTGTAGACACATAAAAATGGCCTAGACTCACAAATCATATTTTTATGTCTTATCATATTTCGTCTATAGTCCAAAGTCAACTATTAATTAAATAATTCATAATTATTTAATTAATTCATATCTTTTATTCTTCTTGATTATTAAATAAATGAATTTCATTTATTTATTTAATATGTCACTAATTGTCATAATTAAATAAATTTATTAATTTATTTAATTATTTAGTCTTATCTTCTAAATTAAATAATTATCTTTAATTATTTAATTGCTAATTTCACTTTTCTCTCATTTTAAATAAATGAAAATATTTAAAATGATTCCATATTGTTAACTCTCACTCTTTTTAGTAAATAATCTGAAAAAGATTATTTACTTGTCACACAAAATTATCATTTTGAATTAATTAAATTCAAAAGGATAATATTCTTCCAAAAATCAAATAATTTCTATTTAATTCCTGATTTTTCCAAAAACGATCGTCAGTTCAAATCAGGCAATCTTTATCTTCTTGATTTTTTGAATATCTTTATTTCTTCTAATTAACTATCTCATTTATTCTCCACCATCGATGCGATTTTTCTAAAATCAATCTTGTCCACTCATTTCTAATTTTCCCTAAGTATGGCCTAACCCTAGTCCATGTTGCAGCACCATAGAATCTTGACCATTGATTCTAGGGTATTTGTCATCTCTTCATCTTGGCCACACATTCAAAATTGCATTTTTTATAAAATGTCAATTTTGTTCTTATTTCAAAACCTCATGCCCATTTTATCATCTGAGCCTATTATTTTTATCTGAGGCACTTGTCATTTTCAGTTCATTTGTGAGGTCAATTTTAATTAAATCCTTTGAAACTTGCTTTAGTCTTGTCCTTTGTCATAGTTGCTCATACACAAATCTGAGGGCATCTTTATTTACTGCAAGCTAGGAGGTGTAACGAAGGTGAACCATGGAAGATGAAGATTTCTGGTGATATAATTGCCTTTTGTTTTCATTATATTTCCTTTGTGCTTCGTTATTTTCAGTGGATTTTGATGTTATTGATTTAATCAACTAACAATCTATTTTTCCATAGAAACATTTGGTGAACCCGACATGTTTTAACACATTTTGAGAAATCTTGGAGTTGGATTCTTTTGTTGTAGGAGGTGTTTGCTTTTTGTTATAGGTTTGGCATCATTGTGGATAAAGCCCTAGTTTCCAAAGACACGACCATAACTTTCAAACGGCTGCTTATTTTCTCACAATTTTTTTTTTGCAGCTTGGGGACAACATCGCACACTTTCATTCCAAAATTCAGATTTTTTGGATCTGTTTTTCATTTTTTATAATTATTTTTCTGTTTTACATAAAAAAATAATTTTGAGAGAAAATAATATAATTTTTCAGATATGTTTACATTTATGGAAAGCTCTTTAAATTTTAACATGGGTCTGTTCTTTATATTTTAAATTTGGATACGATATTATTAGTCAAAAAATAGATCTTTTAAAATATGGGTTTAAAATATATTTGCTTATATCTCACTCACGGTTGTAGATCTAATCACAAATGTTTTTTTGCAGATTTGGGATGACATTAGATGACTCCAGTAAAAAAATTAGAATTTTTAGAGCTGTTTTGTATTTTTTATAATTTTTTTATGATCTGTCATAAAAAAATAATTTCAGATGCAAAACAACAAATTTTTCTGATTTATTTACATTTTTGGAAACCTCTTGAGATTTTAGATAGGCTTTATTCTCTGTATTTTTCATTTTACTATCAATTTTTTATTCTAAAAATCAGATTTGTCTTGACTAGCTAACCCTCTAATAATGATTAATAGAATGTGTCATAATCATATTTTTATCAGAATTCATCTTTTTCACGTAATTTCCTTCTATACAAGTTTACTTGGTCTTTTTTGATTTTCTGAGTTGTAGGTGAATCACACGGAGCTAGAAAAACATTGGCATCGTCACACACATCAAATTGGAAAGCGAATAATTAGGTGCATACGTTCTAATCTTTCATTTCTCATTGATCATTGCTTGTCACACATTTCAACTTGGGGCATAAAATCAATCATTGTTTGCAAACACATTTAGATTTGGGCTCTTAAAATGAATATTGTCTTCAATCACATATTGAAAATCAGGTCTAAAATTCACCACTGTCTTCCTACACATTTGATTTGGGATCTAGAAAGAACAAGTGCTTGAATTGTTTTACACACATTTCATTTCTAAGGGAAATTAATCTTTGCGAGTGTGAATCAAGTGTGTGTGTTCTCCAAAACACCTCACTTGGTTTGCTTTTTTCATACCCTTCGTAGGAGGCCTGCTTGGAGCACACACCCCTCCAAGGGACGACCTCAATAGAGTGTGAATCCAAAGACACGCTCGTTTGGGAGTTGAAATCTTGTCACTCTGAGCTAAGCCCCAAAGAAATTTATACCTTTGGAAAGTGAAGGTGAAGGGTGGGTTACCCCTTTCTCCCAGCTTATTGGCAAGATTTTGCTTTCAAATAATCCCTTAGTCAACCTTGTGCAAACTAGCGTGAGACCTAATTGGCCATACCCCACTTAACTAGTCATAGGGCTTGTTGTTGTGTATTCAAGTGTTTGCTTAATCATAACATCTAATCTTGGAAGAAAAACTTATCATTGTGCTTGGTGTGTGTGTTCATGCATTTACATGTGAGATCTTGTGTTTGATATTTCCCAAGTCAAACTTCCAATAAACACTCTCCACATCATCCAAATCATACAATCTTGTCATTCCACATCATATCTTAATCATCATCATTTCTTTCATCCAATCAACATCATTTTACACCATGACAACATTCGAAGACATAGCACTAGAGCTTATTCACATGCTTCAAGAAGCTCAAACAATTCAAGCACCTTTAACCCAACAAATCATTCACAATGCCCATAACATTATCCAACATCTTCAAACAAACCAATCACCTCAAATGCAACAACTCATAGCACAAATTCAATATCTCATGGCCAATTGTCAAATCCAACAAGTACATCATCAAGTCCAACCACCACATCAACAAATTTCACATCAATCCTATGTGTCACCTATATCATCATATCAACCTCATTCCTCCACATATCATGTTACCCCTTCGTCAAACTATCACACGTATTCTAATGTCAACCCTTTTCCATACCAATCCACCTCTCAACAATCATTACCCTATACAACCCCTCAATCATCATTACAACAACAAATCATATCACAAGTCCAAACACCATTTCAACCTCAACACATTCAACCCCAATCCTATGTGTCACCTTCATCATCATGCCAACCTAACACATCTATCTATTATGACAATGCCACATCAACATGTTCACCCATATCACAACAAGAATATAGGATCCCAAGTCCACCTTGGCAACAACATCAAGAGCCTTTAAGTCTTAATGACACCTTTGACAAGGGGAACACCAATCTAGTCCATGCACCCTTACCACCATCCAATCAAATTCCTATCCCAAAGCCACCATGTCCTAGTCCTAATTCATTGGAATCTCCACCTTCTGATCCATCAAACTCTTCATTACCCCCACCATCATATAATCCTCCATCAACTCAATGCCTTACATTTAGATATTTAAAACATAAATTGATGGCATTACATATATCCACCCATCCACCTATAAAGGATGTGACCCAAGGGCTACAAGCAAGGAATCAATTGTCTCCATGTCATTCAACACATATACTTGAACATACAAAAGAGTCCTCAAACATCATGCCAAGTCCTTCAAGTCAACCATGTCATCCTCAACCCCTTGGGCCAAGTCAAGAGTCTCCCCTCATAAGTCCAAGTCAACCTCCATCATGTCTCCATGTTTTTGACCATCAGGAACATGTCAAGTCTCTCCAAGAGTCATCCCCTTGCAATTCCATTCAAGCAACCCAAGAGGTATATCAAGAGTTTACTCCCAAGCATGTGGAAAAATCAAGCCCTAGTCCTAATCAAGATCAAATCATTTTCATCCAACCCATCCATAATCTATATCATTTTTATGATCAAGATGATATCCATAATGATGAAGAGCCTATCCAAGAGCAACTTGATCCTATACCCATCCATGAGAAAGATATTCCAAATTCACCTCCACCTAGTCCTATCCATGATCCATCAACATTCACTTCCTTTGATGAGACAAGTGCCTCCCAAGCACACATAGAAGATCAAACAAATACCTTGGATCTAAGTGAGCACAATGCTAATCAAGATCCCAATGACCCCATGCCACCCACTATCGACCCCATTACAAGTCCTCCATCATATCCTATTGGTATTTCTACCCTCATTCATGAATGTTCCTCCTTCGAACAACAACAACAACCATTATCTTCTCCATCCAATAAGGAACTCATGTCTAGTGTTTCACCTACACCTAGTCCTATTGTCCATTGCACACTCCAAAATATGAACCACCAAGGTAAAGGTCTAGACCTTCATGAACAAGGAATTTTGGAGCCCATCCATGTCAAAGTCCCTCCACACTCATTTAGCCTTGGACATACACCTCAAGGACACCAATCTCAAGATGTTGGTATTTCCTCCATGCATCCTAAGTCCACTTTCCATCATAAAGCCTATCATACATCTAAAACATATGTTGCCATTCCACCACCGTCATCCTACAAATGTCAAAAGCATGTGACCATACACTTCCCTCCATCCACTCTACCACCATTGCTTCCAACTCCTAATATCCCTACCATTCAATCCTCTTATCCATTTATCCATAAATCCTCTAAAAATCTTAATCATGACCAATCAATGCACACATTGTCTAAACATAAAGCTTCCACTCATTCCACCAAACCCAAGGGATTCCAAAATAAAAAATTGGATGCCTCTACACATAAAGTCAAAAATTCTAATGGTCCTAATGCCTTAGCATACAATTGCAAAAGGTCAAAGCCAAGTACATCTAAAAGGCTATATAAGCCCATACCTCCAAAAGTAAAGGCCAAAACTAAAATGGTTTGGGTACCTAAGCAAAAAGAAATCAAGTCAACCGAGGCATCCACATCACAAAAATCCCAACCATCCCCTCCCATCCAAAATGCACATTCCATTCAAAAATATCATATTCCATCCCACAAGCCAAACAAAAATCATACAAATATCAAGTCTATGTGGGTACCTAAGGCACTTCATCCACCATCTCCTAAGCAAACATCTCCATTGCTTCCTACACCCCATCCACATCAAAAGCTTCAACGTTTATCACAATGTGTGCAACCATTGGTCATGGTTCCTTTCCATTTCACACCAATTCCACATACCTCCATCTCCCCACCCTTCACTCATTATCCTACATATCTCCCCCATCATCTTCCTATGGTCCATGCTTTTGGCTAAGCCTCCCCATTCATCTTTTCCATAAGTCCCATATAATACCTATCATCTTCCCGACATAATCTGTATCATAATCCATTATTGTCCTCCATAATCCACATCATAATCCATCATCTACCTACTCCATCTCCCTTTCATGTCATCCCTTACCAACATCTATGAGCATAATGACATTTGACATGGTCCATGCAATGACATCCATCCCTAGTGGGACTATCACCTTTCATGCAACTAGAAACTTGAGTCCCTCCTATCCATAAAAATTCAAAAAGTCAAAAAAATAAAATAAAAGAAAGAATTAAAAAAAAAAGAGTAAAGAGAAATCCGTTCATCCAACGGTGAAAACCTGGTAAACAGGCACCCTGGATAAGTACCATGATGAAAACCTAGCAAATAGGCATCATGTGTAGGTTGATCTTCTATGTCACTTACACTTGGGGGCACAATGTCTCATCTATCCGACTTATCATTTTCATGTCTTGTCATTTCCATCCTACCTACCATCTTTAGCCATCATACATACCTATCATATTGAGTCCATTTATCCACCCTTCTCTTTTTGATCTTGATGAAGATATAAGGGCAAAGTGTTGAAACATTCTTTGGATATCTCTTGACATACCTCATCCCTTCCAAACAAGCATATCATTATCTCATTGTCATAAGCTTTGTCATGAAAAATCCTAAGTCTTGTACCTAGAATGGGGCATGTTATTCCTATGCGACATAGTCTTTGGAGATCACATCCTTGCTCCCTTGTGACACATACACCCCTTTCATCCATTAGTCCCATCTATCTCCTTGCACCTAGACTTGGTATTCCCCTTGTCATTGGTATCTAGCACAAAGGCTACCCAAACTTTCATCCAAAAAAATCATAACATGTCAAAAATCCAAAAAAATCATAACATGTCAAAAATCCAAAAAAATCATAACATGTCAAAAATCCAAAAATCATAAAAGTCAAAAGTCCAAAAATAAAAAATCCAAATATCCGAAAAACACAAAAACATCCAAATAACTCTCAAAAATCCCAAACAAGAGTCAATATTCATCATGTCAGTCAAATAAGTCAGTCATTCGAAGGTCAACATTTAAATTGCGAACCAACAAGACAACATTGTCCAACCAGTCATCTAGTCAAAATCAGTTAAATTGCCAAAGCAATGTCAATTTCATCACTCTTTTGTCCCCTCCAAGATGTGTCCTTCTTGGAGTTGGACCTCATCAAAATGTCATTTTCCTTTTTCAGGATGTGTCCTTCCTGACAATAGGCACCGTCCAACTATCAAACTATCAAGCAATTCACCTTTGGCAAACAAACATTGGCAAACAAAATTAAATGGCTGTTAATTTTTTTTGGTCTATCTTGTCTTATATTTTGACTATTTTGGCTATTTTGTCTTATCCTTTTACTGTCTTTTCTTTTTGGTCATGTTACTAGCTACCTCGAGGATGTCCCATGAAGGATTTAGAGGTGCGATGACGTCTCCTAGCCTATTTTATTTTCTTTGACCCTTGTCTGTGGATTGTCTTGACAAAAAGACAGCAAGCCCTTAGTATGAGTTAGGACATTGCTTGTTTGTGGTAATGCGATTTTTCAAGTGGATGACCTTGCACACCTTGGTCTACATCATATCATGGTGTTTGTTGTCCATTTGTGTCATTTTACAGCCAATGATGATTAAGAGCAATAAATATTAAAGTCCTATAGCAATGTTTTGAAGGATTTGGTCTAGGAACTAACATGCATCTTCTTTAGTCTTGTCATCTCCTCTCACTCATCTCATATAGACATTGCATCTATATCATCATCAATATCTTTTTCACTAACATTTCTTTGTCTCTTCATATTCTAGTCTTCTCATCAATTTCGAGAGCACACCCATGTTCTTTGAACCCATCTATCCTCTCGAGGGGGCATACCGCAACCCTCCTCATCATTCTTCCTCATCATATTTGACACTAGGGCATACTTTTGACTTGTTTTCTTTGTCACAATGCGACATGCTACATTATGACAAAGAGGGGAAAAATGTAGACACATAAAAATGGCCTAGACTCACAAACCATATTTTTATGTCTTATCATATTTTGTCTATAGTCCAAATTCAACTATTAACTAAATAATTCATAATTATTTGGTAATTCATATCTTTATTCTTCTTGATTATTAAATAAATGTGAATTTCATTTATTTATTTAATATAATGCACTAATTGTCATAATTAAATAAATTTATTAATTTTATTTTAATTATTACAGTCTTATCTTCTAAATTAAATAATTACATCTTTAATTATTTAATTGCTAATTCTTTTCTCTCATTTTAAATAAATGAAAATATTTAAAATGATTCCATTTTATTAACTTTCGCTCTTTTTAGTAAATAATCTGAAGAAGATTATTTACTTGTCTCACAAAATCATCATTTTGAATTAATTAAATTCAAAAGGATAATATTCTTCCAAAAATCAAATAATTTTTATTTAATTTCTGATTTTTCCAAAAACGATCATCAGTTCAAATCAGGTAGTCTTTATCTTCTTGATTTTTCAAATATCTTTATTTCTTTTAATTAACTATCTATTTTATTCTCCACCGTCGATGCGATTTTTCTAATATCGATCTTGTCCGCTCATTTCTAATTTTCCCTAATTATGACCTAACCCTAGTCTATGTTGCAGCACCATAGAATCTTGACCATTGATTCTAGGGTATTTTTCATCTCTTCATCTTGGCCACACATTCAAAATTGCATTTTTATAAAATGTCAATTTTGTTCTTATTTCAAGACCTCATGCCCATTTTATCATCTAAGCATATTATTTTTATCTCATGCACTTGCCATTTTCAATCTATTTGTGAGGTCAATTTTAATTAAATCCTTCGAAACTTGCTTTAGTCTTGTCCCTTGTCATAGTTGCTCATACACAAATCCTGAGGGCATCTTTATTTACTACAAGCTTCAGAGGTGCAACGAAGGTGAACCATGGAATATGAAGATTTCGTGATATAATTTCCCTTTTGTTTTCATTATATTTCCCTTGTGCTTCGCTATTTTCAAAGGGATTTTGATGCTATTGATTTAATAAGCCAACAATCTATATTTTTCCATAGAAACATTTTGTATTCGTAGTGAGCCCTTGGCAAGGAACTCCTTTGTATTTAGTTTCTTCTCCTCACTCTTTATATTGAGTTAATCCTATTCTCAACACGCCTTTTTCCAATGCAAATCTGGTGTTCAATGTGTTTATTTTTTTTATGTTATTTGCATTTCATGTTCATATTTAATAACAGAATAGTGTGGTTGTAAAGTTGATAAGTGTTTGAAGTTTTGTATTTGAATCTGGTGAAAAATGATTCACCCCTCCCCTCTCAGTTGTCCTGTGCCTTTTAACAAGAAACCTCAACATGGAGAAATGTGAAGCAATCTCATTTCTCCCAAACAACCTTCTTCATAGGAAAACACACTGTCAAACACAACTTCTACTGTATGATTCAAAACTTGAAACTTTGGACATACCACCTCTAAAAAACCTCCAATCATCAAATCCAAACCACACAAGAATATATTTAACCACAAAGGAAGGTAGAGCACAACAATGAGCACACCTCTATCACATTGCACACTCTTTTATTTAAATTTTCTCAAAAGCACTTGGAAACCAAGTGAACTAGCTACATCAATAATACCACAAACATTTCCTTAAAATATCTACAATATTTGCAACACCATAACTCTTTCTCAACATGATCACACCATGACTACACTAGTGGTTGAAAACAATCCATAATACATATGACAACACTAATGAAAACACCACAATACCTTTAACACTAGCAATCTCCATTAGTCTCCATAGTGTTGACATTAATGACCAACTATTGACATCAATGAAAACACCTATAGCATACCTACAACATTAAGAGAATTGGAAGTGTTATGTTTGGATTTTATTTGTAAATTATAACTTTTTACATGTTCTTTAATTATTTGTATCTTGTTATTATATTCATACTTCATCTCATGGTAAGAGTAGACAAGACTCCCTTCATGACATGAATCTATGGTCTAACAAGAAGAAGATTATATGAGAGAGTATTTGGCATGACATGGATAAGAGTAGGTAAATCCATGAACCATACCTTAATAGGTAATCTTATTGTACCCAATGGTTTCCTTCCAATATTATCAAAGCCATGAATAGATAGATTATCAGTTTTATGAGATTCTTATCCACACCAAATTTATCTAGAAGATTAATGCTACAAACATCAAGACCCCATACATTGTTGTTATTCCTTGCATAACCACCCATTTTTTTTGGGTCAAAATGGGTCCCCGTTTGTTTCTTTTGTCCTTGGTGTTCTTGTTTGGGTCTTAGGAGTTGTTTCTTTTTCTCATAAGTCTTGGTTTTTCTTTATTTTTTGGGTTCGGGTTTCAAAATGGCACTCACACTTGTTACTTTCCAAAGTTCAAGTTCCTATTTGTGTTCTAATCCCAACCCCCACACTTTTCCTTGTGTTTTCTTTGTTCTATTAGATTTGAGTTTTGGATCGGAACCATCACCTTGCACCCTTAAAGGTGTAGGTGGCTATTTTTGTTTGGATCTCGACTTCCACTTTTCTTTCTTGTGCGTTGTTGCTTGTGCAAGCTTCAAACATCAAACCGAAACTTGAACCAAGAACTTTTCCAAAGTTCTTGTTCCTGTTTCCATCCCATTCCTGACTTCTAAATCTCTTTTTTCCTTTTTTGGAATCGGATTTTAGACTAGAACTTGAACCAAATATTTTTTTTGAAGTTCTTGTTTCGTCCTAATTCTGATTCTCACTTTGTCTTTGTTTTTTCAGGATTTAGATTTCAAACCTTCACTTGAACTTTGCACTCATTGAAAGTTTGGTGTCGTGTCGTGCCCTGATCCTGAATCTTGCTTACCTTCATTCTTGCAATTGCACATTGATGACTTCCACCCCAATCCCGAGGCCCAACCACCCCGCATTAATGTCTAACCATTTGCATGTGCAAATGAGATTTTATTCCCACCCTTCTCATTTTCTATTTATTTTGGCTTGTATAGTTTGACAGAGTGAACCAAAGTGGTGCCAAAGTTAGGTTTTGAGGGGGTGCTTTGATTTCTCACCATGTTGTCAGATTTTTGGTTGTGTTTGGAGGTAGGTGTTTTACCCCATGTTTTCGCTTCATTTTCCTGTGTTTGCTTCACTTGTTGTTTCGCATGCTTTCTTTCTTGCCTTCTTGTATGGCTTGTTCTTTATGGGTTTTTTTTGTTTTCCTTCACATCCTTTGGTGCATTTTCTTTATTCTCGAACCCTTTGGTTCATTGTGCATTTTTATTTTCTTTCATTTTGGTTTTTCTTTCTGTTCGTGTGTTTTTCCATCCCATCGTGCCCTAGTTTTCTAGGGTTTTGTCTTACTACCTAGTCAAATGTGTGTTTCAATTGATAAATTCAAAATTTTTACTGTTATAAATCAAAAATATTGAACCCCAACTAATACGATCCTGAAGGCGTGATTTGAAGATACTATTATATCTATTTTTTGTTCATTTATAGCTGACTGTTTTATTCCTAATTCTTGCATCTATTTCAGAATCGGGAATCGAAACTACACTTGTGTTATTACCATAGTCTAGGTCTCACTCTTTCACTCACTCTGAATCTGACTTCCACTGTACAATCAAGACCAAGGATTGGATTGTTACCTCAATATGATAAGGGTGTTGTGCAATGTATCACTTTATATATCCCAAATTTGATTCCTAAATTACTATAAGGATTAGATTTTGGATTGACATCAAACCTGTGACATATTGTTAAGTTCCATCACTTGGTGTTGATCCGATATCGAATTCTGACAAAGAGTTAGAATTGGAACTCAAATTTGAGTTATTCCCATTGCAAAAAATTAAGGTTAGGTCCTTAATTAAATCCTAACTCTAACTCTTGATATCATTGCAAGATTGAAACTCAGGATGTTCCCTTCAATTGTTCACTCTTATGGGTCTGATGCCAAATCATTTCCCAATTCTGAATTTTGATTCATCATCGGGATTAGAATTTAGAGAGAACCCTTTATTTACTTAGTTTGTTAACTATCACTAATTGGTGAAGTCCCAATCCTAATTCCTGAACACATTACAGGATCAGATCGTGGAATAACACTAAAATTTATTCATCACTATAGGTATAGGTGATGAACCACAACCTAATTCCAATGTATGATAGAATTGAAGAGTGTTATATTAAGTTTAGGTTCAATTTTTTCCCAATCTTGAACTCTGATACAATTCAGTACTATGCTTACAATGTTCAAGTTCTTGGTTCTATCCAGAACTTGAAACCCGAAAATTCTAGATTAACTTGTAGAATGGGGATTTATCTTGAATGAACATAAATTTAATATGATTTTTTGTGCTAATTTTCTCTTTTCATGTCTCTTCTTTTCCTAAGGATTGTTAGTATTGCAAGCTAATTAATGAATTTTTGATTCAGAGGAGGAAGTTCCTACTGAAGGAACATTAAAGGGGACAAAGGCCAAGAGGCTAAAGCCAAAAAAAGTTCCTATTACAATGAAGTATACATTCCAAGGTACCCCAGTACCATCTAAGTTCAGGTATGATATTATGAATATCATTGACATGCTGGTGGTACATATTGATTTGGACTAGTTTCGTAAAGATACTTTTTCAGAAGATGCTACCCAAAGGGCAAAGACGATTACATAGTTTGGGTTGGCTCATGTAGCTAGTTTTCCTATTGCTATGCAATTTCTTGAGTTCATTTTAACTATTGTACAAACTTATAATCCAACCCAAAGGAAATGTATTGATTCCCAAGGGAATGCGATCATTGATTTGACGCCAACAATGATTAGACTAGTCTTTGATCCTCCTCCTTACCCTAATCTTAATATTATGACTGAAGTTGATGCACTTAAACTCTGGGAAATAGATGTGGATGGGAAAAAAAGGGTGATTAATAAAAGGTGGCTTAAGATGGAGAATAAATCAGTAAAGAAGGTTCCACTTAACCCTAAGAAGTTTGAATTTTCTGAGGACATAGGGGACATGATCACATTGTTGGCAAGAATATTTGGCAAGGAAAAATCTTGTATCTTTGAACACTGGATGTTTCCATTCATTCAACTGATTCTAGAGGGGAAAAAATTTATAGATTGGGGGTAGATAATTTTAGATAACATTCATGACAAACAATTGAAGGTAACAAAAACCAAGACATTCTATATGTATTCATAGGTGATATATTGTGCTATAAGGATGGGATAGTTTCTTGAGTTAAATACTGAAGGGTCAATGGATGATGGCCCAGATCAGAAAAAAGGTTTGGGAATATTATGGGAAACTAGAGCTTAAGAAGGAAAAGCAACATTTTAAAAGAGTCAATGATGCATTTTTATATGCTATTATTAATCAGCTCATAGGTGATATTGGTTTTAGGTTGTCATGAGATGCCATGGAATTTATTGAAGAATGAGGATATTGGTTTATCCAATACCCCAAGTCCACCTATTTTAGATTGTTTGGGTATGATGGGAACCCTTTCAAATTTCCAAAGTGTTGTGGTGACATGGGTTTTGATGGAGTTCACTTGTCAAGTCACAGAGGTGAATGTCAAGTTTTCTACATAGCATAAGGCTAGGTGCCATTATTTCTCAATGCAATTAGGGTTTTCTTCTTGTTGCTCTTCGGTAGTAGCCAAAACAACAATAGAAGAGTTTCATTCCATGAATTTCCAACAAAATACATTGAGGAAAAATTTTGATCCAAAGAGGAAAATGTATGGTTTATATGCTTCACAGTTTTCCCATCATCAGACATTTCTCGAAGACTTTTGGGCCAACCTACAAGATCAATTTGAAGTAAGGAAGAGGGGGTATGAAAGATTAATAATTCCCTAAATAAAGGATTTTGAGGCTAAAAAGGATATACCATAAGGTAATATTGATGATGGGATCACTCTTGATCCCCATTATGAAATGGATAAAGTGGCTACTAAGGATTTGGAGCCAATCAATTCAATGGAAAAGGAGGAAACTAATATCCATAAAGTGTCATGGGTAGTGGTGGATAGAAGTTTGAAATGGTTTGATCTCTATTTAAAGCAACCAAGGGCTAAAGATTCAAGGAAGATGGATTCTAGTAGTGAACCTACTTCCTCTATAGAAACAAGACAATACAAGAGGCTAAACAAGACTGTTGCAGCAACGAAGGTAGCCACGAAAGAGCATGCCCCATTCAGAAGAAGAAATTTCAATGAAACAAGTTAATGAAGCTTTGCAAAGAGCTAAAGTTACTTAAGAAGCCGCTCTTGCAGGGTTTATTTTAGGTCTTATTGCTGCACCCATAGCAATTGAATACCCTAGAGAACAAGCTTCCAAAGAAGGACCTTCTACTGTCCCTTTACAAACTGAGGATACTCCTCCAATTGCACCATAAACTTCAAAAGCAATAGCTGGTGAAGAAGAGGGGCCTCCTATGATTAGTGTAATAGATTCACCTATCCCCTTGGATCCTGAGAAAACTCCATCTTGGGAAGGAGAGAGAAGAATGAGAAGAATATTGGGAGATGGCTGAGGAAAAACCTCGAGAAGAGGAGACTAGGTTCAAAGAAGGAAGCTTTTGGGGTGAAGTTACAATGAATGATGTTATGACTGAAGATGAGTAGAAAGAAATAATGGAAAGTGCTAAGAGAATAGCTGCTAAAGAGTTAGCTAGTCAAGACGAAGAATAGAGAAAGAAAATTGAAGAGATAGCTCATGAAAAGGAAGTTGTTGAAGTACAAAAGAAGGTTGGAGAAGAAGCTATTGCATGAGAGTTGGAAAAAAAGGAGAAAGATACAGAGGAAGAACTCCATGCAAAGGAGTTGGAACATAAGAGGTTAAGAGATGAAGAGGAAGTTGCACAAAAGGAAGAATAAATGAAAAATATAGAAGAAATAAGAGCTCAAAATGAGAGAATTGAGTAGGAAAAGTTACAGAAAGAATAAGAGGAGCAATAAAAGACTTCTTCCTAGTAGAATGTGGAGTTATTTTCTTCTACACCTCCCCTAGTAACACCTCCTGATACTAAACAGGTAACTACTTAGTCATCTACTCCCACTTGGATCAAGCTAAATTTGGAAAAGAGAGAACAAGTTCAATCTTAGCTGGTGGCATGGGATGAAATGGTAAAGGAGATAGACAAGGTGAAACCAAAGAAGAAACTGTAATCAAGGGAAAATCCTATTTTGTTAGAGGGGTTAGCACAATAACATCAAAATCCCAATGAAATAACAAAGTACAAAGGAAATAATATGAAAACAAAAGAAACAATGTTACCCTAAGTCCTCATCTTCCATGGTTGACCTTTGTTACACCTCCTAGCTTGCAGTAAGTAAAGATGCCCTCAGATTTCAAATGAGCAACTATGACAAGTGCCTAAGCCCTATGCAAGTGTTGAAGGATTTGCATAAAAGAAAGTGACTTCACAATAAGCTAAATGACAAATGACTGTTAAAATGATAACCCTAAGTTGACAGAAAATAGACATGGACCAGAGAGGGAGCAAAAGAAGTCTGCAGGAGACAAGAACAAAATTGCCATTTTATAAAAGCGCAATTTTACAGGCATTAATAACGGGATAAGAGATGACAAATACCCTGGAATCGATCAAGATTGAATGTTGCAATGAATTAGGGTGGGTCAAAATTGGGGCAATGTCAAGTAGATGACTGGGCCAGATATAAGATAATTCAATCGAAATTAGAAGGTAAATGAGATGTCAAGATAGATTTGATCTAGAGGATGAATTGGAGCGGACAAAGAGGGTGATGGGAGAAATTAAATAATTAAAACTATTTAATTTAAATTTGACCAATGAATAATTAAATAATAAAGATATTATTTAATTATGAAATAAACAAAAGAATCATTTTGAATTAAATAATGATTTAATTCAAAAATTCAAGAGATGGACAAATTAAATAAATAAAATTTATTTAATTTATGAGGAAAAGAAAAGAGAGCTAATGAATAATTAAATAATTAAAATAATTATTTAATTATAGTGGGAAATGGACAAAAATTAAATAAATTAGAATCTATTTAATTTTAAAAGAAGGGGACTTAATTAGTGGCGTAATTAAATAAATAAAATTTATTTATTTAATAATCAAGAAGAAATAAATGACAAAGGGGAATTAAATAAATTAAGAAATTTATTTAATTAAAGGAAGACCTTAGACAATTAATGACGTATTTAATAAATAAAATTTATTTATTTAATAATCATGAGGAATAAATGGCATGAATTAATTAAATAATTATGAATTATTTAATCAATAGTCGAATGTGGACCAAGGACATAATTAAATGTCATAATTATGCTAGGACGAAAGTGGTAAAAATGAAGCTTGCAGGCCTAAGTCATTTTTAGGTGTCTATAGAAACCTCGTGCTATTCATTCTACAAATTTGATTGATGATGGAGACTTGATAGCAGAAACTGCTACCCCAATAGTTGAAAAAGATGACACAAAATTAAAAGCTATAGATTTTCAGGTAAGAACTATCAATATGGGTAAACAAACAAGAAATCAATAGATAAATCTGATTGATATTGTTTCCACCACCACGAAATCATGGATGACCAAGGATAAGCAAGCTAAGGATGAAATTAAGGCCTAGGTTGGAAAGATGAAGAATTTTATAAAAGAATTGATTACATCTACTCCTGAGCAACTGACACCATCAGAAATCCCTATTTTAATGAGCCGCAAAGAGGTGGATGGATTGAATGTTATGAGACAGAAGGCTACCTAGTTTGATAACAGGTTTGACAGTTTTAAGAAAGAGATTAGGGAAATTCTAGAGGAAGCATATAAGCAATATGATGAAGCTCTTACTCTTCTTGGTGAAATTGAAGAAAAAGCTAAAGAATGGTGGGGAGAAGAAGAAAACTATAGAAAATATTTGAAGGGTTTGAAAACCATTAATAGAACACCTAGAGAGATGTTGATCCAGACAAGGATTCTAGGTGATGATGATCCCGAGTATCTTAAGAAGGCCATCAAAATCACTACCTATAAATTTGAAGTGCTTATTGAACAAAAAACAATTCTCCTAAAGGCTCAATATGACATAAGGCAGCATACAGGTGTATTCAAGGAAATTGTTACATAACTTATTGTTGAAGATTTTGCTAAGAGTGGACGATGGAGTTCATTGTAGGAAATCAATGATAGTTGGGGTAAACAATTGGAGAAGCTACTTAATGAGGGTGATGGGCCTAAAGGGAATCTCTTGGATAGACTAATGAACATGAGGTTTGAAACTCAATGGGCTACAAAAGATATTAGTCAAATGTGAGAAATAGTTGCTATAGCTACCAGAGAGCTCGAAGGAGTGAAGTTTAAGGTAGATTGGATTGATGGACCTGCTGAAAGGGTAATAAATGAATTCTTTGACAACTAGGATGAATTCCATGGATTCCCAAAAGAAACCAGTAGAAGGTAAATGGGAATATTATGTTTTTTTAAAAAGGATGAAGTCAAGAGTGTCAACTAGTTTAGACACCCTATGAACAAAAACACCTTTAGGTCGGTTTTGAGACAGACGGACAACTCTAGATCCCTTTTAATGAGCCAAACATTGGGTTTGATGATTACTTGTAGACAAAGCTCGAAATCCTAGTTATATTTTTGGACTAAATAGACACAATGCATACCTTTCAGCTCTAGCAATTTCAACAAAGATAACACTCTGACTTAACTAGGCATCCCTATAATTGTGGATCTAGGCCCAAATTTTTGGATCTTGATTTTTTATAGGAGAGATTGATGTTAAGTTTTTCTATATCTTATAATTCTCTCCTCATTGTAAAGGTCAGCTGATTGAAGTTAGATTGGCTACCTAGAAACTAGATACATTTTTTTATTTGATAGCTTTTATGCAAGATACTTGAACAATTTTATAGTTTTAATGCAAGTAGTTTTATTTTAGAAGTTTGTTAGTTCAATGATAATGTAGATAATAATGGTTATTCATATGCTAGTGCTTTTTTCTGTGTATAAATTTCTCTTATTTAATGAAAATGAATAAACAATTCCGAGTTTAAAACCATTTATTACATTATCTGTGGATGATGTTTCTTAATGTTTGTTGATCTATTAATTCTGGTAATGATTTTATGGTATTTTATGATTGAAATTTGATTCTAAAAAGTGATGATGAATGGTTGTATGCTTTAAATCTACACTAAGAATGAATGTGATGGTATGAATTACTTCATAAATTGTGTTGTTCTATAGTTTTAGTTAATTAGTGAAAGCACTCATTGTAAGAATTACATTTTTGAATTGAAAGGAATCTGTGTTCATGTTTTGCTATCCTAAACCTTGATCAATCTTTTGCTATTTATTTAAACCCCCCTAATGTTAAATTTCTTTATACTACCTAGTTTGTACTTGTTTACCAACGGGCCCCTTGAATATTATGGTTGCATGGACCATTGAATGATAACAACATAGTTGAGAACTAACTATAGAGACCTTGGAAGATAGGTGGCTTTAGATCATTTGTATTTTTCAAGAGAAATACAGTAGAAATATTTTGTTTAATGTTGTTGTGTTACTTTTGACCATCAACAATTGTTAGTTAGAATATGTCCAACCCTAGTTTTACAAATGACAACCAATATCATTAGAGCATCAAGTTGGTTTTAGACAGTTTTATGTGGAAACCCCTAATGAGGGAAAAACCATGGTGGATATTGGTCCATGAATTATACTCGGCCAAGTATATTGAAAAATAATGAGATGCAGCCGTTGGTACACTTCCTAGGCTCACTACTCAAATACAAAGGGACTCAGCAATGAGATAGGATTAAAAATCCAAAGGGTATGAACTAAGAAAATAACTTTTGCACAAACCTGATTATAATTCCAATTAAGCTCAACACTTCTTCACACTTCACACAATCTTCTTCACAATCTGCTCTGCAATCAAATGATATTCACACATATACACAGAGGAGAACCTTCTCAACTCACAACACCAATTAAACAATCACACTTATATATCTGCTACATGAGATTTCACCACAACTTAGTAGGCCAAGAAAATAAAATATATTTGCAATGTCAGCCCAAATTTATAATTAAATTTTCAATCCAAATCCACCAAGGTCAGCCACAACATAGTGGAGATCCAAATTAACATCTCCAACACAAAAATACTTCAATTAATTCTCCTCAAAGATCCACAACATGCTACCACCATCATGTTGGCCAAGAACAAGAAAAACCAAACATACGAAGAAAAATATTCGACCACGAGCATACCGATCAATGTGGATGTACCACAAAGATAGAGCATGATCTAGAAACATCCAAGAACACCAAGAAGCATCCGCAACAACTAAGATCAATAGAATCACACAATCTTCATTCAGGAACACTCACAAAAACCACATAAACACTGTCAGACCACAACACACTCAAAACTTCACGCGGACCTTTGAAACTTCTAGTAGATGATCTAGATATACTTAACAATAAACCCTTTAATCCACACTAAATAATATTCAACATACATAACAAAACACCTTTATGATCTGCACAGTTCCACTGGAAACCTAGAACACTTTCTTTTACAATTTTCTCAATATCCTCGACATATACATCAACTAGTACACCAAATGCTAATAGTGTTGACATCAATGACAACCACATATCAGAAACACCTTGACAACATCCAACAATCTCCCCCTTTGGCATTGATGGTAACACATGATGTGAAAATACCATCAACCTAATACATTGACTTCTTTTGCACTTCTCCTCTTGAAAGTATTTTTAACATTACACTTCTCCCCCTTTGACATCAATGGAAAAGGTAACAATGACCTTTCCATATACATGCTTTGAACCACATATCTACACATCTAACTACTCCCCCTGAGTAGCAGCCATGGAAACATCAATCCAGATCAGAATATAGCAATGAAGTTCATAGATTGATGCAAGAAAATGCATCTTTTAGTTCTTATTAGGAGGGGTGATTACCCCTAGCATTCCTCTAAGATACTCAAAAGTGTCCTTCGATAATGGCTTAGTAAATATATCTACAATCTGTTCTTTGGTAGGTACATACTCCAATCTGAATTCTTTCTCATTCACTTTCTCCCTCAAGAAATGAAACTTGAATGATATATGCTTAGTCTTAGAGTGTAGTATTGGATTCCTTGAGATATTTATTGCACTTGAGTTGTCATAGTATATAGCAATAGGCTCTTCATATGTCACCCTGATATCTCTCAGCATTTGTTTCATCCATATCACTTGAGTATAATTATTGGCAGTAACAATGTATTCTGCTTCAGTGATAGATAGAGAAATTGAGTTTTGTTTCTTAACCAGGATACTAGCTTCTTCCCTAGGAAGGAAGCACCACCACTAGTACTTTTCCTTTCATCTACATCACCAGCCCAAATTTTCATCAGTATATGCACACAAAGTGAGATCATTATCCTTTGGATACCAAAGTCCAAAGTCAATTGTTCCTTTTAGATATCTAAAAATTCTCTTGACAACAGTTACATGTAATTCTTTTGGATCAGCCTGAATCTAGCAACCATACATAAAAAATTCATAATGTCTAGTCTAGTCTGAGTCAATTAGAGAAATCTGTCGATCATTGACCTATATCTGGTTTGATTTTCCTTAGGAGAGTCATCAATTTGTGTCAACTTACATTTGGTCACCATGGGGATACCAACAGGTTTGGAGTCATCCATCCAAAACTTCTTCAATAGGTCTTTCACATATTTGGACTGAGATATGAAGATCTCCTTGTCCAACTATGTAACTTACAATACCAGAAATAACTTCATTTCTCCTATCATACTCATCTCAAATTCACTCTTCATTTCATCAGCAAACTTCATACATAGATTCTCATCTCCTCCAAAAATGATGTCATCAACAAAAACTTCTATAATTAACTCCTTATCATTATCTAATTTGAAGTATAAGTTGTTTTCAATAGTACAGCACACACTTCTTCTAGTTCACCATTCAGAAATGTAGACGTTACATCCATTTGATAGACTTTATAGTTCTTGTGTGCGACATAAGCAAGAAATAGTCTAACAGCTTCAATCCTAGCAACAGGGGCAAAAGTTTCTTCAAAATAAACACCTTCCATTTGTGAATACCCTTTACATACTAGTCTTTATTTATTCTGAACTTCACCTTCTTCATTCAGCTTGTTTCTAAATACCCATTTAGTACCAATCACATTTTTGTCTTTAGGCCTCTAAACCAATAGCCATGTGCCATTCTTTTCAATCTGTGTCAGCTCTTCCTTCATAGCTTCCAACCAGTGTTCATCTTGAAAGGCTTTAGTGACATTCTTAGGTTCAATCTTGGAGATTAGACAATATTCTTCTACATTTTTTCTTCTAGTTTTCACTCCTTTACTCTTATCTCCTATGATTTGATTTTTAGAATGATTCATCTTTACATACCTTGGAGTTTTGGGACATTCTTGAGCTTCTGATTCTTCTGATCTTTCTACACTTGCACTTTTCTGTTGCTCTTGACTGACTTGATTTACCGGAACAGATTGAGGTTGCTTCATCAAAACAACTAGAACATATGGAACATATGGCACAATTTGAAGTTGATTCTATGTCTGAACATTCTTCCCTTGGATTGTAATGTCTTTGTTTGAATCATAACTACAATGTCTAGATGATTTGACAAAGTCCTCATCAACTCTGACATTTTCACTTTCAACCATCTTTCTCAGTCTTTTGTTATAGCACTAGTAGGCCTTGCTTTTAGTGGAGTAACCTAGGAAGATTCCTTCATCACTTCTTGCATCAAATTTTCCTACATCAGCATCTCTCCCGATATAACACTTGCTTCCAAAGATCTTAAAATACTTATCAGTAGGCTTGTGACCAAAAATCATTACTCATAAGGAGTCTTACTAGAATTACCATTAACATTTACCCGGTTCAAAGTATACACAACAGTGCTTACCGCTTCACTCCAGTACATCTGAGATGCATTTCCTTCCATCATCATTGTTCTAGCAACATCCAAAACTTTTCTATTCTTTCTCTCTGCAACTCCATTATGTTGAGGGGTTCGGGGAGCAGATAACTATCTTTTAATTCCATGCTCATCACAATAAGAGTTGAACTCCTTGGAAATGAACTCACCAACTCTATCAAATCTCAAGCACTTAATTTTTAGACCTTTCTCATTTTCTGCCATAGCTTTGAAACTTTTGAACTTCTCCAATGCTTCACATTTTTCTCTTAAAAAGGAAACCCAAATAATTCTAGAGTAATCATCAATAACCAACATAAAATACCTTTCTCCATGAATACTTTTGACTCTGGAGGGACCAAAAAGGTCAGTATGTAGTAGCTCCAACAAATTATTTGAATGAAACTGTTTGCTCCGGAAAGAGACTCTAGTTTGTTTACCCATCTGACATTCCTTGTAGATTATATTAGTAGGCTTCACTAACCTAGATAGATCTCTTACTGCTTGAGTTGAACTTATCTTGATAATGTTGTCAAAGTTTACATGACACAATATCCTATGCCACAACCATCTTTGATCTACTTGAGCAATTAAACAACTTCCACTAGTAGTATTCAAATGAAAAATATTACCTTTTGTTTGTTTTCCTATTGCAATCATATTCTCGGAACTTCCACGTATCTTGCATCTTCCATCTTTGAATTGAAGATCATATCCCTTGTGAACCATCTATCCAACAATCAAAAATTTGTACTTTAGGCCTTCAACATAGAGGACATCATCAGTGTTATCCTTACCACCAAGGAAAATACATCCTCTGCCATGAATCACACCAACATTGTTATCTCCAAATCTTACAACCCCATCATCATACTTCTCTAGACTCACAAATTTTCTTTTATCACCATTCGTATGATGTGAGCATCCACTGTCAATGACCCACTCATCTTTTTCTTCAACTTGGGCTGCAAGAGATTTTTCATCTTTAGTAGATTTAGTAGCCACATGATTATCTTCAATGGTAGCAATGAAATCCCATTCATCTTCTTTTCCATTATCTTTATCAGACTCATCATCAGTCACTGCTTCTTCAACAAAGTAACATCTCTTTTGGAATCTAGACTTTTTAGGCTTAGATCTAGGAACTCTTTCAGGACATCTTGATGCAAAATGACCTATTTTACTGCATGAAAAACATTTAATTGGAAATGCATCTTCATACTTACCTTTTCTTCTCCCTTCTTTCTTTGCAATCAGTGCTTCCAATTCTTCTACCTCTCTTTCTTTATCTTCAAGCTATTTTAATTCATCATACTTGGATATCCTTTTGAAACTCTCTCCTAGACTATATATTTTCTTGTTACTTCTGGATACAGTAGCCTTGAATGAAAATTCATTCTTTGGTGTAGATTCACCAAATTCACTTATTTCAAAAGTAGCAGGCTTCCTGATCAACATGTCTCTTTTCATCTTGTTCACTAATTTGAACTCTTCAATAGCATGAAACTTCATTTTGTAGGAGGGATGCAAGGATCTGAGTACTTTATCTACAATTTCATCCTCATCCATATAACCACCAACACATTTAATACCCATCACTATTTCATTTACTCTCTGCATAAAAGAAGTGATATTTTCATCTACACCCATCTTCAAATTCTCATACTTTCCTTTCAAGCTTTGTAGCTTATCCATCTTCACCTGTGCATATCCTTCATACAAAGTTTCTTGTTTCATCTAAATCTCATGAGCTATCTATAGACCCATCACTTTTGTTGTCTCTGAATTTGTCAGAGCACTCACCAAAGCTTCAACAACCCTAGTATTACTTTCAGCATCTTTGATCTCATCAATAGAAGAGGGACCATTCTCAGGAATAGTATATGGATCTTTTGTAATCTTCCAGTAGGCATCACCAATGCACCTTAGATGACATTGCATCCTAAATTTCCACATTGAATAGTTAGTGCCATCAAATCTAGGACTGTCCTTCTTGAATGTTGCCATCCTAAATCACCTCAAGCTTTTAAAATTCCTTAGAGGAACCTGCTCTGATACCAATTGTTGGAAAAACAAGGACAGACAACTGAGAGGGGGGGTGAATCAGTTGTCACAAAAATTTAAACTTTTCTAACTTATCTTAACTTTAATCTCAGATCTGATGAATAAGCAAATAACCACAAGCAATTAACACATTAGAGAGACAAAGAACACCAAGATTTTTTATGTGTAAACCCTATTAGGGGAAAAACCATGGTGGATGTTAGTCCATAAGATTATACTTTGCTAAAAGTATAATGAAAAGTAATAAGGGGAATGCACATGCATTCAGACACATTGCCTAGAGCTCATTGCTCAATTACAAAAGGGGCTCATTTCCCAACAAAATAGGATTAAAAATCCAAAGGGTATGAACTAAGAAAATAGCTTCTGCACAAGCCTAATTATAGTTCCAATTAAGTTCAACACTTCTTCACACTTCACACAATCTTCTTCACACTCTGCTCTACAATCAAATGATATTCACACATACACATATAGGAGCACCTTCTTGACTCACAACACCAATGAAACAATCACACTTATATATCCACTACATGAGATTTCACCACAACTTATTCGGCCAAGAAAATAAAATATATTTCCAATGTCGGGCCAAATTTACAATTAAATTTTCAATTTGGATCCACCAAGGTTAGCCATAGCATAATGGAGACCCAAATTAACATCTACAACACAAAAAGACTTCAATTAATTCTTCCTTGAAGATCCACAACACACTACCATCATCATGTCAACCAAGAATAGGAAAAAACCAAACATACAGAGAAAAATCTTCAATCACGAGCACACCGATCAATGTGGATGTACCAAAAATATAGAGAACAATATAGAAACATCCAAGAACACCAAGAAACAATAGAGAATCATCCACAACAACTGAGATCAACATAATCACACAATCTTCATTCAGGAACACTGACAGAAACCATAGAAACACTATTAGACCACAACACACTCAAAACTTCATGCGGACCTCTAAAACTTCTAGTAGATGATCTAGATATACTCAACAATAAAACCTTTAATCCACACCAACTAATATTCAATGTACAGAACAAAATACCTTTATGACCTGCACAGTTCCACTAGGAACCTAGAACACTTTCTTTTACAACTTTCTCAATATCCTTGACATATACAACAACTAGTACACCAAATTCTAATAGTGTTGACATCAATGACAACCACATATCAGCAACACATTGACAACATAAAAAAAATTCACGTTGATGGAAAACAATATCTAGGTTTTTTTGTATTTGTACCATCCAACAATGATGCTACATCATTCAGTTTAATAGGTGAGATATCAATATTTTAAAAATCCTTTTGGAGCATTCCATGGTATGTAGGTGAATTTTGAACAAATTCCCAAAGAGAGATCTTGGATAGAGTATTACAAAGTTTCTCAAAAGGATCGTACTCTTTTCTATTATGTGGAGGAAGATGAGGTGTGAGGGGAAGATATGGTTGAGGAAATGGAATTGAGGTTGGAATTTTCTTTGGTTATTTATTATTTTGAGTGTTATATTTGTGATCAACTATGTGATAAATTAGTTTCTACAATACATCTTGGTGCACATGATTACTTTGAGTGATTTTTTTGCAAAGTTTAAGATATGTCTAAGAGGCTTAGATTATTTTTTAGTAGTTTCTTTAATGAGAGGAGGTTTAGTTTGACTTGAAGGAGGTCTAATAATGAGAGGATATAATGATTGGCACTAGAGGTTGACAATAAACAAAGTTAACTACTTGTTGATGATTTAACAATGGGGGATATAATGTTAATTTTGAATCTTTATCTATGTCGACCACCTTACTATAATTTATCACATCTTCTTATGCCAATATATCTTTGCAAGTAGGATAGCTATTGGAAGAGATAAAAATGAGTTTAATGATTAAATAAATAATCAATTATTACATCCTCTTGCACCAAGATATCTTCACAAGTAGGGGAGATAGTGGGAGAGGGAAATACATGAGTACTAATGATTATATGCTCTTACACCAAGATATCCTCACAAGTAGGAGAAATATTGGGAGAGGCACAAACATGAATATTAATGATTACATCCTCTTGCACCAAGATATCCTCACAAGTTGGAGACATATTGGGAGAGGGACAAACATGAGTATGAATTATTGCACCCTCTTATGCCAAGATATCCTCATAAGTAGGAGAGATATTGGGAGAGGGACAAACATGAGTATCATGGTTACTTGAATAACGAAGATTAGGTAAATTGATGTTAAAAAATATATCAATGATTGAATTATTTTGTACCATAATTTTCATATTAGTAAAAAAAATCTTGGTCAATCAAAGGCCAATGTGTATCCCTTTCATTGGCATGGAATGGGTTTCAATGTAGTGCCTCAAATTTTTAAGACAAACCATATTTTCTATATCAAAACAAATATTTTGAAAATAAAACATATTTTTATTGTCCATTTTTTAGGGTTAATACAATGAATTAAGTGAATTAAGGCCAAACTCACAATACACACCAAAATTTGGAGGTTTCATGACTAACTAACAAAAATAGGAACCGGATTTGAATAGAGGCCAAATATTGGGTTTCACATAGAAATTTGATGCCAAATTGACTAGATAGGGGCATGGGAACCCTAGACCATGTTGGTGTTTTCAACTGATTATCTAGGATTTTCCAAGGGTTGGCCAAATCCTATATTCAAAAACCCTAGGTCAGTGGCCAACAAACATGAGACAACTTTTGTAATTGTTCACCTCTACATTGTAGGCTCTACAAAACCAAGATGGTTTCCCCTATAACATCATTTGACTTATGGTAATTCTTACAGTGGTTCCTTTAAACAAATTCCTTAGACTAATTTTATAGAAGGTGAGCCTGATTAGCTAATTCATCTTCAAAAACCTCTATTTTCTCTATATCTTTTTATAGTGTAGATTAGCATAAAACAATAAAATGCAATAAAAGTGTAATTTTTTTTTTTATATTTGTGTTTTATTTTGATTATTTTTGAACTATGTGAATCATTTTGGCCAGTGCCTTATCCATTATAGAGTCAAGAAATGAAGTAAAAAATTCCTACAATATCTTTACTCTATGGCTTCTTATAACCTCACTACATTACAATGAGAAACCGACAAAAAGAAAATGCCACTATTCTACTTACAAATTCTTACTATAATAACATAATCTCTAATAAATAAATTGAAAGAAGATTTAATCCATTACTTGAACATATGCTAACAATTTAAAAATTCATAACATCAAATGTGAAATGAGAATCAAGAAAAAGTATTGATTATATTGATTCAAAAGATAATGTATTATAATATAGAGACAATAATGGATTGGCATTTAAAATTTTGAGGAAATATAATGAGTATTTGAGTCAATTTTTATTAAATAGAAAAATTACAATATTTCCTCTTGAAATTCAGAGTGCTTAATTGTACAAAACCCTAATCCTATACAAAGACTACAAAGATAAGGACTCAAGAGTTTGAAAAATTAGAATCCTAAAAATGAGGCTCAAAATTCCCTTTTATAGATATAAGAGAAGCAACAAGAAAAAAATCTCATCCACCTCTTAAGTCACTAAAGAAAAAATATTAGGTGGTGGCATTACTTGTAACTAAGGATTTCTTTTTAGGTTTTGAGAGTAATAGGTTAGCAAATCAATAAAGACAATGAAACCCAAAGATCTATCGAGTACAAAGGAAATTAAACAATAAAACAATTATACCTGTTTCTCGAATTTTCCATGATTACCTCCATAGTACCTTCTACCTTGCTAGTTGACATGTTGCCCTTAGATTCAACGTGCAAGCAATCCTTGACGAAGTCCTACACCAAGCTTTGAAGGATTTGATCAAAATCTAATGCCTATGCCTAAATGACCAACAATGTCTATGCCTAAAATGTCTAAAACCTAATGAAATTTGCCAATAGTTGTTGCAATTGCTATGAAGAATCTAAGTGTGCAAGTGCGTAAGTATGCAAAGCATCTGGGTGTGTGTCTAATGCATCCTCCAAAAATGAGAGGAAAGTGGAATTTTATAGAAAATGCCATTTTAAATGGACGGATGAGATTGACTTCTAACTAAGACCTAAAATGAGAGGCCCAGATTAAATTTGATAATCCCTAATTAGGGTTAGGGCAGAATCATTAATCGAGTGGTCAAAATGCCATCTAAGGAGGTCGAATTAGCGGTCGAGAATAAATGAGGAAATTAATTCGAAAATAAAGATTTTTCGAAAATGAAGAGGATAAAGACCGGACTAAAGATCGAATTTGGAAAGATCAACTATCTGCTCGATCACTTGATTTCTGGAGGAAAGTTACCAACTTGGAATTAAATTAATTCCAAATGTGAAATTTGTGAAATAATAAATAATCAATTTTGAGATTATTTACCAAAATGAGCTGTCAGTTAAGAATGTGATGACACTTTAAATAATTTTATTTATTTAAAATGAGAGGAATATTAATTTTGGAAATTAAATAATTAAAGATAATTATTTAATTTAGAAGATAAGATTAATAATTAAATAAATTAATAAATTCATTTAATTATGAGGATTAGTGACATATTAAATAAATAAATAAAATTTATTTATTTTAATAATCAGGGAGAAATAATTGAAGAAAGGTAATTAAATAAATTTAGAAATTTATTTAATTAGGGGAAGACTTAGACAATTAATGACATATTTAATAAATAAATAGAATTTATTTATTTAATAATCATGAAGAATAAAAGGACATGAATTAATTAAATAATTATGATTTATTTAATCAATAGTAGAATGTGGACCAAAGACATAATTAAATGTCATAATTATGCTAGGAAAAAAGTGGTAAAAATGAAGCTTCCAAGCTTTAGGTCATTTTTAGGTGTCTACATTTTGCCCCTCTTTGTCATAATGTAGCATGTCGCATTGTGACAAAGAAAATAAGCAAAGTCATGCCCCAGTGAAGGTATGGAGTATCGATGCCTCCTCGGGAAATTTTTCAAATTTTGGGTCGGCAGCAGAAAAATTTGGAAAGGGTCCCGGTAAGTCAATTTGATGACCAAAAAAACAATGGCGCAGTCGGTTTCGAATTCTAACATGTTTAAGACAGCCAACGGGGTGGTCAAAGCTGGTCAAATGAGCCTCCAGTTATAACCCAGTTGACAAATATCATTTTGACTTTATAAATAGGTTGACAAAGGGGTAAAAGTCAATTCATTCTTACTATTCACCCTATGAATTTTGAGAGCTCAGAGCGAAGAGGGCAGCATCGACGATGGTGATTCTAGTGACAGAGCATCGCGGCGAGATCGTACGGACATTCAAGCGGCCAAAGGGCTCAGAGGTAGTAGTATGTACTCCTATTCTTCTTTGTAATTTTTCTATTTTGTGTGTCATAATTCAGTTTCTAGGGCGAGTAACGAATGCGCCGCGACACATATGCATTCGCGTTCGACGCATACACCTTCAATTTCAATGCATTTGAGGCGTCACGACACAAGTGCGAAACCAATTTAAAGGAGACCGAGGTTTTGTGCCGCATTTTCAAAACATCGCAACGCAAATGCCTTTCTGAGTTGCAAATGCCAATTAGAAAGCCGCAATCGTTAATTTGCGATCCATTTTCCCTTTTCCACCCCACAATCGTGATTATGTGACGCAAGTGTCAAATTTTGTGATGCAAGTGTGATTATGAGACACATTTGAGAATCAAAATGACGCAATTTCCATTGTGCAACGCATTTGAAGTACGAAATGACGCAATTGATCTTTTGTGATGTAATTGATGTTTTGCGACGCATTTGATTTTGACTTTGACTAGGGCTAATTTTGATGTTTGTGTAACTTTAAATGATTTTGATAATACTGACAGTTTGTGCAAAAGGTACTGATGATTTGTTTGGCTTTGTGTAGAGGCAGCTTGCCCCGATATACACCCGAGAGAGCAGACCGACAACATTTCAGTTTGCTGACCAGCTGAGCCCGCGAGAGCAGCGTCGGTTGATGCGACTAGGTTTGTTCTATGTTGCCTATATGCCTGCCATTCGGGCGAATAGGGGACTACTGACTACACTGTGTGAGCATTGGCATTCGGAGACCTGCTCCTTCCACCTACCGACAAGTGAGGCTATTATTACCTTGGAGGATGTCTACCGGATTTTACGAGTGTCGATCCGAGGAGAGCGGATCGCCTATGACCCTCGCCATGGTGAGTAGACCTTTAGGGCATATTATCGAGATCAAGGTGTAGGACTTGGCATCCAGGGATATGAGATCAGATGGGAGTTCATGGTGGAGCACTATGCTCATTTTGATGTGTTCCTTGCGACTTTGATTAGAGGTATTTTGATTCTTGACTGTCGGGGACATGGATTCCCTATTGGCTGGGGAGACGTCTTAGTTGGTATGAGACGTGATAGGATAGTTTATGCTTGGGGTCCCTGCTTGCTGGGGACACTCTACCATCAGTTGCACGATGTTTCTTATAGGAGGGCAGAGAGTATCTCATGCAGTACCACCTCGATGATGATATGTGCCTGGGAGCATATTGCTATATTTCGTCCTCCCATTCAGAGACCATAGCTGGTCGAGGGGATTCCCTATGCCTATTATTACGTAGGTGCTTTACAACAGACCCGGATGGGTGAGACAGGTTGGTGGCGGCATCGGATTGACACGATGGTGTCTTTTATCTAGAGGTCGTACAGAGATTGTGAGCAGTGGGATGATGAGGTGGATCATCTAAGCCTTTGCAGATAGTACATATATTTGATTGGGAGGACCGTGCATACCTCATTGATTATAGAGATGTATCTGCCATAGCATGTCCTTAGACAATTTGGAGAGCAGCAGGGTGTACCTGCAGGGACAACCGAGTATGTGCGCTCTTCCAGAGAGTATGCTTGGGGGCCGACCATTCCAGTAGCCTTCATAGAGCAGCAGATTGACAGGCTAGGAGGCCAACCATGGGGATGGAGGGGTGGAGTATCCGATCCTGGGACTACAACAGACTATGATCTATGGTGGCAGGCACATAGACCAGTGCCATTGATAGATCCTGACGGGCCAACACCTGTGGATAGGCGGTCAGTGATACCTCATGTGCCGAGGGCCAGACGGGGAGGTAGAGGCAGTGACAGGGGAAGAGGCCAGGGGAGAGATGGAGGTAGGGATGGAGATGGAGGCAGAGACAGAGGCAGGGGTGGAGATGGAAGCAGAGACGGAGACAGGGGTGGAGACGGAGGCAGAGACGGAGACAGGGGTGGAGATGATGGTGGAGACGGCCGAAGGCGATGACGAGATGGTTAGAGACAGGGCTAGAGGGTGTGCCCTCGTGTGGCGAGGGTAGCATTAGATGCTATCCTTGAGGTTGGCGAGGAGGGGGAGAGAGAGGAGCAGCCCCAATAGGAGGGAGAGGGTGAGGAGAGGTGGGAGGAGGAGGTGGAGGTGGGGAGACAGGAGGAGGAGGTAGATGTGGAGAGACAGGAGGAGGACGCGAATGTGGAGAGACAGGAGGAGGACGTGGAGGAGGAGGAGAGGCATGAGGAGGATGTGGCAAAGGAGGAGAGACATGTGGAGGATGTGGCGGTGGTAGAGGATGTGGTTGATGAAGATGATGATGAGGATGATACCATGGATGAGGCCGAGAGAATCCTCTGATGGCGGATGGTGGAGGGAGAGGAGGAGATACCGTCCTCCTCAGGATTGCCTCAGGATGCAATGACAGATCAGAGGGTGGCTGATTTATAGTAGAGACTAGATGAGAGCATGGCCTAGGTCAAATCATTGCAGTCAGAGCTAGAGGTAGCTCGAGTAGAGTGGGATCAGGCAGTGATCCGACAGCAGGACTCGGCTCAGTGGTGTACACAATTTGCAGCATTATGCATAGGGCCTTCTGGGGATATGGCTTGTGAGCTAGCCAGGGTGAGCACGAGGCTGGGTCAGTACAAGACCTTATATGAGCAGGCAGTGCCACCTGAGCAACGGGATCCTACCTTGTCACGATCACAAATGAGGACAGGAAGTGGCCACAAAAAAGGCAGTTCCAGCGGCAGCAGGAGTCACACGAGTGCCAGAGGGTCTACCTCGATAGGGCACACATCAGGGCATAGTTCTCACCACTCACACAGGCCCACCTCGAGTCACCATTTGAGCCATAGTCATGGGTCGAATGGTTCAGTGCAGAGGTCTGTACAGAGACAACCACCAGTGGTAGATCCTTCAGCTTCTTAGAGTCAGGCCGCAGTGACGTCACTGGTGTCCATTACCGTGGCGATGATGTCGTCATTGTCAGTTCCAGTGGTTGCACAGGCAAAGGTTGCCATAGGTCCGCCTATCATTTCAGTGCTAGTCTTAGAGTTGTAGCCGCCACATTCTTCACCACGAGGGGATGATGAGAGTCTAGCCTAGGGGCATTTTTGTTATTATGACACACTATGTATATATTATTGAGCTTGCGAGCTCCATTTTTAGGATATCTCTTGACTTTATCCTGTGACATTGTACATTTTTTAGATGATATTATATGATGATGCAGTTTTGATGTGGCCTACATGTGTGTTATGTGATGTTCCTTGATCTAATGTGTTATGATATATGTGATGTATGATGTTGATTTAGGATGTATCACGTATGTCCTATGATGCTTATTTATGATTTTGATGCCATGATGATCTAATGTTTACTTATATGAGATGATGATAATGATGTGCATAATGTATTTAGTAAATGGATACAATGTTGATGATTATGCTAATGATTTAATGCTATGGATGATGTGTGTATGGACCTAATGCAATGTTTATATGATCATGGATGCACTTATGTTTTTTGAATGTCACAGGATATCATCATGAGATGGACGAGAGGAGATGACCAAACTGACAAGAGAAAATGACCAGACCAAAGGAGATGCATGCTAATTCCTAGACCAAATCCTTCAAAGCTTTACCGTAGGACTTTAGTATTTATTGCTCTTAATCATCATTGGGAAAACTATTGTAATGGGAAACAAACACCATGATATGGCATAGATCAAGGTGTGCAAAGTTGTACCATTACGTAAGACAAGCAATCATAGACAAGGACGATGATGACTCATACTAAGAGCGTGATTTCCCCAGTCTTTTTGTCATAATCAACCACAAGCAGAAAAAGACAAAGACAATTCATGAGACGTCATTGCTTCTCTAAATCCTGTTCCCAGGACATCCTTGAGAAACTAGCAGCATGATTGTCATACAAAAATAGAGCCCTTATCATGATATGTCACTGTTTTTCTAAACCCCAGAATTAGGAGCTCACTGAGAAACTAGTAGTCATGCATGTCAATCGTCATGATACGTCGATGCTTCTCTAAATCTTGCTATTGGGATCTCGCTGAAAAACTAATAACATGATAAAAGCCAAAAGACAAGTGTCAAGTGTTTTCCAAGTGCGTCTGGATATCCATTGTCAAAATTTCAGGTTTGATGATGATGAGATGCCAAAGTGTCAAAGCATTGATGATGCTCAGATGACAAATGTCCAAAATTGCCAAATTCAGGAAGGACACATCCTGAATATTGTTAATGTCAAGAGGATTGATCCCTAAATGTCAAAAGGGGTCCCTCAAGATGCCATGTGATAGTGATGATGACGATGCCTAGGAAGGACACATCCTGAGGCATAAATGACAGAGTTGGTTCTTCAGAAGGACACATTTGAAGAATACTGATGTCAAGGGGAGTGATCCCTAGATGTCAAAAGGATCCCTCAAAATGTTGAATGACAGTGACGATGCCTAGGAAGGACACATCCTAAGGCATGAATGACAGAGGTTATCTTTTAGAAGGACACATCTGAAGGTTAACCTAGAGTTGACAGTTTGACAGGTTATGATGATTTGACTTGCTTTTGACCGAGTTTGAATTATGTTTGACTATATGCTGATATTGCCATGATGATATGATTGACCTGTTGATGAGATTGTCATATTGAAATAACTGGATGCCATGAGTTGTTTTTAGGAGATTACCCATTCAGGAATGATTCGCTTTGCCTTGAAGATATTTTGACGTCTGTGCCAGTGTAGTGCCATGAACCCTAATGGATTGACCTAGTGCAGCCTCGGGGGCTCATCGACAGATGGCCTTGCCTACGTCATACACTCAGAGACCTCGTAGTTCGACATGACTAATGAATTTGTTTTGATGACCAAAGATTGTGCCATGATTTTATTTTGAAAAACCTAAAAGGACTGACCTAATGTCTCAGGGACTCAAATGTGAGTCTTTCCTACGTAGCAAATGCGCATAGACAATGTAGTTTGGACAAATGACAAAGACTGATTGATCTGACATGATAGACCTTAACAAGAGATGACCTTATGTTTGTGTTCTTTGAGCAGTCTAATGTTTTGTTGTGGTTTTCTTCAGGACGTTTTATGGTTTTTAGGTCTTTCTTTAGGACTTTTTGCAATGTTTTTGGTCTTTTTTTAAGACATTTTATGATGTTTTTGTCTCTTTTTTCGGGACATTTGTGATGTTTTGGTCTTTAGGACTTTTTGCCATGTTTTGGTCTTTTCGGGACTTTTTGTGATGTTTTTGTCTTTTTTCAGGACTTTTTGCCATGTTTTTGGTCATTTTTCAGGACTTTTTTTCCAATTTCCAAAATCATGTGTGACATCCACTGCAGTTACATGAAAAAAATTTACCCCCAGTCAGGTCCAAGACTTAGCCAATTTTAAGGGATATGAAAGCGATGCTTCTGGTGTACCAGATGGATAGTCGTCAGGACTTGATGTCAACCGTTTATCAACCATGACAAGTAGGGTAGAATGTTGTGGTGGCAATGATTTTTTATCATTTTTCCAGTGTTTTGGTGTTGCCAAGACACCTGTTTTCCAGGTTTTCATCAAGGCAACGATTTTTTATCATTTTTCCATTTTTTTGTATTTTACGGTTTTCAGCTTGGTCCCCTGATGCTATGCGTAGAACCTTCGGAGATGTAAACTTTTGATAGGATCCATCAGTTGTTCCCCATTTGGAGTTGCCAGCTGGTAGGCTTCAGAACCAAAAGAAGATATGATAATGTAGGGACCCAACCAGTTTGGTTCAAACCTTCCCAACTTTTCTCTGTCAGCTTGGTTCTTGGGGTTCTGCATGAGAACTAGGTCGCCAATGTCAAATTTCCCGACCATAACCTTCTTATTGTAACTATGACAAAGATAGTTCTGATATGCTTGCAGATGGTTCAGTGAATTTTTCCTTCTTTCTTCTAGTATTTCTGGTTCGTGCAAGCGTGATTGTCTATACTCCTCTTCATCAATTAAACCCTTCAAGGAGACTCGTAACGAAGGAATTTCAACCTCAATGGGCAAGATGGCCTCAGTGCCAAAGACTAGGGAAAATGGAGTGGCTCCTGTAGGCATACAAATGCTAGTGCGGTAAGCCCACAGAGTAGGGTTGAGTTGTATGTGCAAGTCACGGCCAGCGTTATTGACAGTCTTTTTGAGGATTTTGACAATGGTTTTATTTGACGCCTCAGCTTGACCGTTTCCTTGTGGGTAGTACGAAGATGAAAAATGGTGTTGGATATGAAATCGCACATAACTCACGAACGTCCTAGTTTTTAAACGGACGTCTGTTGTCAGTGATGATGGATTGCGAAAGGCCATATCGACAAATGATGTAGTTAAGAATGAACTTGGATATTTGCTTGCCATTAATATATGTCAATGGGATGGATTCAATCTACTTCATAAAATACTCAGTGGTGGTGATAATGAATTTGTGGCCATTGGACAAGGTCGGATGAATCTTACCCACGAGGTCAAGTCCCCATTGAGCGAAGGGCCAAGGAGAAGTGATCGGCCGAAGTTCCTGTGCTAAAGCGTGGATCAAATCATTGTGAATCTAACATTTGCAACAAGTCCTGACATATTCTATTGCATCATTTTCAATGGTCAGCCAATAATACCCAAGTCTCGTTACTTTCTTGGCTAGAGTAGGACCACTCGAATGAGACCCGCATATATCGTCATCTACTTCGTGTAAGGTTGTATGTGCTTCGTTAGTGTCGAGACATCGAAGGAGGGTGTTGTCAAATCTACGGTGGTAAAGGGTGTCACTGACGATGGCATACCTTGCAGATTTTTGGATGAAGGACTTCCTTTGGTTATTGGACAGGTTCGGTGGAAGGGTTTGAGAGTTAAGGTAGTCATAAATATCCTGGTACCAGGGAGAGTTGGGACCAACAAGTTTGCAGACCATTTTTGACTCCAGAATGTCATAGGTAGGGACCAATAATTGTTCTATTAGGAATTCCAACTGAGGCAAATTGCTTGGTATGTCAAGGAGAGAGCCTATTGTAGCCATAGCGTCTGCCGCTTTGTTTTGTGCTCTCGGTACTTGTTCAAAAGTTACCATATGAAAGTATGTGTGGAAACTGTCCACCATCCATTTTTAGGGCATCAACTTCTCATCTTTTGTGTCATAGTCATCATTAACCTGGTTGATGACAAGCTGAGAATCCCCGTAGACATGTAGTGCTCTGATCTTCCATTTTATTGCCATTCTTAGTCCTGTAACTAATGCCTCATATTCTGCCACATTGTTTGTGCATGGGAAGGCAATGCAGAAAGACTTAAGAATGGAGTCTCCTTGCGGGGTGATGAACAGGATTCCTACCCTCGAGCCATGATTTGTGTGTGATCTGTCAAAGTAGAGTCGCCAAGGTGTCTTAGGTTTCGTATTGAATATTGACTCATCTGGAAAATCTGCCACTAATAGGTGATCACTTTGTAAAGGTGTATCTACCAGCTGGTCCGCTATGGCTTGTCCTTTTATAGCCTTTCTTTCGACATACTGAATGTCATATTTGCTCAGAATCATGACCCATTTTGCCAGACGTCCTGTTAATGCTGCCCGACTTAGCAAATATTTCAGTGGGTCGATCTTTGCTACTAATTGTGTCTGATGGCTTAACATATAATGCCTTAGTTTTTGTGCTGCAAAGACCACGGTGAGGCAAGCTTGTTCAATTGGTGTGTAGTTCAGTTCATACCCAACCAATGTCCGACTGATGTAATATATAGCTCTTTCTTTTTCCTCTTGGTCGTTCTGTGCTAGTAATGCCCCCAGTGCTGAACTAGTTGTCGAGATGTATAGGATCAATGGTTTTCCGTGAATGGGAGGCATGAGGACTGGTGTTGATAGTAGGTAATCATTGATTTTTTGAAAGGCTTCTTGACATTTATCTATCCACACAAAGGGGATACCCTTGCGCAAAAGATATTGAAATGGGTGACACTTGTCTGCCAATTGGGCTATGAAATGCCAAATAGATTGTACCCTGCCTTGCAACGTTCTAAGTTCACTGATTCCTCTTGGTGGGGACATGTCTATGATGGCTTTGACTTTTTCTAGATCAACCTCAATGCCTCTTCTAGAAACTATGTATCCCAAGAGTTTTCCCGATGTGACACCGAAGACACATTTCTTAGGATTTAGCCAAACTTTGTATTGTTCCAGTCTCTTGAAGATTGCGTCTAAAACCTTGAGATGATCTTTCCTTGTTATTGATTTAGCCAATAGGTCATCTACATAATCTTCTATTATGTTATGCATCATGTCATGGAAGATTGTGGTCATAGCCCTTTGGTATGTGGCGCCTGCATTTTTGAGACCAAATGGCATGACATTCCAACAATATGTAACCCATGGGCAAGTAAATGTCATTTTGTGTTGATCTTCGGGGGCAATGCGAATCTGATTATAGCCGGAGAAACCATCCATGAGGGAAAACATCTCGTATCCTACTGTGAGGTCGACTATAATATCAATATTCGGTAGAGGAAAGTCATCTTTTGGGCATGCTTTATTTAGGTCTCTGAAATATGTACAGACGCGGATCAACCCATTTGGTTTTGTTACTGGTACAAGGTTAGAAATCCATTCTGCATAGTCAATCAACCGTATGAATCCCACGTCTAGAAGCTTCTTTAACTTAGCCTTGACCAATAGAGCAACTTGAGAGTGCATTTTGCGTAACTTCTGCTTGACTGGTTTGGCATTAGGCAATAGTGGTAGATGGTGCAAAACCAGCTCTGGATCTAATCCTGGCATGTCAGCATAGGACCATGCGAAGTTGATTTTACGCTCCGCAAAGAATTTATGAAATTTCGGTCTCTCTTCTTCAGTCAATGATGCAGCAAAGAGGACCATCTTGGGATCTTCTGCAGTTGCTATGTTGTCTTCTATTGTGTCTTCTATAAGCATAGCCGATTTCTCTTGTTGCATAGGGAGAAAGTCTAGTCCTCCATCTTTGGGTGCCTCAGAGAGGTTTTCACCTGCAGATACGTCCTTTTTTTTACTATTTTATCGTCAAAAGGTGCCTTTCGATTTTCACCTAGAGACGTTTCATTTTTTATTTTATTTTTACTTTTACTTTTGCGACTGGAGGACGGAGCAGTCTCGCTGAAGTATGTCGTGCAATCTAAGTCAATGGCGAATCCCGCCTTGTGATCACCACTGGGTATGCCCTCACGTAATCCCATAAAATCTACAATTTCCTCATCATTTTGAAATGTGTCCAGGACTAGCGGGCCTTGTTGGTCCCAATCGACTAGCTGAGGATAAACTAGGGAAATGTCGTCATCAGTGTTGGTGAATTGAGGTGAGGATGCAAAAAGCATGTAGACGGATTCAATGATGTTGTAGATGAGATTATCATCGTCCAACTCCACCTCAGACTCTATCCAATATTCCCCTTCACTAGTGTCATATTCGTTGTCAAAATAAGGGGTGAAGGCCTTAGAGTCTTGGTTGTCAGTGTCGTATGATACTTCAGATGGATTGGACTGAAGGGGTTTAGATGGTGGGTCTTGTATGTCATGGGGAGTGGTAATGGGACTTTGACTATTTGGTGCCTATTCAATTTTAAATGTTTGCCAAAATCTTTGTTCAGAGGTCAGTTCCCCTGGTTCGACAAACAAATCATCAAGACAATAGTCACTTAAGGATCGTTCTGAGCCAAATTCCCACTCATGGGAGTCAGTTTCGGTGAGGGTTTCCTTATTAGTCTCGACACTTTTTGAAGCATGTACTCGCCCACTTGAAAGTCCAATGGTATGTTGATCATCATTGTCGGGCGATCCAAACCCTAATCCAAGATACTTTGGAATTTGGAAAGGTTCAATGGGCTCCCTTCGGCCCGTTTTATTTCTTCCTAGGCCACTAGTACCATCGTAGCCTTTAGCCTTCATTATGTCATAACCCTTGCCATATTTTTGAACTGGTAATGGGGGTAGTGCCATGGTATCCTTATAAATCCATCTTGTGATGTCAGCAAGGTCCTCATTACTCATGTCTCCCCATTTGATGAAAACTATTTTTGGTGGAACTTTGAAAGTTTCCTTGGGTTCCATTCTTAAACAGGGCCAACCATATACCTTTGGAGACTTGGTTATTGTTGTTATGCTGTATGCTAGATGTTTAAACTCTCTGCAGCCGAGGTCCTGGATTTTGACAGTGGATTCATCCTTAGGGTTTGCGGGAGGTGGTGGTGTGGCGGAAGATGTGGAAGATGAAATGAGTGCGGATGGATCAATGTATTTAGATGACGAGGAGCTAGATGCTTCTCAGTTAATAGGCACACGGTTTTCAGAAACACTCCTTAGGTTGGTACAATATTGGAAAGGGTAGAGGTCTCCATATATGGTTATTTCCGTGCCGTCAAATGGAAACTTTAGGCATTGGTGATATGTGGACAGAACGAATTTTAAGGCATGAATCCATGGACGATCGAGCAAGATGTTATATGGTAGTTCCAAATCCAGGACCTAGCAAGTTGTGTTGACAATGACTGGTCCCACTCTGATGGGGAGAGAGATAACGCCATGTGAAGAGTGTTCTTCATCGTCATATGCTTTGATCACTATACTCTTTGTCGGGTCTACACATGCATCAGAGAATCCTAGAGCCTTAACCAGTTTGAGGGAGCATATGTTCAATCCTGCTCCACCATCTACTAAAACCTGTCTGACTTTATGCTTGTGGACAAAATTTTCTATGTGCAATGCATCATTGTGGTTGGTTTTAGGTGATGAGTAGTCTTGATCTGAGAAGGTGACGTGGTGAGGCATAGTGAGATATCCCACCATGGTCTCAAATTGATTGACATCAATGTCCT